>VXBP01005715.1:283773-411080 GCA_013400115.1 Rhinopomastus cyanomelas | reverse complement strand
CCAGAGTGGAGTAGAGGGGGAGAATCACCTCCCTCGACCTGCTGGCCACACTTCTCCTGATGCAGCCCAGGATCAAGTTTGCCTTCTGGGCTGCAAGTGCATACTGCCGGCTCATGTTGAGCTTTTTGTCGACAAGCATCCCCAAATCCCTCTCCTCAGGGCAACTCTGCAGCCCGTCACTGCCCAACACCCAGTCACTGCCCAAAACTGATAAGAACAGATAGTACACTTGATCTTAGCCAAAAGGCTGAGAAGGGAAGGAGTTTAGTCACCATCCCTTGAGTTGTTCAAGAGAAGGGTAGATGTTGCACTGGCGAACAGGGTTTAGTGGTGCTGCTAGGGTTAGGAAAACATTTGACTCAATGACCTTGAAGGTCTCTTCCTGCCAAAACTGTTCTGTGATTCCATGATGTGGAATCTGGTCTCAAGGCAGCAAGGAGTTGGACTGTCAGCGAGCCAGGGAGAATTGTTCCATTAAATGTGGCAGAAAGAGATGACTCTTGGGGAATTCTCAGTGTATGTTTCTCATTACAGAAAAATGTAGTCACTTTCATCACTGTTTCAAGTCCAGCAGGCAGTAACTGTGGGATAGCCTGACTTGCCTGTCCACAGCGGTGCACAGCTGGATTGTACTGTATGGGATCAAGAGCATATACACTCCCCTCCAGGAACCATTCCAGCCCCGGGGTGTATTCCTGATGCCAGCTACAGAGTGGAGGCTGAGATGTTTCATCTTGGTGTCTCTGAGCCAGTAGGGAGGACACAGTGAAGAATGGCTGCAATACTAGTGAGAGAGCAGGGCTTGCAGGCACCCAGACCTGTGCCAACCCCAGGGTAGGGAACCACCAAAGACATTTCCACCTGCAGCTTTGGTGAGCTGTGAGTCAACCTGGCACTTTCTTTGTGCTCTTGTTGCCTGAGTAATACCCCTAAAACCTCAAACTAGCAAGCTAGGTATTTACATGTCTTGCCAAGAGACTTGCATGTCTCTTGAAAATACGTGAATTCTGCTTCACAGTGCACGTGACTATCACCTGCCTGTTCCTCCCGTTCTCATTTTCTGTCTCTGTTTCAACATATCTCTGCTGTTTGAAGAGCAAACATTCCATATGATTTTGGGGTTTCAAGGAACATAACATCACTGCTTCGTGCAAAGAGCAGCAAGAGGTGGGTGCTGGTCTCTTCTCGCAGGTAATGAGTGATAGAGCAAGAGGAACTGGCCTCAAGAGGCACCAGGGGAGGGTTAGGCTGGACATTAGGAAAGTTTTTTTCACAGCAAGAGTAGTCAGGGATTGGAACAGCTGCCCAGGGAGGGCATTGAATCACCATCCCCAGAGGTGTTTAAAGATCATTTAGATGTGGTGACCTTGGTAGAATAGGATTATTAGTTGGACTTGATGGTCCCGAGAGTCTTTTTCAACCTGAATGATTCTGTGATCTCTGTGCAAATGGAGAAGTTAATAGAGCTGTGGCTGATATCCCAAGTAAGGTAAGAAAAACACATAGGAAATGCTTTTTTTGGCATGATCATTTCCACTTCTGGACTGCAGAGATCAACCCCATTATTTTGCACTGAAAATTTTATGGGGTTAGAAGTTCTGTGTTAGAATATTTAGGAATTAGGCTCTTTTTTTCCACTTTGTAGATGGGTGAGAATACATATTCTGCCTTTTCCTAGTTATTCTTTCTTAATTTTAGTTAATCATTGGGACAGGCTACCCAGGAAAGTGATTGAGTCCCCATCTCCAGAGCTGTCCCAAAAGACCGGTAGATGTGGCCCTGTGGGACATGGTCTGGCAGTCAGGGAGGTATTGGGTTGAAGATTGGACTTGATGATCTTAGAAGTCCGTTCCAATCTTAATAATTCTGTGATTCTTATGATGAGAGATGGTAACTAAGAGTTTTTAGTCTGTAATTTCTCCTGCTGATGTATTTGGGCTATTTACACATCCTTTCCAAAAGTGGCTGTTTGGAGCAATGGGGGTTAGTGGGCTTCATTCCTATGCTCAGTTCATTCTCAGCTTCAGTGGATTTAACCATTTAAACCATCAAAGAACTGCTGAGGGATCTGGGGCGGTAAAGGGTTGGGAACAGGTGTTCTCGGAGGAATGGCTGAGGGAGGTGGGGCTGTTTAGACTGGAGAAGAGAACATTGAGGGGAGAACTACTTGCTTTCTACAACTACCTGAAAGGAGGTTGTAGAAATGTGGAGGTTGGTCTATTCTCCCTACTGACCAGTGATAGGATGAGGGGAAATGGCCTGAAGCTGCACCAGGGGAGATTCAGGTTGGATGTCAGGAGGAATTTCTTCCCTGAGAGGGTTGTCAGGCACTGGAACAGCCTGCTCGGGGAGAGGATGTTTAAGAGAAAGGTAGATGTTGCATGGGAGGACAGGGTTTAGTACTGATAGGGCTAGGAAAAGGTTGGAGTCAATGATTTGAAGGTCTCTTCCAGCCAAAACTGTTCTGTGATTCTATGACAAAATATAAAACCTGAAAAATGCTGAATTTTCAGTATTAGCATGGATTACTGTCCTGTGTTTGTCTGGTAACCCAGATACTATCTCACCCTCTGCAATAACTTGTGCTTGAAAACAAGTCCTCAGGTAACCTGAATCCTCAGGTGAACACCCTTCTTCCCCGAGGACAGAGGGGATCATGATGTTCCCTTCCTGTGCCCAGACAGCAGTTACAGCACAGGAGTAGAGCATATGGAGACCTGGCACAGGGGCTACTGGGCGAAAGGTCTTTGGAGTAAATCCTCTTGTTACCCAAACTTGCCTGGCTAAAGCTAAATGATGTTTTAGCAATGTTTGTTTAAATATCTGTTTCTTGTCTTTCAAATGAGAGAAGGTGAGCAGGTTTTCACAGGTAACATCTGTGGAAAAGTTTGTCAACCACATTCCTTGATCTCACTGGTTTTTTTTCTGAAAGAAACTTTTAATTGTAGAAGTAGAATAACCTTTGCTCTCTGGGAACAGTATTCACCCTATTCCTGTCATTCTCATAAATGAGGCTTTCAAGAAAGAAGAAATAAGACTTTTACTTCTGAATCAATAGGGACCTTTTTTTTCCCCTAAAAGTAAGGGGAAAAGAACACAAGGCTGCATTCTTGTGAGCAGGAGACTATTAAACCCCACTGAAGCAAGAATTCAGCCTTGGAAATAAGTGAACCTTTTCAGACCTTGTTCTTAGTCGCTCTCAGTCTTTGATACAGAGATATAGCATTATTTTTAAATTATTCCCAAAGGCTTAGTGCTTGTTGTACAACTTACACATTCTACAATGCGTGCTTTGTAAATTGAAGCTGGTGCCGGGGGAGTTCTTGTGATGCTCTTGGTGTAAAAGTCCCCAGACCCTGGGAAGGAAACATTCCAAACTGCAACAGTACTGGGAAGAGTCTGCAAATCACGTTGAACTGCTCAAACTGAGACCAAATTGCGTGTTTCCCTGGGCTGGGTGATGTGTGTTTTGTACTGCTTTGATTTTGAGCTTATTGGTGTCTGTGTTTTCCTGAGGCAGAAACAGCTCTGATAGGAAAGTAAACTGTGATGTTGGTACTTTGCCCCTTTGGGATTTTCAGTCTCTGCTTGCAAACATAAGCTGAATGGGTTCACCTTCTTTGAACAGCTCTGTCTCCTTGGCAACTCCAAAAGGAGAAAGCCACAGGGAATGCTCTGCCTCTCACCAGTAAACACTTCAGCGAGTCTGCCCTCTCTGCTCCTGCTGGATCAAGGCACAGGGCTTCAGACCTCAGCCAGCTCTTTCAGGCACCAACTACAACCACTGCAGCAGTTCTGACTCTTGAGGATTTCTGGAATGATTGATTCTAAATCATGTAAATGTGAAACAGACACTCACAGTTTGAGCAGCAGGGGACACTGAATCTACTTGTTGGCTCTGGAGAGTATGCAGGAGGCTCAGACTACAGTTCATGAACTGGATGTTTCGATAGCAGACCATGCTGTCTAGCTGCCTGATTTCTACATCTTCCTTCTCTTCTTGCTCAATAGCCAAACACAGGTTCATATCAAAGGCATCTTTTGCATGCTGCTGCTTACTGTGCATATCCCTGCAGGAGGTGCTCGCGAAGGGTTTCATCTATCAGTCCCTGTGGCTTACCACGTAGCAGGGTTGCTAAAAGGATTCCACTTGAAATGCACTAGTCATATTAGTTTTATGTCTAGATTGTTTTCCAAGGTGAGAGGCTCCAGTGTGCTGTCAGTGCCTTTTATTACCTTGAAAAAAAACTGCATTCAATTCCTCCGCTAACTTTCTGAGCCACAGTTACTTGTTCCAAGAACAATGTATTAAATGGATGTCTTCTCATCCAAATAATTTAGAGACAGGTCCTTAGGGGATGCAGTGCACATGTGCTAGACATTGGTATTCCAAGTTGGATGTCTCCATCATGCTTTTCAGAGTTGTACACACAACCTTGCGTTCAGTTTTCTGGATCTCTGATGCTGGAAGTTTGTGACCTGTTTTCATCAGAGAATCTTCCTGACCACATTACCATTAAGCTGAGCGGGAACTGGTGTGTCCTGACTCGTAACACACAGCTGTTGGCACTCACCCATATGGATATGATTTAACTTTCTATGGAGTTGGGTATCAGAAGTGTGAGCTAACAGGAAGCACTGATACGGCTTGCTCTGAACAGAGAAGATCTGTTTTGTGGGGGATTCTTGAATGATTTCTCTCTCAATTTGTAGTTTCTTCCTTAAAATAAGAGGACAGAGCTATTTTTGGAGTTGTTTAGCCTGGAGAAGAGGAGACTCAGAGGGGGGCCTTCTCTCTCTGTACAACTCCCTGAAGGGAGGTTGTAGTCAGGTGGGGCATAGGCTTTTCTCCCAGGCAACTAGCACCAGGATAAGAGGGCACAGCCTGAAGCTGCCAGGGAAGGTTAGGTTGGATGTTAGGAAGCCCTTCCTCACAGAAAGGGTGATAAGACACTGGAATAGACTGCCCAGGGCAGTCGTGGACTCTCCATCCCTGGAGGTGTGATAAGGATAGTCTGGCTGTGGCCCTTAGTGCCCTTGTCTGGCTGCTGGGGTGATGTTGGGTCTTGGGCTGGGTTGGATGAGCTCAGAGGACTTTTCCAGCCTTGACGATTCTGTGATTTTCTGATTCCCTCCACTTTGAAGCCAATGGAGGTATAATGTGATGGCTGAATTTTTATTTTTGGATTATTCTTTGAACCCTTTGGATTTTACAGTCAAAACCAAGATGGTAGCAGCCTGGCTGCCAGAAGGAAACCTTTGGTAGAAGGTGGTATCTCCTGTACCTGCATATCAGCTAGCTGTGTCCTTTGCACAGAGCTGATAGTTTTAGCCTTTTGCAGACATCTACCTTGCTCTATTCTTGTAGTCAGGGATATTGTGGAGTACTTTCAGCACAGAATATGGGACCTTCACAGCAAGGTGCTTTCAGCATGCCTCTCCCCTTCCATATGTTTATTCTGGGTGATTTGCGAATTGCAGGTGGTAGGAGGGGATGAGGATGAAAGAGCAGGTCCATGGCGTAGGATAATGGGATGTAGCTGGTGGTGAATTCGTTAGTCACAATAAAATCTAACCATGTCAGTACTGACACAGCAGTAAATTTTGGATGGGGAGTGATTCTTGATGTTGCTCTGAAGAGCTCCTTCCATGACTGCTAACAGCTGTAGGGTTGTATTAGTCTATTAAAGGTGCAGAGATGTAGAGAGTCATCTGCAGAGCACAAGAATTGAAAAGTAACTGTCCTTACTTAGAACAGTAGCAGACTGCCACTGAAACTGAGGTTTTACAGAGGGAAACAGCAGTTATAGGGTTGTGGAAGTGTCTGACCTTTGGAAGATCAACACCTGCAGTCAAATATAATCCTGTAGGGTGTTTTTGTGTAGCCTGGTCTTTAGATGTGGCCTTTGCTCTTTGGTAAATATGGTAAAAGCAGACACAGCAGGTCCAGTGCAATACTAGCAATGTACTGGTGCTGCTGTGCCTATGGGTCTCCTTTCTGCATAGCAAAGCTCACAGCTGATAAACCTCAGGGACGTGTCTATCTCTGCCAGTCAATACAGCAGGCAGAAATCCTGTCTGAAGTCCCAAGGGAAGTGTCCCCCATGGCAGCTCTCCGGACATATTTAATCAAACAGCTAATTAGCACCATGCTGCTGATCAAGCAGTTGATTTGAAGCAGAGCAATAGGCTTTTTTGGAGAAAGAGGCTAAAACTTTGGTCTTGGAGCTTAGAGAAGCTGTGAAATGGGGAATAAGAGTAGTTTGGAGGTGATCCAGGGAAGAAGCAACAAGAAACAGGAAGCATTGGTTTTAGCTGCTCTGGGTTGATCCAGAGGAAGAGGTGCTGGTACAGTGCTCTCTTGTGAAGGAGGCAGCAACGCTTTCAGAAGTCCTTGTAAGCCCATCGTGAGGAAAGTAGTTGAGGGCCATGCTTGAACTTTGGAATGAATGCTGACTGACAAACAAAAGTCAGAGCAGTGGAAGTCATGTTGAGCTGGCTTTGACTGCCAAGGTGTTCTTGGGTTGGTTTGGAGCCCTGCATGTCCAGCCTTGAGCATGTGGTTTGCCCTGGAGCTTCTAACTCCTGCAGGCTACCTGAAGATGTGTTTCTGTTACTTTATGACAGGCTCCTGCCATCCACAGGTACTCAGCCAGTACAAGAAAAGAAGGTGGCTGCATTTGCCCATCAACACATTTTTGTTTGGATTCTTCTCTAACAATAGGGAAAGATACTGCTGCCAGTAAATGTCAGAAACTCAGAGACCTACAAAGGATGTGAATCTATCAGAATTGTGGAAATGTTTTCTGGAGTGCTGTTGCATAATCGTGCATGTTTTTACATGCTGTATTTCGACTTACACTGTGCTTTAGAGGATTATTACTCCGTGTTGAATTTCAGGTTCATGGCCAATGCATTTCACCTGGAACTGAATGTCTGAACAAGCAAAATTGTGCTGAACTGCTTCTGACTTGCACAGATCCAGTCGAAAGCTGTTTCCCTCCTGCTAAGCCCCATTCTGTGTATTCTGATATGTCAGAGAACCTGATCTTTTCACTCCTGCTATGAGCCAAGGTTCAGAGGGAGAGTCGTTAGCTTTGATTAAAACAGATGGTGTATTTGGGGAGAAAACAGACACCCAACCCAGCTCTGCCTGGGGAAGCCTGGCTGCCTGCCTTCCTTTGGCATTTGTCCAGTCCCCAAGGTGCAATAATACACGCTGGGATCTGACAGCGGTGGGGCTCTGAGGATATCCTCTGCCCTGAAAGGAAATTTGTGCAGCAGCTGGCCTGGTCAAGCTGGTTTCTGAAGCTGCACATCTCATCACCTCTGCTAGAGGCAGGTCTAATAGGGTGTAGCTTGAAGCTACTGAGTTATTGTCTCCGTGTTACGGTGCAGGTGCAGCAGCCTTCTGACACTCCTGCTCACTGGGAAGCAAGCTGGGGTTCTTTCCAGACAGTATTCTACTGATCTGGAAAGGAAGCTTTTGTTCCCAGGAGAAGCTGCTGAACGTGTTCTCTTCTGTGCAAAAGGGGGAGTGAAAGGAGCCTGAGATGGACTAGTAGTAGACAGCCCAGGGATACAGACAATAGAGGCATTTGGGGATAGACAGGGGAGGTTAGGTCCAGGGCAGCTGTTAAGTTAAAGGAAGCTGTGGGGTGAGGACTATAAGGAAGGGGTTGAGTGATTCATGTGCCAGATGGTCTTTCCTTCTCAGTATCGTCTCAGAACCTGGAGATCTGCTGTCTCTGTGAGTAGAAGACTTGGTTTAGAAAGCTTGCCCTTTCCCTCACAAAGGGAGAAAACAGCAGGTTGTATTACTTTAGACTTGCAATATTTAGACTCGCAAGACTCGCAGGGTCAGGCTCGGCCGAGAGCATGTTCACAGGAGCTCTAAGATGGACCTTCACACTCAGACCAGTACGATCTAATACAAGCTGTTTATTAAAGTCGCTAAATTATATAGACTTCCACACAACCCGCCCCACGGGCAATGCGATTGGACAGATGGCACGCCTCCTACGTTCCTACTGGAACAAGCCAGTTGTCGATACACCTGCAGACAGCAGGTAACCCAGCCCTGTGTCCTGTGTATCTCTCAAAACCGTCCCCTGCTGCGTTTCGCTGTTAAACAACAGTCCTCCAGCGTAAGGACTGGATTGCTCACTCACTCATGTTCCACTACACATTACACTTAATAACCTAAGGAGCAGGCTTTTCACTCACGGAATGTTACAGGTTGGAAAGGACCTCGAAAAACCATCTACGCCAAACCCCCCTGCTGGAGCAGGGTAAGCCTACAGCACGTACTGTACCCAGACTGTCTCCCATCCAAGTACCAACCTCGCCAAACGCTGCTTAGCTAATCCAACACTCCATCTACTACATCTCTTCACCCACTCCTCTGAACCAAAACTCAGCTTCCAGTCAGGGTGGGCTACGGCAGGGCTAGATCTCGAGCTTTTGTAGGTGTCAGTACTTCTTGTCTGGAGGAAGAGCTCTGCAGTGCTGCAGCTTCTATGCAGACCCCAGCCTGGGGACAGCTGGCTTCTTAGGTAGGTGGGTACACTCAAGGCTGTGGGCTGTGCCTGTGAGACCTGCCTGATCTAACGGAATCCTTGTTCAGCTCCTCAGGCTTTTTTAAATTACAGTGTTAATCTCCAGCATGATGGGTAAGGTTCTGGAACCAAAGTTATCCTTCTTTGACAAACAAGCAGAGTCGGTGTACTCAGCTGTGGAGTGCTGGAGGAAAACAAGGAGCCAGCAACATCAAACCCCTGATGAGACCCAGCAGTTTAAGAGCAGAACCAGAACTGGACTCAATAGCATTGCTCTTCATGCTTCAGACAGTGCTCATCTGACTTCATCAGCCTGGCAAACTTTCTGGACAGACAGTGCTGATAAAGGAAGGACTATCAGTTTCACTGGAGGAACCCTCAAAGAAGAGGAGGAGCTCAGATGTAAAGGTCAGGCTGTGGCTGAGCTGTGCACACGTCCTTTTTGTATTAAGCACTGGCTGTGCTGTTGGTGATCTCAGGTAGGGATGAGGAAGCCTTTCAGGAGGGAAACACAGCATGCGTTACATTAGACCTGAAAGCTTCTCTTAAATGCTATAAATTCCAAATGTCTGTCCAGATGCTGGAAATTGCTTATCCCAGCAGTCTGAACCTCTTATGTCTCAACTGTTGGCCTGGAGTCCTTGCGAAACTGTTGAATGCAGGAGTGAGATCTCTGGTACATCTCAGGCCGGCTGTACAAAAGCGGAGAGCCAGGTATCTCTGGAAGCTGTGCTCAGTACGTGCTTCTCTGGCTTCCTCCGGTTCACTGGAAATGGCCTTAAGAAGTTGGGAAAACGCTATCAGTGTAGGTGCTTTAAATTGGGGGGGGAGGTCAGAGACAAGGAAGGAGGAGGGGATTTTTTTCTGTACTATGAAGTTCTCAGACAAGTAAGTGTAGTTCTCAGTGTCTGCTTGTCAAAATCAGCTCCAGAGTTCAGAGGAAGGAGTGATTTCCTCAGTTGAGAGCTCTGTGGCTGGGCTCCACATGTTGCTCACTGGGGCTCCCTGCACTGGGCTGCTGCTGCTGACTGCAGCTGTTGCAAGAGCTGATGCAGAGGAGCCAGTGGCTGGTGATGGCACCCTGGCTTATGTCTACTCTCTTATGCAAAAATTAACATAATAGTGGAAAGACCAGGTTGGATGTGACTCTGGGCAACCCTGGTCTAGTGAGAGGTGTCCTTGCCCATGGCAGGGAGTTGGGACTGGATGATCTCTGGAGTCACAGAATCACAGAATAATCATGGTTTGAAAAGACTTCGTAAATCACTGAGTCCAACCATACCCTACAACAACAGGTGTCTTCTATCCTAAGCCACTCTATGGTTCTAAGGAGAATCGTGACTTTTCTGTTCCCAAGCTGTATATGTCCCTTGGTTTAGGATTCTCTCTTTTGTTGTTGATGTCAAGGTGCAGCAGTTTTTACAGATCTGTTGTGACCAGTATGTGTTAGTGAGATCCACACTATTGCTCCTGGGAATTGCCTGAACTTTGCTTGTTACCAGCCAGTCATCAGCATAAAATCTTTGGGATCTCTCCCACTGAAAGATGAACAAAGCTCAGTTCTGCACATTTTGCCTGATACAGAGTCATAGAACTGTCATGGCTGGAAAGGACCTTCAGGATCATGAAGTCCAGCCCTCATCCCAACATTCCCTAAGCCCTACACCATGGCCTCAAGTGCTAGATCTACTCAATTTTTAAACACCACCAGGGATGGTGACTCTACCACCTCCCTGGGCAGCCTGTCCCAGTGCCCAACCTCTCTCTCAGGAAAGAACTTCTTCCTAAGATCCAATTGAAACCTCCCCTGATACAACTTGAGGCCATTTCCCCTCGTCCTATCACTAAGAATTTGAGAGAAGAGACCAGCACCAGCCTCGGTACAACCTCCTTTGACCTAGCTCTAGAGAGCAGTAAGGTCTCCTCTCAGCCTCCTCTTCTCTGGACTAAATCACTCCAGTTCCTTCAGCTGCTTTTCACAGGGCCTGTTTTCCAGCCCTCTCCCCAGCCTTGTCGCCCTTCCCTGGTCCTACTCCAGCACCTTAGTGTCACTCAGTGCCTTTCAGTAATGCCGTTCAGTAACTTCGTTTGGTCTTAGCACTGCTGCAGTTAAGTACATGTTTTCCTTGGAACTGCTCATAGTGTACTTGGTGCTGTGTAAGAAGCACAGCAAAACAGGAAAACACGAGTTTAAAAAAATCATGACTCTTGTGCTAGCATGGTTTTACCAAAGAAGGAAAATTGCCCGAAAATGTTCTCTGACTGCCATGTTTAGTACATTCCTAGGGAGCCTGACGAGCTGTCATTTGCAACTTGCATGACCATTCAGGCTTTGTGGTGGAATTCCCATTTTTGGTTCTTACCAATTCTTCCTTTTTCTGCAGTCTCTGAACAGGGTGTCAGGACTCAGACTGGCATCTGCAGGCTGTGCAAACTACGTTGATGAATTGAGCAATAAATGCTGCTTCAAACCACAAAGTGGCAGCATAAGCAGTTTAGTTGTCCCTCCCCATCACTCAGTTTTTTTGATTGTGGCGTGTTTTGCTTTTAATCATAAGCAGGGCACTTAATGGTAGCAGACAAAACTGTATACATCACAGCTGGGTGCTGCCTGGACTGCTTGCATAGTGCTCACAACTGAAACATGGTTTTCAAAGCACTCACACTGGTTCTTCCAGTTCCAAGACTTGTTTAGGCAGAATTTTCTTCACTGCAGTTCTGCGTTGCTTTTTTTGATGGCTTCCAGTGAAAAGGATGAAATGCCCTAACTTGCTTTCCTTTAAGATGGACTCGGGCTTTGAATCCAGCCCTTAATACAGTAAAACCTAGCACATTAGAATCATAGAATAGTTTCAGCTGGAAGGGGCCTTCAAGATCATAAAGCCTGGGCAGGCTGGAGCAATGGGCTGAGGCAAATGGGATAAGGTTTAACAAAGCCAAGTGCTGGGTCATGCCCTTTTGTCACAACACCCTGCAGTGCTACAGGCTGGGGGAAGACTGGCTGGAGAGCTGCCTAGTGGATACGGACCTGGGGCTGCTGGTTGACAGCTGACTGAACAGAAGCCAGCAGGGTGCCCAGGTGACCAAGAAGGCCAACGGCATACTGGCCTGGATCAGGAACAGAGTAACCAGCAGAAGTAGGGAGGTGATAGTGCCCCTGTACTCTGCACTCATGAGACTGCACCTTGAGTCCTGGGTCCATTTTTGAGCACCATAGTATAAGGATGTTGAGGGGCTGGAGTGGGACCAGAGAAGGGCAACAAGGCTGGGGAGAGGGCTGAAGAACAGGCACCATGAAGAGCAGCTGAGGGAACTGGGGTAATTTAGTCCAGAGAAGAGGAGGCTGAGAGGAGACCTTACTGCTCTCTAGAGCTAGGTCAAAGGAGGTTGTACCGAGGCTGGTGCTGGTCTCTTCTCCCAAATTCTTAGTGATAGGACGAGGGCAAATGGCCTCAAGTTGTATCAGGGGAGGTTTCAATTGGATCTTCGGAAGAAGTTCTTTCCTGAGAGAGAGGTTGGGCACTGGGACAGGCTGCCCAGGGAGGTGGTAGAGTCGCCATCCCTGGAGGTGTTTAAAAATTGAGTAGATCTAGCACTTGAGGCCATGGTGTAGGGCTTAGGGAATGTTGGGATGAGGGCTGGACTTCATGATCCTGAAGGTCCTTTCCAGCCATGACAGTTCTATGAATCTGTAAGTCCAACCTTTTCCTATCCCTATTGTCACCACTAAACCATGTCCCCCAACACAACATCTACCCTTCCTCAAATACTATTTTCTGAGACAAACCTCTGCCCAGAAACAGTAAATAGAAGAACTCTAAAGCAGGAAAGGCTGGACACGTCTGTCAGGACAGCTGACTTCTTGTCATCCAGAAGAGAGTGTCCTTTATTGCTGCTCTTTTGTACCACCAAATAACACATTCCCATATTGAGGATTTGAGAGGTTTAACAGGAAGTCAGAGGTTCCTGTTTCTGCTACTCTCTGCTTCCAGCCCCTTTTTCTGTTTTCTGCTTTCAAAAGTATGAGCTGTTGTTCCTGTTGAAAGGACTTTTCCTCTGTCACCTGTACTGTTACAGTGCTTTCCAGAGCCTGTCTCTGCAGTGGCCAGGTTCCACAGTGGAGATTTGAGGAAGGTCTTGGGATGAATGGGAGTTCCCTGGTGTGAAGCTGATCACTTCCACAGTTAAGTTTTAGTCTTTATTCTGTGCTGACAATTTTCCTTCCTCTGTTTCTCTTCTAGTGGTTCAACATATCCCCTTTAGACCTTCTCATTACCTCCTTCGGTCTTACTCAACTGAGACAGACCATCTTATCCCTTGTCCCCCTCCCCAGGTGAAAAGGGGACTCCAGCACAACCTGAACACCACAGTACCCTGCTGAAAATGATGGTGCAGCTGATCAAACAATTGCACCACAAAAGGAATTCAGTTTTCTTCCTTACTGGGCTCATCTCGCGTCTCCATTTCTCAGCTGGAACTTACACCATTCATTTCATGCTTTGCAAATCAATCAAATATTTCAAGTGACTTGACCACCTGGTTTCGTTCCCTTAATAAATGACTACAAGCAATTAATTACTATTATTTTTAAACAACTCATAGTTTGTTTGGGCTGGGGTTGCTTTTTGTCCTTTCAACTAGCTGTAGTTCTATTAATTTTGAGCTCTTGGTAGTGTGATTCTGTCACCTAAGGTACCCTCACTTTTAGAAGCCTGGCTTTGCACAAAGTTCTGCAAACAGCAGCTCTGCAGAAACATGTTAAGAGTTTATTAAGTGTAAAAATGACAAGCTCCTGCAACCTCCAACTTTTGAGGTTCCGGAGGAACCAGACAAATGTCTTCGGGTATGTACTTCACATCAGCTCAAAAGTAAAACTTCTGTTACAGTGTCTCAAAGGGAGCCAAACATCTCGAAGGGGCTGGAGGAGGAGAGCTGAAGGATGGCTTCCAGACACCAGGCAACTGTGCTTTGCTTTTGTTCAGTTTCTAATTCCGAACACAACGGTGGTCAAGAGAAACAGAACAGCCTTCTTAAATGTGAAGGGGACAATGCCCTTCTTCCCACTAGCCTTAAGAGCTTGCTGAAGGCCCATGTGGAGAGAAGATTTCCATGGAAGCTGCTGTTTTAAATAAAGCAGGTTACTCTTCAGTGTCACAAAATTATTGAGGCTGGAAAAGACCTCTGAGATCATCATCTCCAGCCTATGACCTGACATCAGCCATACCAAGGCACATGAGGATGTGCATTTGTTTAAGAGCAGGTAAAACAAACTGCATGAACTGCATTACTTGTTGAGCTGGATTAATGTAAGTCTGGTCAGTGGCCCTCCAGGGCAGTGACTAGTTCCTGGCAGGTCTCATTCCATAGTGATGGGGAGTGAGAATATCCCATGAGCAGTCACTATGGGTGTCAGCACAGCGACAGGCCCTGTGGCGCAGACTAGGAGTGAGTCCAGAGCATGTCACCTCCTTTGTGATGCCAAGGGATGAGTCTGTGTCTAAGCAGTTTCCTCTGATTCATCTCTGCATTTTGTTACAGGCTGAAGATAGTCCTTCATATAGAAAGCTCAATCTGAAGTGGTTTTCTGTCCTTCTCTGGTTGCTTTGAGCTGCTGCTGCTCATCTTCTAGCAATCTTCACTAGCTGCTGGTTTCTCTCCTCAGTTCCTTATGCCTGCTCCAAAAAGTTAACTGGCGAGGGACTCCCTCAGTTTCCTAGTGCTGAGTACACAGTGCTGCTCACTGAAAATCTGCACCCAGTGAATTTTGCCTGAGGTTTAATGTTCCTATAGGGCAACCCCCTTGCGTGTAACCATGAGGTAAGCATGTAGGTTTCTTGCTTCTAGCACATCTTCCATTAATCACAACTCCTCCTGTGATGAGTCCTTGGTTCAGAGACTGTGTAGTTTCTGGCAGAAAATGACACACTGAAACCCCTGAAGGGCGCTTCCCATGATCCAGGGCTGCTTGCAGGAGGGATTTAGAGGCCAGAGCCTTTGAGAGAAGGGTTGGCGGGCACTGTGCAGTTGTGTGTTGTTAGCAAGAATGTGAACAGAACTGCTTAAAGGCAATGGGCAGGTCGCACCCTGCCTTCAGATGCTGAAAGTCTCAGAGAAGCTGTGGTCATTCCCAGCAGCAAAACCTATGGCCTGTTGTGCCAGTATTTGAAACAGTGGCAGCAAGGAAGTAGAGGCACTTTTAAGGGTAATAATGTTTCTCAGACAAGTCTTCCAATTCATGCTAAGGATTGAATTTGGTATCTCACATTTCTTGAAAGGTATTTCTGTCTGACAACATGGGTTTGTGTCTGAAGGGTTAAAATCTGGCATCACATGCAGTAAGGGTCAGTCACTGTTCTAGCAGAAGAGAATATTTGGAGACATACAGCTGCAAGTGAACTTCTGGGATTCTCTCTTGGGCTAGTAATGATGGGAGGTGGTTGTATCACCATTCCTGGATGTGTTTTGAAGTTGTGGAGATCTGAAGCTCAGGAACAGGGTTTAGTGGTGGCCTTGAAACATTTGAGTTAATGGTTGGTCTCGATCTTAAAGCTCTTTTCTGACACAAATGATTCTATGATGTGATAAATGCACTCGATGCTCATTTCTCAGTGATTTTTCAAAATAGGAAGCTCCATTCTGCATCACAGACTTCATCCTGAAAAGGGTGAAACGTGAGGATTTAAACTGAAAAATCTAAGGAGACTGAAGTGTCTCATCGAGTGTCCTTTGGAAAGGCAGTGTTATCTCTACCATGGGCTACAACGATTTTGAGAGAGTTTGAGGAGTGACTCTGCAGTGCCAAAACATTAATATAACTATAAGCTGATTCTTAAGCAGATATATACAAATTATACAAATATTTATGTCCAGATATATGTCATGGCATGATTTCTCAAGTTTATGTTGCATTTGGTTAGCATTGAGGATTCAGTGTGGTAACTCGTGTTGCTTTATTATACAAGGGTTCCATAAATAGGACATGCTGCCCTCATTGAGCTGTCCTGATTAATTACTATGAAGACACTAATTGATTTGGCAATGTTCCCTGTTATTGCTGAGTAGTGTCCAATTTTTCTCCTGTGTTTGCATTGTTGTGGCTTAAAATGTGTGTGACACGAGGTGCCAAGTCAGCACATGTTTTCAGTCTTATCTTTGTCATGTGGTGCTAGGCTTTTTTTCTTTTCTAGGAGACAAAAGCAATAATAGTTACATGGTTACTCATAGGGGTGGGAAGGCTTCCACATTCTTGGTCCTTGAGGGCTTTTTTCCCAAGCAGTAGCGGCTTAAAGCTTAGTCCCTTTTCACAATACTTAATTCAGTGGAACTTTCAAGACTGCTTGAGAAAGGTAATTTCCTTCAGCTCACATAGTGGGAGGATCCGATCCCTAGATGTCTTGGACCATGCCCTCCAAAGCAGCAGCTCATATTCAGGCATTTACCAGTGGATCCACTTAAGTTTTCTGCAAAATGCAGTCCTGACCTCAGGCTTTTCAATACTCTTGAAATAGAGATATTCCTGAAGCCTTTCTAGTCTTGCCCCAGCCAAAGATGTTAACTAGTTCCTCATGTGTGGTTCTTGCAAGAATCAGTCTTGCTCCCTGGGCTCATCACTATTGCACAACAGTATTGTTTGTCACGAAGATGGAATGGAAAGGTACTGGTCTGTCATCGCTTTGAACGCACAAATCCCCATGTACATGTCAGTCATCAGCCTTTTCCAAGCCTGATGATTGCCTTTGGCCTCTGACTGCTGCTGATTTGGAAGTAGAAGGAATGCACTTGGATTTGGTGTGCTACAGGAAATGCGTTTCATCTCTCCAGCCGTTGGCTTGGTGCACAGTTCAGATTTCTTTTCTCAAATGAGAAGGATAAACCCATCGGTTTTGCTTGCGTGAAGCTTCTGATACTTTGAAATGAAATGCTGAAGGAGACGTTTCATGTGTCTTGTCATCTTCTGGGAGCTCTAGCAAGAGTGTTGTAGCCAAGGCCACCTTCAGAACTCCATAATCTCTGCAAATGACCACCTTCAAGCTTTCAATTCCCTTTACTTGTTTTACACCAAAGCAGATAAAGTTGACAGCACAAATTCTGCACCTATGTCTTAGTCTTAAGATGGAACCTTAAAACTTGATCACATCAGAACTGTGGTAATGTGTGTTAATCTTGATCTTGATAATGTTTATATTAATTGTGATATCATATCATTTTTGCATTTAACTACTGTCTCAAACACTGTCACGTGCAGGATATCACACAGCTAACTACCCTTCCTCCTTCCTTTTCACTTTTTCACCTTTTCTCCCCCTTTTTCCTTTCTCCCTGTTTCTTTTTTGACACTGCATTGTTTTTCTGCTGGGAAAACCAGAAATAAATCATAGGACTGCAGAGTGTCAAAGCAATATTGGTTTCTCTGTCTCTTCTTTTCTCTGCTGGGATACTCATTATGACTGAAAAGTTAGGCTAATTAAAAAAAAAACAAATAGAACTTCAGGTTTACCCCCAAACAATATCTAAATACCTGCAAAGGCATAACCTGGATATTTCTCTCTATGAGCAGCTGTTGGCATTTGAATGTTAAACCATTATCCTTTAATATTTCAATATTACAGTCTTGTTGCAGCTAGTATGAGGGTGGCATTGCCACTGCTTCATGTTTTCTTCAGCTGCTCAACACCTGAAGTGATCTGAGAGAACCAAGTGCTGATGTATGATGTATGAGGTCCTTTCCAGCCATGATGATTCTATGATTCTATGAAAAAAAGGTTTCCAGTCGTCCAGGAAATCCTGGGCACACATCCATCGGTGGATAGGTTTTTTAAAAAACCTACCTTTTATCCTGTTGTCAAATGATGGTGAACATCAGAGGATTCACACTCCCCCCATGGCTGTGTGACAGGTAGATGCATCATGGCATGACATGCATCGAGCCAAGGTAATGCTGGAAATCTGGCCAAATTCAGCTGAAGTAGAATTCTTTAAATTGTCTTGGGTCCCAGAGGAGAGGATAAATCAGAGCATTGTTTATCTCAGCTTGGTAGACAGAGTTGAGCAGTGAAGCAGACAGAGCGCTCTGCTTTGGAAAGGAGCCATCTATATATTCCAGTGACTAATGAAAACAAACGAGGGCAGGGATGAAAGTGGCAACTAGGGCATAGGAAAATGTTCATTTCATTTCAGAGTGCAGGGATTCACTTGTACTTGCTTCAGTGCTGCCAGCTTGCTGCAACACCACTGTGCAGTAACAAACCTGAACATTTGTCTCACCTCAAGTGAAATGATCCTGTTCCTAATGCCATTTTGGTTGGACAACTCCATAAAATTGTGCGATGTTCACTGGTAAAGAAAGTCCCCAAGCAATTACCTCATGATTCTTTTTTTCTTTGTCAAGAAGAAGGGGCTTCTCCCAACCCAGGAGGTCCCTCAGCCATCTCCAGTACTGCTGATGCACACTTTCTGTACAAAGTACTCACTTCAGAAACTGAGAAACGACCGATGAGTAATGAACAGGATCTACTCAAACCTTCTAGGTAAGACTGTTGGAGCCACAGACTGCCTGCCTCATCGGAGAGCCTTTCTAGTGAGCAGCGTGTTTATTGTGGTAGCTCAGGGAAGCAGCCAGGCAGAGGAGAACTGCTTTGCCGAGACAGTCATTTGCATCAGGCTTTCCATTACTGTCTCTCTCTCTGAAGCATGTAATGATCACTTACACACCGGGTCCAGGAGTCACTGAAGAAGAGCTGGAACAATAATCTTCTTTATCTGCAGAGGTAGGTAGGGACTGGGTTAATACAACTGTTCCTCAGCAGCAGTTAGTGGCATGAGCCCTTGTGCTCCCTGATCTGTTAGTTACTTATTCTGAATACAGACTAAAGGAAAGTGGATTCCATGGGATGGGGTGTTCCTGCCTCCTTTGCTTGGTGCAGTGACAGCACACTGAGTATCTTCAATAAGTAGACATATGTAAGAGATACAGGAGCCAGCCTCATGTATTTGCAGCCTTGAAACTAAGGGATTTAAAGCAACTGTATTATTTGTTTCTACAGGTTTTCAGTTCGGGCTACTGAATTGGACTGTTGACTTGATATGGTTGTGTAGCATGGATTTATGGTGAAGCAGCAGTTTATGGACTATAACCAACAGAACTGGCAACCTCTTACACTGTCAATATGGAAATTGTTGTTTGCAGGGGGTTTAGGTAATTCATGTTAGTTGCTTTGTCAACTTATATGAAAAACTTTGTGAGGCTGCAGAAATGCAGCATTCTGTGGCGTCATGTTCTTGGTATTACTGGCAGATTGTCCTGTCTGCCCTCTAACTCTAAGGTTCATAGCTTTGCTAAGATTATATATATATATATGTATATGGAATTATGCATATGTATCACTGCAGATCCTACCAGTATCTCCTTCTTTAAATACTACTGATTTCAGTAGGAGCTGAACATTGCCCCAGTTGAGCTGTAGTCACCAGTGCAAAGGACTTGTGAAATGCAAACTGGAGAGTCAGCTTCTATGAGCTTGACAGGCACTGCTGCAGCTCCCAGCATTTACTGAGATCCAGGTGCAACACCAGCCTTCTCCAAATCTGTTCTTGTTAATTTTACACAACCTGCATTAATTTTTAATCTCATTATCCTCACTTTATGCAGCAATATAGACATGCAGCTCTGCAGTGGGATCTTTAAGAGTCTGCTTGTCTGTGCTGTAGAAAGTTACCACACACAATTTTCCCTCCTTCCCCAATGTTGAAGCTTAGTGAGATATGTGATTAGAAAGTCTGTTTCAGTTAATCCTACAGGACCTGTTTCAGAGCTGTAGGGTAGTAGCAGCATCATCTTCCTTCATTGAATTCACAGCAGGTGTGCTGAGGGGACAAATCAAGCTGCTGTGTGATACTTTGCTTTTCAAATACCCCTCACAAAGGCCAAGTTGAGGCTTTCTGGCCAAGCTAGACAACTCTCATTGGGGAAAACTTGTGAAGAAGTTCCTGAAGAAACTGGTTCCTTTTAGTTACTGAATACTTGCAGATACTAATTTCCTGATCCATAGGGCTCCAGATGTCTTCCTTTTCTGTGTAATCTAGAAATCCCTTCATTCCTTCAAACTGTCAGTGCTCTTTCAGGAAAACAGGCACCTCAGCTGTAGCAGAGACACTGCTGGGGCACAGACAGCCTTCCTGCCTTTTAATGTCTTTAAATTCTATTCACACAATCACAGAACATTAGGGATTGGAAGATCATCTAGTCCAATCCTCCTGCAACAGCAGGATCACCAAGACCAAGTCACACAGGAACATGTCCAGGCAGGTTTTAAACATCTCCAGAGAAGGAGACTCCACAACATCCCTGGGCAGCCCCTTTCAGTGCTGTCACCCTCACTGGGAAGAAGTTCCTTCTCATATTGGTGTGGAACCTCCTCTGTTCCAGCTTACACCTATTGCCCCTTGTCCTATCATTAGATGATGCTGAACCTCTCTCAATCTACTAACCACCCCCTTTCATTTCTGATCCACCCCAGGATGCCATTGGCCTTCTTGGCCACAAGGTCTCATTGCTGGCTCATGGTCATCCTGCTGTCCTATTCTGGATTGAGAAATGCATTGCTGAGCTTAGCAGGGTGTAAGGCACTGTAACACTTATCTCAGATAAGATTTCTGAGATATGAATCCTGATTTCTGTCTGTGTGACCTCCTTCCTTGTATATGATGGCAGTGTCAGCAGCACTGGGGCAGAGGTCTGCTGCTCACGCTGTGGCCAGCCTAGAGAAATGTGTAGTTTGCAGTGACAGAATCTGTGAACAATACCAAATCACATTGAAATCCACGTCCCCAAATGCATTTGCTGAAAGCAGATGAACTAAGGAGAATTGCGGGAGAGGGCAGATCTATTAGTGAAACATGCAGTGATAAACACATCCATGTGAAAATCCCCTTGTCCACGAAGTCCTGTAGATGTAGAAGTCTACTGTGTGGTTTTCAGCTTATAGGACATCCAGAGCCCATCTGTGTACCTTGCTTTTGCCTTGTTCAGACACCACAACATTGGAAATCTTACGGAAGAGGTTTTGCTCTTTGCTTTTCTATTACAAATTTATAAAACCCTAGCATCCAGGGAGGGCACAGAAGCCACAGTATTCTTGGTTTTAATCAGTGACTGCGAGTACTGGAAGTAATGCACTTTGGTGTGTTTCTGGTATTTCTAGGTCAAGTGTGATGGCTCCTGTTAATGGAGCCGTCAGTCCTCTGAATGGTAACTCCATCAGGCTCTGAGAAGGAGGGGGCAATGATGGAGAAAATGCCTCTTGCGCAAGGGAGCTGTAATTAATGTTGAAAACTCATGTTTACTCACACCAATGTGTTGCTAAGTAATAGTTACAGAGAGGAAGAACTTGACTAAAGCATCGTGTTTGCAACTGAAGCTGGGGTTTTTTTCTTCTTTGCAATGTAACAGGGTTGCTTATTACTCCCGAGTCAGCAGGAGTTTTAAGTGTGATGGAAAGCAGGAACATCTGATTTGCCTGCTCAGGTCTGTCTTGTGGTATCATGGTTTGTATGAGAAGTTTCAGAGTGGTACTTCTGCATCGTTTTTAATCATACACAAATGTTTTTGCATATTTATGACCCACCAGATAGGTTCTTAGCATGGTGTGGCATGATGTGATTTAGCCGTGTCTAAACAGTGAATCCAGCGTAAAGAGAAGCTGAGGGTGTAGCCAGCTCTTTGTACTTGGTCTGTGTTGTGCAGTTAATGAGCAGAGCCTAGATAAGTGTCCTGAATGCTAACGTTGATTATCTTGACTCACAATGTTGCTCCAAACACTGTAGAATTGTTGGTGTCTCTGTTTAGTCAGTTGTTCTATGAGTCTTTAACACCAGCATCCTATCCCCTTCAGGGGGTGGGGAAAGGAAAGGAGAACTGGTGAAAGGAAAGAAGACCACTGGGTTTAAATGGAAATTACTTTAATAAGAGAATAATTAAATAAATCTAATTGTAATACTGATATAAACCACATACAGTCAGGCCATGTAGCGGTCATATGCTGCGTGCTCCCAGCAGTGAGTGCTGGTTGTCAAGCACTCCAGCAAGGGCATGACAGTTGCAACAAACAGGACAGTTGGCCTCTGGAGCTGAGGGACAGGCAGAACCCTCCTGGAATAGTGGCCATTGAGGAAAAGAGATCACTGCCAGCACATTATGCAATTTATAGTAATCATAGTGTCTATGGTATGGAATACTTCTATTGGGCAGCTTGGCTCTCTGCCCTGGCTTTTACTCTTCCTGGCTGACTTGAAGCTACAGGAGGCTGTGATCACTGTGGAGACACATGTACCATGGCTGGCCATTAATTAAAATGAGTCTTATTGACTTTGTTCTCATTAAATCAGGTGCTGCAGTCTTCTCAAAAATGCAGCTTTTCTGAACAGAAAATTGCTTCTGTAATTCCATCCAAACGAAAGCAGGCCAGTCAGCAATGATGAGCCTGTGTGAATTGTGAGGACAATTGTCACTTGTCCATAGCATCATGAGCTTCCTGTGTTAAGTGGCACCCTGCCTGCACAAGTGAACACTGAGCACACCCAGAGCTTTCCTTTCTGCTGCCATTCATCTGCTCCATGGCACAGAGCAGTGCATGCACAGTCAGGAGCTCTGCCTCAGTGCTGTGCCCTGCCAGTCTCACAGACGTAACCCTTAGATGTTTTTCTGAAGGAACTTTTTGAGTTTGACTGGTCTTACCTTCTTTTCCTTTCTCTTCTTCCCATGTACATCACCTGGGAAGTCACCGCTTTGGGGCTCATAGAAATGTCTCTGTCTCCTGTTTGATCAGCTGTTTCTCTTCACTGGATTACTGTCTCTAAACAAACCAGGGGCACACTTGTGTGTTTGCTTTCTCCAGTTAGAAAGCAGGTTGGATGTCTACTTGTCCTTGGCAAATATCCCGACATTCCTGCAGCCTTTGAATGCACAACTCTCAGAAAAATAAAATCGTCTTGTAAAGGAGCTAACTTCCTAATAGCTAAGGACTAATGAAATGGTCTACTGGGCATTTTGGGTGGCCTCATGAGGAAATATGAACATCTTACAGCTAATCCACGTAGATCTTCTGCTGAAGTGCTGCATTTCCAGTTGTCCCTGCTGTCTGATTGCTGAAAAAACCTGCAAGGTGGAGGCAGCAGCAAACTCCAGCCCTGAGAAGAAAAATTACCAATAAAAAGATCTTCCTGCAGTTCTGCTGCTCTTACAAGTCTGTGGGACTGGTGTCTGTAAAGTGAAATATTGCTCTTTTGGATGAATCAATAGTCTCTGGGGCAGGAGCCTTTGCTGGGTGTGATTGTTACACATCAGAAAACAAATCACCCATAGCCTGCGTCTGTGATGGCAAATAGAGGCCAGCCTTGACTTTTAGTACCATCTTCTTGCCCATGAGGTCCTGCTTGCTTTTTACCTCCTTGGTGGCATGTGGGGCTTGTTTTACTGGTGAAGATTGGGCTGTTAATTATTGTGACCAATGAGTGTAAATCTGTTGAACCTGGGGTTTGCTTTTGATTGCTGTTAAATATAGGATGAGCTGTAGTTTAGGGTGTTAGGGCATGCAACAAGAGCTTCTTAGCAGGGGAGACAGTCTTTCCATCTCATCTTCTTGTTTCCCTCCTATTCTGCTGTCTTTTGTCATGCTCAGCATCCCCCCACTCCTGCTGTCTGTATGGGAGGAGCACTGAAGGTCCTGCCCAGCCAGACAACCTGGGCTGGAAGGCAGTAGTCTTTTGGGTGACAAGAAATTACTTCCTCTGACAAGAGCCAAAGCATCGGTGGTGTGCCTTGAAGCTGTTGTTCAGGAGCTATGAGACTACCTGTGCAGAGGTGGCAGCAATAAAGAGTGGGAAGGTCCAGTTGCATCTTGCTGCTGGTTTATGTCCTGTGCACTGCTGGAACTGTGGGATCTCTCAGACCTCTGGTATCAGCATCTGAGTGTGAGGTTTGGAAGACACGGATGAATGAAAACTGAGGACTTCCTGAGGACTGTTCTTCAGTCTTTGGATGTGAAAGATTGGAGGATTTCTACAACCCTGGTTTCAATCACCTCCTTTGAAGAAGCAATGAAGAAGTTTTCAGGGCACGTGAAGCCAAGGCAGAGCGCTGTATTGCAGCGGTTCCAGTTCAGACAGCGAGTGCAACTGCCAGGTGAAACTTTTACAGACTTTGCTCTGGCACTACAAGATTTGGCATCAGTCTGTGGTTTTGGCTGTTGGCAGGAAAAGCTGATCCTGGATCAGCTGATTGACAAAGCAGCAGACTGGCAAATTCGGAAGAAGCTCTTCGTGGAACTTGATACCTTGACTCTGGCCCAGGCAGTGGAGCTGGGGTCGCAGATGGAACGAATACTACACAATACGTGCCCCAGGTTTACTTCAGTTCTGGCCAAGCAGTGGAAGAACTGGAACGGCAGCAGTAAAATCTGGAAGACAAACTGTAATTGCTGTGATCAGTGGTGCTGCTGGGGACAGAAAAACTTCCCTGCTGTCCCCACAATATGTGACCATAAGAAGCAAAATCATTTCATCCCATCTTGTCACAGCCCAGTGTCATCCGCACCAGTTATGGGAAGGCAACACTGGGGCTGGCAACTGAGATGTCCTGACGTGTCAAGTACAAATAACAGGAGAGTCAGGAATTTCCAGGTAGGTTGTTGATTGAAAAGCGACTGGGGAAAAAATGAAAAATCAAATGAGGGAAGCTGGGAACAGACTGCCCAAGCTGTGGGTCTGTTGCTTGTGCTGAGTCCTAATCCTAGACCAAGCTGCAGTCCTCCGGGTTATTTTGGAATACCTGAATACTGAAGCAATAACCTTTCCTCCCTGGAGTTGGAGGTATTTGCTCCATGGTGTGACATGCTGTGACTTTTGCTTTCTGTCTTTTCCAAGACTTGAGTCGTTTTGAAGGCTGTTGGTGAGCCCTTAGCAATTGTGAAAGCAGTGTCTGCACTGGCTCAGGTGCAGTGATGTGTTGGCTAGAGGCTTCTTTTGAAAGAGCTGGCAAAGAAATGGTGTTATTCATGGAGTTTTGTCACTAAAGGAGCCTGCTGCCTGAGGAAACTCTTCTTAACCCTTTATAACACGCAGCAACAACACTCATTTCCGTAGGAGACTTACAGAAAACTCCCATCTGTCCACAGCTGTTGTGCTTTGGAATATAGTGTTGGTGTGATGAAGCATCAGATTTGTATAGATACCTGTATATAAACTTGATTAATAGTACTGTAAAAGGAGAAAGAATCCAATGAGCCTCATAGCTTTGAGTCCATACCTGAGTTACCTGTGAAATAAGAATGAAGTGTAGAAGTTCTGTGGCTATACATCTTTGTTCATGGTATTCCGCTCTATTTTAGGCTGAACTTTCTTCTTCTAGGTAGTGGCAGAGGAAAGAAACAACTGCTCCTCTTTTCATGTTACTGTGGGTTTTTTATGGCCACGTGTTTTTGTTGGTTGGTTTTATTTAATGAAAAGACATCTGATGTCAACAGCATATTTGATTCTGAAAAACAGAGAAAGTACGGACACAACTAGGAAAGCCAAGGCTTCTATGGATTTGAAACTTGCAAGAGAGGTCAAAGACAGCAGAAAGGGCTTCTTCAAAGACATTGCAGATAAAACTAAACCTAGAGGCGATGTAGGCCCCCTGTTGAATGAGGTGGGTGCCCTGGTGACAGGGTATACAGAGAAAGCGGAGATACTGAAAACCTTCTTTGCCTCTGTCTATACTAATGAAGGCTGTCCTGATGAGCCCTGACTGCTGAGGCCCCAGAGGAAGTTGAGACAAAAGAGGAGTTTTCCCTGGTTGATGAGGACTGTGTTAGTGATAAGTTGAGCAAACTGGATGTACACAAATCTATGGGCCCAGATGGGATGCACCTGCACGTGCTAAGGGAGATGGCAGAAGTCATTGCTAAGCCACTCTCCATCATCTTTGCTAAGTTATGGGGATCAGGAGAGGTACCTGGGGACTGGAGGACAGCAAATGTCACTNTGGGGACTGGAGGACAGCAAATCACTCCAATCATCAAAAAGAGAAAGAAGGAGGACATGAGTAACTATAGGCCAGTCAGCCTCACGTCCATCTCTGGAAAGGTGATGGAACAACTTGTCCTTAGTGCTGTATCTAGGCACACCAAGATCAAGAGATTTATTAGGGGCACTCAACATGGCTTTACCAAAGGGAAATCATGCTTGGCCAACCTGAGAGCCTTGAGAGCCTTTTGTGAGGGCAGAACCGGGGGGATAGATGATGGCAAAGCAGTGGATGTGGTCTGTCTTGACTTCAGTAAGGCATTTGACACAAACTCACATAGCATCCTCGCAGCCAGACTGAGGCAGTGTGGTCTAGATGATTGGTAGTGAGGTGGATTGTGAACTGGCTACAGGATAGAAGTCAGAGATTAGTGGTCAATGGGACGGAGTTTAGTTGGAGGCCTGTATCTGGTGCAGTGCCCCCAGGGGTCGGTGCTGGGACCGGTCCTGTTCAATCTATTCATTGATGACTTGGATGAGGGGTTGGCATGCACTGTCAGCAAGTTTGCTGGTGACACAAAGCTGGGTGGTGTTGCCGACGCTCCTGCAGACTGTGCTGCCGTTCAGCAACACCTGGACAGGCTGGAGAGCTGGGTGTGGAGAAATGTAATGAGGTATAACAAGGGTAAGTGTAGAGTCTTGCATCTGGGCAAGAACAACCCCAGGTACCAGTATAGGCTGGGGACTGACCTGTTGGAGAGTAGTTTAGGAGAAAGAGACCTGGGGGGGCTTGGTGGACAGTAGGATGTCCATAAGCCAGCAATGTGCTCTTGTGGCCAAGAGGGCCAACAGCATCCTGGGGTGGATCAGAAGGGGGGTGGTTAGCAAATGGACAGAGATTCTTCTCCCCCTCTACTCTGCCCTGGTGAGACCACACCTGGAGTATTGTGTCCAGTTCTGGGCTCCTCAGTTCAAGAAGGACATAGAGCTCCTGGAGGGAGTCCAGTGTAGGGCATCAAGGATGATGAAGGAGGTGGAGCACCTCCCTTCTGAGGAGAGGCTGAGGGAGCTGAGTCTCTTTAGCAGACTAAGGAACTTCTTCACAGTGAGGGTGACAGAGCACTGGAACAGGCTGCCCAAGAAGGTTGTGGAGTCTCCTTCACTGGAGATGTTCAAGACCCACCTGGATGCGTTCTTTTGTGACTTGGTCTAGGTGATCCTGCTGTGGCAGGGGGATTGGACTAATGATCTTTCGAGGTCCCTTCCAATCCCTAATGATTCTATGATGCTATGATTCTATAAACAACCCCAGGTACCAGTATTGGTTGGGGACTGACTTGTGGGACAGTAGTGTAGGAAGAATAGATGTGGGGGTCCTAGTGGACAGCAGAATGACCATGAGCCAGCAATGGGCCCTTGTGGCCAAGAGGGCCAGTGGCATCCTGGGCTGATTTGGAAGGGGATGATTAGTAGATTGAGAGAGGTTCTTCCCCCTACTCAGCCCTGGTGTGACCACATCTGGAATAATGTGTCCAGTTCTCGGCCACTCAGTTCCAGAAGGACACAGAACTGCTGGAGAAAGTCCAGCACAGAGCCATGAAGATGATGAAGGGAAGTGAACATCTTTATGAGGAAAGGCTGAGTGAGCTGGGTCTCTTTAGCTTTGAAAAAAAGGAGAATGAGGGGAGACATCATTAATGTTTATAAATATGGAAATGACAGGTGTCAGGAGGACGGAACCTGGCTCTGCTCAGTGTCATCTAATGATAGGACAAGGGGCAATGGTTGTAATCTGGAACAGAGGAGGTTCCACATCAATATGAGAAGGAACTTCTTCCTGGTGAGGGTGACAGAGCACTGGAACAAGCTGCCCAGGGATGTTGTGGAGTCTCCTTCTCTGGAGACATTTAAAACCCACCTGGACATGTTCCTATGCAACCTTATCTAGGGGATCCTGCTGTGGTGGGGAGATTGGTCCCTTCCAATCCCTAATAATCTGTGATTCTGTGATTTGTACTTGATTTCTCTCTGGCACATCAGAGGAACTGTGTAAGCTAATGATGTGGTTGGGAAGGAATGAATAATTGATAAGGAAATTTGATGGCACCTAATCTGAGAACAGGACAACTGTTAGCAGAAGTGACAGTAAAATAAGAGAACCCAAACCACAATCTGTGGAACCGGGCTATTTTTAAACAAGGTGAACATCACTGGGCTACACAGAAGCAAGCTGAAGTAGCCTCTTGCTTAAAGTCTAAGAGGAAATAGGGTTTGTGAGTGGTTTTAAGACATTTTCTCCTTTGTCCTAGTTGAATTTTGTGCCATGATCTGAGTAGGCAAAATGCATCCCCTCACAGCTGCCTTGTCTTCCCTAAGGCAGTTATTTGTGGTTAGCTACTGTAATGTAATTAAACGTCTAGGCTGCCCTGAACAATTGAATACTGTACCTCTAATGTCTGCTCTTAGTGCTGTGCCTGACAGGTAGTGAGAAAATTATTGGGGTTACCAGCGTCTGGTGCTCTTTGCATAGTCAGCGTTGGAGCCAGTGAAAAGGCTGACTGAAGAGAAATGAAGTACTGGGACCTGGAGCAGTGCCAGCAGGATCTTCAAAGACTTAAAAATGTGTGATTTGCATCTTTTTTATTCAAGTGTCACTTAATCTTTGTGGGTTAGAGCAAAGCCGAGGTCTGTTTTATTAACTGAAGTTTACAGCCTGTTGGATGGTCATGCAGACCTGTGTGCTATTTTCCTTGAACTGACTTCAAGACGATATCAAATGAGACACAACTTCTGCAACTGGTGGTGGTTCAGAGTCAGTGCTGTGCCAAGAAAAATCACTAGGCAGAAGGCTATACTTAGTGTATTCCTGACTCAACAGCACTGAAAGCTGGCCCAACTCTGTTTGAACTGGTAAGCTCCAAGTCTCTGTGTGCTCAAGTTAGCTCTGGCTGGGTAAGGAATTGTGGTGTGGAACACGAGGCTGCATCTTGTTCACCTTGGACTCTGTATTCCCTGCCACATGGAATTATTTGCTAATACCTGGGTAGATACACAGGACAGTTTAGGAACCTGGGAACAGTCATGGAATGAATGAGTGTGACTTAGCAAATACTGGCTGGCAACCAGCTGAGCAAGAGCCAGCAGGGCGCCTAGGCGGCATGAAAAGCCAATGGCATTCCAGCTTATATCAGCAATAGTATGGCCAGCAGGGCTAGGGACATAATTCTCTCCCTGTACTGACCACTGATGAGGTGTCCCCTTGAATTCTGGGGGCAGTTCTGGGCCACTCACTTCAAGAAAGAAATTGAGTGGCTGGAGCAGGTCCAGAGGAGCAACAAGGCTGGGGAAGGGAAGGGAAGAAAAGTCTGATGAGGTGAAGATGAGGAAGCTGGTGGTGATTAGCCTGGAGAAGAGGAGACTCAGGGGGGACCTTCTCCCTCTCTACAGCTCCCCGAAGGGAGATTGTAGTCAAGTGGAGGTTGGGTTCTTCTCCCAGGCAACTAGTGACAGGATGAGAGGGCAGGGCCTGAAGCTGCCAGGGGAGGGTTAGGTTGGATGTTAGGAAGCCCTTCCTCACAGAATGGGTGATCAGAGCCTGGAATGGACTGTCCAGGGCAGTAGTGGAGTCGCCATACCTGGAGGTGTTGAAGGACAGCCTGGACGCAGCCCTTAGTGCCCTGATCTTGCCGATGTGGTGATGTTAGGTCATGGGCTGGGCTGGATGAGCTCAGAGGGTTTTTCCAGCCTCAATAATAACGATAGTAACTTGGTGTAACCACAACCACTCTTGCCTTCTGCTCACAATTTTGCTGCCATGGATTTTCTTCTGCAAGACTTTGTCCTCCTTTCTGCACACTGCAAGTTGAGAGAAATTGTGTGTGGTGACTTTTTTTCTGTGCTTCTCCCAATTCTTCTGGCACTCTTGCTAATCATAGAATNTGTGGTCTCACCAGGGCAGAGTAGAGGGGGAGAAGAACCTCTCTTGATCTGCTAACCACCCCTCTTCTGACCCATCCCAGGATGCTGTTGGCCCTCCTGGCCACAAGAGCACACTGCTGGCTCATAGTCATCCTGCTGTCCACCAGGACCCCCAGATCCCTCTCTCCCACACCACTCTCCAACAGGTCAGTCTCCAGCCTGTACTGGTACCTGAGGTTGTTCTTGCCCAGATGTAAGACTCTACACTTACCCTTGTTATACCTCATTACATTTCTCCACACCCAGCTCTCCAGCCTGTACAGGTGTTGCTGAATGGCAGCACAGTCTGCAGGGGTGTCGGCAACACCACCCAGCTTTGTGTCATCAGGAGACTTGCTGACAGTGCATGCCAATCCCTCATCCAAGTCATCAATGAATAGATTGAACAGGACTGGTCCCAGCACCGACCCCTGGGGGCACTGCACTAGATACAGGCTTCCAACTAGATCCTCTTCCTTTGACCACTACTCTCTGAGACCCTGAACTCCACCATCTCATGGTCGCTGCAACCAAGGTGACCCTCAATCTTCACTGCTTCAACCAGACCTGCCCTGTTGATGAGTCCAAGATCCAGCAGTGCTCCTCTCCTAATGGGTTCCTCCACCATCTGCATCATTATGGACCACTAGACACTTCCTACTGAACTAATTAATGAGTGACATGCACTGAAAGCAAACACTTTTTGCGGCAGCAGTTTCTCCTCCTTCTGCTTTAAAAAAAATAGTTTCCTGCTTCACTGGTAACGTACAAGGAAGCCAAAACGAACAGTTCAGCAGCAGTCCTAGAAGCTTCCTTTGTACTCAGTAGAAGTTTCTCCATCTGAAGAACTAAACAGATGTAACTTGGGATCCTAGTTAGGGATGTGTAATGCTCTCAGACAGTGGAAGAACCTTCACTATACTACTATTTTTCCATGAGCTGGAGGCACAACTCAGATCGTAAGACAGATATTAGACAGATTGTGCCAAAGGACATATGAAATGGACAACTTCTGTTCCTTTTGCTTTTTTCTTCATCATATTGCTGTTCTTAAGCCTGAAATAAAAACCCTAAGTTATAAGGGCTGGGTGGTATTTGCTGCTTTGCGGTATGAGATCTTTTCAAGGCTAAACAGTGGGTCTGATTCTTTCAGTCTTTACTCATATGTCACGCTTTCTGGGCTTTTTCTCTTCTACTGACATGCTTGAGCCCTCCTTGAGCTATGTTGGCTGTCTGTAGTTGCACAGAGCAACGTAGGTTGCTTGTAGGTCTGGATTGCTACAGTAATAATTTGTTTATGACAGCTCTTCTGTGTCACCTCTATAATAATGGTGTATCCCTTGTGGCCTCTGTATCGCAGTAAAATACTTGAATGAGCATCGACCAGTTCATAATTACTGAATTAGAGAGCTACAAAGATCCAAAAACAGATCTTGTCATATGCTCCTCCACTGGAGGTCAACCTATGTCATTCCTGTGAGATGTGTGTCTCATCTGTATTTAAAGACAAAGTAGTGGTGACTCCATGTGATCCTCATGGCCACCCCCAGGTTTTAATTATCCATACTGTTGGTGATTTGTTGATCTTTTTGAACTTCAGCCCTCTCTGCTTCAATTTAAATAAATTTAAATCCCTGAGGTCTTGTTTCATCTGTCATACATTTGGAGAGAAGATTAGTACCTTGTATATACTGTAGTTTAAAGACATTCTGTGCTCTCTCTGGACATCACTCTGTATTTTCAGTCGTTCCTCACAGCTTATTCATCCTAGATAATTCTTGTTGTTTAAGGAAAAATTCATTTAATCTGAGAGTGGTGGATCCTTGGAACAGGCTGCCTAGATGTGGTGGAGACCTCATCCCTGGAGAAATTCCAGGTCAGGCTGGATGGGGCTTTTGTGAGTGATGACTCTGCTTTCTGTAGGGGGATTAGACTAGATGACCTTTAGGGATCCTCTATTAAAATAGTCTGGCTTTAACTGCTGTCACTTGCTCCTTGTATCCCATTGTAGGATACACATCAAGCTGCCGTCAAGGTCCCATCTGAGGCTTGCCTGTGTCAAGCTCCCCATGCCACCATAGCTACTTCATCTATTGCTTTACCCATGTGTACTTTTGGGAGTGTCAGAAACCCCTGAGCACCATTTACATGTATAAGCAGGAGTCTTGCATGAAAAGCACACCTGTGTATTGCTCATCAATCCAGTCAGGTGAAGTCATCTTCGGGATAAAAGGATCCTGAGAATGGGCAGGATCTTTGGGGGGGGGGGTGGCTCCAGATTCATACAACCCTCCTTGTGGATCTTGAAATACAAGGCAGGGCTTATGTGACCTCAGTTCATCTCATGAGTCAGGACATCTCACTCCCCTGTGCCTAGTCACTTATCTTTACACCACTGCTCTGAGGCTGGGAGGTGTTCCCATTGTTGAACACAGGAATATAAGTGACACTAGGTACCCAAGGTCATAGGATAAATAAGACATGAAGCTGGATACTGAGTAGCTACACCAGGAAAGGCATCCCAGTCTCTTCCTAAGCTCCTGCAGTTGAACAGCTTGTGCCCGACTGTAATAACGTGCACTACACCTCAGCAATGGTCTGGATCTGAAATCCTGGCAGACATTCAGCCAGAAAGGCTTCTGTTCCTTGCAGTGTACCATGTGGACTTCAAGAGGATTGGAGCTTGCGCTGGAGCCGTGCACCCTGATCACACATGTTCCAGCTGCAGATGCAGTTCTTCTGCCTGCAGTGAAGGTGCTAAAGTATCTGTGAAAAGCCCTTCTACTTTCAGTTACGTGAGATGAGAACTGGAAATAGTGGGGAAAAACCAGGTCTTTCTGAATGGCAGAGCTTCACACAGCTGAATCCAGATTCCACAACAGCATTGCTAGCTATGTTTTTCTCCAAAATTGCTCTTTTATACAAAATTGCCTTTGAAAGCTCATCAAGAAGAAAGCTTTCAAAAGCTCCTGTAGTAAGGGACTGAGCAGATTGTTGGTACTAGGGTATCTCATGTCACCCAGCTGGGCTAAATGCAAGTAAGGTATGAGGATGCAAGTTGTGCTGGGTTCAGCTCACTTCCTGAACTTGTGAGCCAGACCTAGCCTGTTTTTGTCCCACATCTGAAAATATTTTTTCCCATATTATTCATTTTACTGTGGTCTCCAGATCTGATGCTGTCAGTTTTGAAGAGCAGCTGCCTTTGGCTGCAAAGCTTGTAAAGGATTTTCTGTTTACACCATTCATGGCAACTGTGCAAAAAGTGACTACTAAAGGCCATTATGAGCGTTTGGGGAGGAAAAATCCTCGTGTGTTTTATGCACAGGGAGTGGCACGGATCAGGAGTTAACCTGAAGGTGAAGAGCAATGACCAGAAAAGGAGGACAAAAACTTTTCTTACTATCAAAAGCCAGGCTGAATTTATCAGCAGATCTCTTTCTTAAAGCTATCAAGAGCACGCTGAGACTTCTGCCTTCCTCTTGAGGCCATTCCTCCTTAATATGAAAGTAAGAGTCTACAAAAGTGTTTGGTGTGTTTGTGTTCTGGCAGCCCTGTGAGTGCCCAGCTGGTGTGTGCACATGCCTTCCAGTCTTCTCGCTTTCCTCACTGCCCTTGAGGTTTTCTTCTCTGTTTATGTAGTAAGTCTGTGTGGGGAGACCCCAACCCTGAGAGTGGCATCAGACTCAACACAGAAATGAAAAGATAAAAATAATGAGTAGGGACTGAGTTGGCTGAATTTCTGTCTCTGCTGCAGATGTTCTATTTTGACTGGAGTGAGCCATTGCATCTGTAAAATGAAGATAGTACTTCCTCCCTCTCCCCATTTCCCTCCCTTTATCTTATATAATTAGACTGTAAGCACTATGGAGCAGACACTCTCCCCATGGCTGTCCAGCATTTAGCATGATTAGGTCATGCGCTTTGCAGCATCTAGGAACTCAGCAGGATGATGTACCGGAAGGAGGGTGTTTGGTGCAATAATATTGCAACAGAGCTACTAATAAGGAGCAGCATAACCAGAGAATTTTTAATTCAGAAACAAATGACTTAGCCACTGCATCTCCCTCTTGATTGAATGTGCTGGGCAATTTGAGATGGTGTTTCCAGAAATGGAAAGGTCAAGAAAGGCAGGATTTTGTGTCAGTCACTAGGTTGTGTTTTCCAGGCTCCAAATAGACCATTTCCTTGAGTGCTCTTCTCATTGACAGTCTGAATTATAACTGTCTGCAGACTGATTTTTCTTGACTAAACAAAGAAGGCCTGTGGTTCTAAAAACGGGCTGAGTAGTGACAGTTGTAAGGCAATGTTGCAGTTTGAAAATTACCAGAATTTTCAGATGTATAGATTTGTGCTTTCATGAAGAAAAAGATGCATGTTGCTTTAAGAGGACCTCCCACTCAGTGACCTGTCCTGAGGGAGGTGGACTAGGTGTCACTATAAAAAAGTGCTGATGATCCAGCCCTGTCTCTTTTTGCTGGGGTCTTTCTCCTGGTACAGGGCTTTGGCCCTGGCACCCCCTGTCCCACCCCCTTTCCACGGTTGGGGGGAAGAAGGCAGACAGCACAGAGGGGACACAGTGGCTGGCCACCACAGTTGGCTGTGGTCCCATAGCCCTCCATAGACGGTAGGGTGGGGCTGGTGCCCTTGCTTCCGTGGGCCCCATTCTGCCTTGGGTAGGCAGCAAGGAAGGCAGATAGCTGCGGCTTGCTGCAACTCTGCTGTCCCCAGCCCCGCTTCCCCCATCGGAGGTGGGACAGAGCGGGGTGTGGCAGGCCTGCTGCCCTCCGTAGACAGTGGGGTGGAGAGTGGCGGCCCCACCGTCCTCCACATGGCTCCGGTGGTGGCAGTGCTGACTGTGACCAGACCCCAGCGCCTGCTGGCACCATGGATTGGAGAAGCAAGAACTAGAGCTGATTTTCTGATTCCACACCCCTCCCCCCAGTGGAGAAACCTTTCAGCCACCTATGTGGAGCTGAAGGATTCTTCCCTTTTCCCCCTGTAGCTGAGGCAGGAGGAGAAAAGAGACATGAGGGTCGTGGAACCTCCTCAGCCATGTTTGCAGAGCGGGGGGGGGGGCCCTGCTGACACAGCCATGACGTCGGTCTCCATCTTGAGTCCTGCATGTGGCTGGGGTCATGCGGCCATTGCCGACATCTTGGAGCACATTGATCAGCATGAAGAGAGACTGTCATTTCTTCCACTGAGAAAAGCTGGGGATCCTCGAATATTGGGGAGAGAAGGAGCCTTAAGAGAGGCAACTGTGAATTCCTTTGTGCTTAGCTGAAGAAAGCAGAAGGACTTGAGAATCTTTAAACATTGGGCATGGAAGACAGAGACCGGGTCCTGTTTGAAAGCGTGTCTCCTGCATCAGGCGATGCAATTCAGGTGCTGAGGAATCAGCTGCCCGATCAGCGTTGTGCTGGGGAAGCTGTGCTGAACAATTGAAGAGTTCACTGCTCTGGGTGGCCATGAGTCCGGCACCTGCAGGCAAGAGTGACGACACATAAGGGAGAATAGAGAGGGTGGTGGTACCTTTCTCTACTTGACTGACATGTTCTTTCGCCAGGTCTCTAATGTAAAAAACCAAGGACCAATATAATGGTGATCTCCCACTGTATTTTTTTCAGAATATGTGATGGCATTTGTAACACAGTTTCTAGTTTGTGTGCACTAACTTGCTTATCCTTTCCTTCTTCTCTGTATACGGTTATAGAGTTAATAAACCCTTTTCCATCTTCCCTAAGATATCCATTGTCTAGCAAATTCTATCCAAGATATCATTGAGACCTAATCGTTTTGTTTTCTTTTCATTTTTAATTGTGGTCTTGAACCCACCACAGACAAACAAGCCATCTACCTCATGACTTTGCACTTGACTTCCAGCTTGCAGTCCCATCACTGAGGGCACATCAGTGGGCTACATGTGCACATACACTTTGGATTTCCTGGACCATTTCTTATCTTAATGGAGTTGGTTTTTTTTCCCCAATAACTTTCTTATTTAGAGGACTTTGCTCCAACTTTAGATTATTTACTCTTCCAGTTCAGCATTCCTGCTATAATTTCTCAGGGCTTCTGAAAAAGAAGAATTTGGTTTGAAAAAGGTAAATACATTTGTGCTGATGTGTACTACTAAAAAAGAGATGGCAGCAAGTGGAAGGACAAACCACCACAGCACTCTCTGCCTGTTTTTCTGGAGCAGAAGTCTCCACCTCCTTCATCAGGAAGGTTTCTGCTCAGCCAAGTGTTCAAGCATGTCTTTAAACACTCTGAAGAGAAAATAACAGTGAGGGCTCTGCTTAGCAGAGAGGAGACAAAATGGTCTTTTAAAGAGTACACAACCCTTCACTGTAGAAGGCTTTTGGTACTTGAAGCCCCTGGCTACATAGCACTGCAGTTCAGCATGTCTTTACAGGAGGATTCACACAGGCAGGTTTTGGTCTGTGCAGAGCTGAGCATTGCTCTCCATGACCTTCAACTGCATGCAAGTGTTTCTACCTTAAAGGAAGGTGAATGGTCAAATTTCTGTGGAGACAGCAGTACATTTGCCTCCACAGCTCAGGTTAAGAGCTTCCTTGGGTCAAAGCAAGTTGTGTTTCTATTGTAGCATAAAATGGTTTTCACTTAGGCTTAGTCCCCTGTTCTGTGAGAGCAGCTTTACATTTATCACCCATCTTCAACACGAACACAGTGACTTCTGATTTTTACTTTCTTTTCCTGGAACAGTGCTGAGCTTTTCTACATTAAAAAAATAAGGAAGAGAGAGAGGAAAGAAGAGCCCTGACTTGTTATAACAAGGCAAGCAAAATACATCCCTGTACATGGGCTTGAAAAATGCTAGTCGTGGAACTGTTATAGTAATTATCCACATCCTGAACCAAGGGCACAGAGTAAAAACTGAAGTTATGTTTAGCCAAAGCATAGAAGCAGCATCTGAGATACCCAGCTTCTCCTTTTGTGTCTGTGATACAACTCTGCTCTGAAAGGAACAGCTTTGGAATGAGAGACCTTGTGTCTAATAGGGCGGCAAAGGTCGCCTGAGGTAATGGTACTTCTAGAAACGTGTATGCTTGTTAGGTTGGAAATACCTGGGAAGGTCTCTAAGGCCACCAAGTCTTTCCAGAAGGACAGTCATAGAAATGGCTTTTCCTGAACTAAATTATGTTCTTGCATATAAGTCAAACACAGTATAAACAGCATTCTCTTCACAAGAAGGTCTGCTGCAGAGTTCAGGAGTGGCTCATGACAACAGTGCAGCAGAGCTGCCACCCCAGGGAACCAGCCTCACTACCAACATCTACACAGGTCTAGGAAGAAAAAGCCCTTCAAACACATCTGTGGAGAAACTACAGACTCAGAATTAGTGGTTTCAACTTACCCACTCTCTCCCATACTGAGATAAATGCAAAGCATGTCCAAAAATGCTTAAAGCTAATTGGGTGCCAGACAGAGGTTGGATGGTATATCGAATGATGGAATGGCCAGGGTTGGAAGCAACCTTAAAGATCACCTGGTTCCAACACCCCTGAAGAGGCACGGACACCCTCCCTACAGCCGGTTACTCAAGGGCCCATCCAACCTGTCCTTGAACACTTCCAGGAACTGAGCAGCCACAGCTTCTTTTGGCAACCTGTTCCAGCGTCTCATCACCCTCACAGGAAAGAATTTGTTTCTAATGTTGCATGCAAAGAGGTTCAGAAACCTAACGATGTTGGCTTTCCATGAGGTCAGTGAAGAAACCTTTCCCTTTTACATTTGCCAGCAGAAGGGAGTATTGCACTGCAATGGATGCAGACTTTAACAGCAGGAAAGTTGCTGGAGCCCGAGTTATTTGACATATTGTTTTTTTGTGTTGACCAAAAATCTGTGCTTTTATATTTCCAGGACAAGACCGATATTAATTATGGCTACTGTTTACATTTCAAGAGAGAAGCTACCTAGCACCTTGGCTAGCGTGGGGTTCCTCTTGGTACAAAGCAGCTGCCAGATTTTAGTGCACTTGTGAGAATGGTCCTAAAATATTGTCACAGTAGGTGTGGCTGATAGTGCTGCATTGGCAGAAAAGCCTGTTTCTGATGAAAACTGGTTTTTGTCAAACTTACTGGAAGAAATATATCTCAAATGCAAGACACAGAGAGACACAAACTCTTCAGTTTTGTGCTATCTTATTATAGAGTTGATGTCTCTTGCATATTTATCATCTACTTAACACAATACATCTTTATGCGTCTTCACTGCCTCATGTTCCATCTGCTGGGCAGTCCTCGTTGAGCTGGAGCTTAAAGCACTGCTGAGCAATTTGTTGGTGAGAGCCTGACCTGCGGCGCAGTGAGACACTGGAATGCAGCTTGTATTTACTGAAGGCAGTGTGTTCTTTCTCTTCGAAAGCTGAGGCTGACCAGATACCTCTTTGCAACCTCTAGATGGCACCCAGACTACACATCCTTCCTAGAAACTAGGGCGCCTTGGCCAACGGGTTTTCTGTTGGCCAGTATTTCTGCCAAGCTGCGTGTGGTAGTAAGAGTGTTCGTGTCAAAGGAAGGAGATAACGTTGTTGGCTTTGGGCTATAAAAGTGTTTTCATGTTGGAATTGGCTTGTTGAAAGGAAACAGAGAAGTGTGGAGTGCAGCAGGCCCCCTGCTTGTGGCATTTTTCTGCTGACACAGTCCTGTCCTTACAAAGTGCTGAGTCAATACCATGGTGGAGGCCAGATTTACCTCTGGGGGCAGGTTATTTGGCTGTGTGCCAAAGCATTCAGTGAATTAAACCAGAGCATGATCCTTCAAGGGAGAAATGCACTGAGATTTTGGCAGTTACAACGCTGTTGTGATGTTTAGATACTTCACTGATTCTGTGCATTGTTTTAACACTGGCTCCAGCCCCTTCCCCCTCTTGCCTTCCTACCACCTCGAGCAATGGTACCTGCACGAGCCTTATGCAATTGCTCATGTACTCCTGCGGAGCCTGAAATTGCTTAACTCTTCGGAGGCTTTCCAGTGAAGGCACTAAATACAACCAGAGTAGGACACTTACACAGATGATGTCTGCGTGGTGCTTCCTTCTGCCACTAGCTGATAGTGTAGGGCACGTTCTCACAAATCAACAGAACCTGCTTTGAGATCTTCTTCGGAAAAAAGTAACTGCACTGCTTGGGGGCAGTGAAAAGCTCATTGATCTCTAGTGGTCAGCGGTGAAGCTGCCATCCCTGGAGGTGTTTAAGGACAGACTGGCTGTGGCCAATGTGTTGTCTTAGGTCCTGGACTGGGCTTTTCCAGCCTCAATAATTCTGTGGTTCTGTCTGAACGAAACAACCACATCACCAAACTGATAAAGTACTTAGAGCCCAAGTTCCTTTTGGAAGCCTGTATGTACCTACACTGAGTAAAGCAAGAACCTGCTCAGGAAATTCTCCTTTCCTCACGTGCATCTAAGATGCAAATATTTGTGTCCTGCATCGAAAACTGAATGTGTTTTGCAAGTAAAATGTAATCACTCAGTGATTATGGAACACTACCTGCACAGGATTTCATTTGTTGTCTTTCAGAGTGACACTTGTACCCAGGGCACAGTCAGTGGGAAGGTTCAGAAGCATCCAGCAGTCCTTGGCAAGGTGCAGTGCTGCTTCTGCTCTTCTTCATACTGCTTTGCTGTTTATAAATATCTGTAGCACCTGCAACATCCACAGCAGTGACAGACAATCCAGATAAAGTGTCTTTCTGCTGACTGAAAAACCAAAGCTTTGCCTGAAGTTACTCTCTTTAAATTTATCTTTGTTTTTAGAAGGAAAATGAATGATTTTCCAGTGTGTCTTCTTTTCCTTATTCAGTACCTTCTTTCCATTATCTGTGATGAAGGCAATTTATGAAAAGGTCTTGGATAGCTGGATTTGGTCAGGAAGATAGGGCTGGGAGTATTATGTGGCTATCCTACCTTTTCTTTATAGTTTCTAATTGGAATCTCTCTGAGGATATTTTTCAAACTCCAGTCAGTCAGGACACAGGGATTCAGGGTAGGTTGCAGCTACTGCACTGTACCCTGCACTGACACCTCATGTCCAGAGTCCTTTCCCAGTGGTAGCTTTCTTGAAGTGGTGTGTCACCACTACTTGACTTTTTTTCAGCCTTTCCCAAGCTCTGTGCTTCTTCTTCATGTGAACCCTGAAAAACACAACCCTGAGCATGCAGGAGGGCTCTCCCAAATAGTTTTGGTTTCCCTTTGGAGAATAAAACTTTGCAGGAGATTTAATTTGCTGCACAAAGTCCCCCTGAGCTAGGTTTGTGACCTTTATACTCTACTAAACTATACTCCATACTACACTGTACTATACTAAAATGATCAGAGGTCTGGAGTACCTCCCCTATGAGGACAGGCTGAGTAAGTTGGGGTTGTTCAGCCTGGAGAAGAGGAGGTTCCAACGTGACCTTAGAACAGCTTTCCAGTCTCTGGAGGGGGCTACAAGAAAGCTGGGATAGGGCTTTTTACACTCGTGTGTAGTGAGAGGACAAGGGGACAAGGTTACAGACTTGAAGAGAGGAGACAAAGGTTGGACATGAGGAACAAATTCTTTCCTGTGAAGATGATGAGATGCTGGAACAGGTTGCTGAAAGAAGTTGTGGCTGCTCTATTCCTGGAAGTGTTCAAGGACAGGGCCCTTGAGTAACACAAGTTAACATGAATGATGATAGAGATGAAGTCTGAAGCAGCTGAAGGGCATGTTGCACTTAAGGTATTAATAGGTTATGGAGATAGAAATCTTCCCTTCACACATTGGAGTCACATGTTTTAGTTTTCTCTTGACTTTAGGTTGACATGGTTATATAGGGCTGCACACAGCGATAGCAAGGAAGATCAATAATTTCAACTTCATACTATTTTCTTGGCCCATTTTGGAGGCAGTGAAGGAGCCAAAAGAGAAAAGCAGCAGGGCAAGCTTTTCTTTGATTTGTCTATTGTCTGTGAAGCACAAAAACCTTACTTCAGAAGTTGTTTCTTTCATATTTATTCCAGGCTCTTGTTTTCCAACTGTTTATCTGATCTGAGATTGAAGAGGTGGATAAACACAGAACTCTGTCTTTGGGTTCTGAAGGTTTTCTTAGTAACCCTTCACAGAAAAGGGATATTCTTTGTGTAATCTCATGAAAATTAAAGACACTGTTGTCTTACCAGCAGCCTAGTAGAGGATCACTGCCACATGTCTACTCAGCTCTCAAACCCATACTTAACTCTGTTGGGAAGTCAGGCTACATCAAAGGCCCTGCCCACTGTAAACTCCCCCCGTTCTGCTCCAACTAAGCCTTTTACAATCAATTTTTCAAAAAAAATAACCTCAGCACAACAGTAAAACATAAGAAGAAGTAGCCCACAAATCCTAACAAAATAGAGTACAGGTTGGGAGGAAATTAAACTCTCGGTGACTGGTGGTCAGGGGGAAAGACCTGGCCTCCTGCTTGCATGGAGAAGCCAAAGACCCATAGAAGAAAGTAGACCATCTGCGTGTTGTTTGCTCTTTTAGGACTTCTTCCTGGTCACCAGGGCGAGTGCAGCGAGCCCATGAGTGTCAGGTTTATTAGAGATCAGCTCTAGGCCTCCCTTTTCTGTCAGGCAGAGGGCTTTCACAGACATGACAGGACCTGGAGCTTCTGTGTCCTGTCCCTCCTCAGTGGAACTCCATCCCCAGGGTATATCTGGTAGAATGGTCCCACCAACAAGATCCTGACACTGGCTCTTCCCCTTAGCAACAGTGGGGCACATGTTCAGTCTTTAGTCTGGTCCAGTAATGCCAATTGACATTAATTGGTGCTCTTCAACTCAGAACTTGTTTCCTCATTTCCCACAAGGTATGGAGGCAACTGTGGAGCCCCTGCTTTAATTGCATCGTTTTGTATAATTATATTAAAAACAAGTAATGAATTTGAGAGGGGTCGCAGAACAAATACTCTCTTACATAGCTCAGTTTGGAATGATAGATTAACTGTAAGGGAACTGTGCCCTAATTTTGTTGTAGTTTAACTCATTATCCTTGAGGACAGTCGTGCATCTCCATTACTTTGCTTGTACTTGCCTGAGCAGTTTTTATCTTGGTTTATTGTGATCCTGCTGTTGCAGGGGGATTGGACTAGATGACCTTTCAAGGTCCCTTCCAATCCCTAATGATTCTGTGATTCTATCTGTAAATTTGTGTTCAGAGCAGTGCTGAAGAGGCAATGCTGTTTGCTGTGGAACAGCTGCTGCTCTACTCACTGCTGGGTGAGCCAGCTGCTAACAGTTTCTGTTCTCAGCCGCTGATTTGGATGTGCTCTGATATGTGTCATGCTCCTGGTATAAGCCTTCCTGAAAAAGAGATCAAAGACTTCTTTCACCTCTAGTTCAGTCTTTGGTGGGGGTAATCCAAGGGCAAAACTCTTCTGCATGTATTTATGGACAGTAATGATTACATCTCAGGTTTATCACATAAAATCACATGAACCTCCTCTTCAGATCTGAAGATGGATTAATTTGAGGTTTTAGGCCCACTGGCAAGGGATGATTTCCATTTGACTTCATAGAATCACTTATTGGAATGTGAAATATTTCTTGATATTGGGCTGTATAATATTAGTTTATGCATAATTACATACAAAACCTAAAAGAATATTCAGTAATGTTAAGAATAAAAGAAGTAAGAAATAGAAAGGACTCAGGTCTGTCAATATGTAAAATTTAGAGTATAACTTCTGAGGACATCAGCTTGTATTAAATTATTTGTGTTCCTAATTCTCTTTTCTGATAGAATCATGGAACAGTTCTATCTGGAAGAAACCTTCAAGGTCATCAAGACCAACCATTTCCTAGCCCTATCAGCACCACTAAACCCTGTACCCCAACACACCATCTACCCTTCTCTTAAACACCTTCAGAGATGGGGCCTCAACCCCCTCTCTGGGCAGGCTGTTCCAGTGTCTGGCAATCCTTTCACGAAAATTATTCCTCCTGACATCCAATCTGAAACTCCCCTGGTGCAGGTTAAAGTCATTAGGTGATTCTGCTCTGGCAGGAGGATTGGGCTAGATGGTCTTTCAAGGACCTTTCCAATCCCTAATGTTCTGTGATTGTCCTATCACTGGCCACTAGGGAGAACAGACTGACCTCTACCTCTCTAGAACCTTCTTTCAAGTAGTCTTAGAGAGCTGTGAGGTCTCCCCTCAATGTCCTCTTCTCCAGGCTAAAGAGACCCAGATCCCTCAGCCATTCCTCATACAATACCTGTTGCAAATCCTTTACTGGCTTGGAAGCCACCTCTGCCCCCTCTCCAGCCCTTCAGTGTGCCTCTTGTAGTGAGAGGTCCCAAAGTGGACAGAGGACTCGAGGTGTGGCCTCACCAAAGCTGAGTAGAGGGCAATGATCACCTCCTTGCTCCTGCTGGCTACACTATTCCTAGGCCAGGATGCCACTGGCCTTCTTGGGCTACCTGGGCACACTGCTGGCTCAGATAGTAGTAATAATTCATGCTGCACTGCTGCTGTGGGAAATGATTGATAACTCATTATTTTCTCTTTATTCATAGACCCCAGAGCCAGTTGAAAACTACATCAGTGAAGGAGAGTTTGAAGATGATCTGAGTTCTTCTACCCCGAGCACAATAGAGCTGGAGATTCATGGATCCAGCCAAGAAACAGATGAAGATTATTTTGAGACCTTGTCACATCAGAGTGGATCTTTGTCAGATGTAAAAACTGAGCCTTATGAGAGCGTGTCAGACACAGAATCTGTTTCCAGTGATGTAATTGGGGACACTTGCTTGGATTCAAACTGCCGCCTTACTGAAAAAAAATGTCTGTGCTCTAGTCTTCCCAAAGCAAAGGCAGAGAAAACATTCCATGAACCTAAGCACTCAAGGCAATCAGAGTTCACCCAGCAGGTGAGGTTAGAAATATCCTCCAACATAAAAGCAGCATCAAGCAAGGCTGAATTTTCTATAGAATCTGCAAAGTCAGAAGGTGAAGAACTGGGTGATGAAGAACTAACATTAGCTAGAAATACTTGCAGCACAGAGAAGCGAGTCAGTGGTGAGGACATTCTATCACAGGCAAACAGGAAATTTATAGCCGTACTGCAAAGTAAAGCAGAATTTGCAAACAATAAAGCGCAGCCCTGTGTCAGCTTGGTACCTACGGAAGATGATGTTACAGGACAGAAGCAACATCCTGCACTATTAGGCTTCACTTGTTTCAAGGCAAACTCAGAGAACTGCTTGTTTTTTCCTTCAGCGCAGCAATTTTCCTTCCAGTCAGATGCACCGTCAAGCTGTAGTTTGCCTAATCTTCACTTTGAAGCAAATGGACCTAATGGTAAAAGTTGCCCTGAGACACCTAAGTGTGAATTAGGTTCTATGTCCAGCATAAAATGCAGCAGAAGGAGCTCACTTGACAGCAAGGAAACTACAGGTAAAAGGATAAAGCATGGAAGTACAGAGACCATGTTCACATCAGATTCATTCTTTTACCAGAGTTGCTTCAACCCAAAATCTCAGTCACCCTTCACCAGATCAGAGATTACAGAAAGTAAAATATGGCACAGTGTACCTGAAAATATCAGTGCTCAAAGCGAGACAGAATGTGTGAGGAACTGTGTTCAACTGACACACAAATTTAGATGGTCTTGTTCCAGAATACACCTTCGAGGGCTGGATTTTGAATACACTTGGAAAAACTTAAAAAGGGGTCTAATAAACCCTGAAAAGGCAACAGAGGGCAAATGTGTCATAAAAAGATCCCTTCTTAATACTGATGCAGACTCAAGTGAGTATCAGCCTCTTGAGGCAGCAGGCTCTGGTGGTTCATCTTCTGCACAGACTGATGCCTGTGAGTGTAATCTGAAACAAAAGGAGACTTCATCCTTCCTGGACTCTGAGCCATGGATTATCAGTGCTGAAGAACAACTAAAAAGTGACCAGCACAAAGCTGAAAGAGGTCTGGAAGCAGGGGGATTTCCTTGTAATATTGATGTTGAATCTGACAATTGTGACACTGAGAACCTGGCAGCTTGTCATGTGGGTCTTCCTGCTGTTGTGGAAAGCAGAGACTGGGATTGTTCAGCAAGCTGTATTTCTACTGGTAGAATATGGCAGGAGAGTTTGAAGGAAAATGGCCTTGAGTCTGAACTGCCAGGTACGGAGACTGTGGAAGGGAAAAGATGGGTAGATGGCTCTTCTACCCTTGACTTCTGTTGGAAAGTCCTGGAAACCACATTGGAAACAGGTGGCAGTAGCACTGGGGCAGAGCACAAAGAGTTGGTGCAGCAAAATACAGGCTGCAAAAGTGGTCCCTTGAGTGACTCTGAGCTAGTAACAAATGAACATCCTACTCATAAAGGAAGGGATGAAGATTGTGTCTTTGCTGTTATAATGGCTCCCAGACCAGATGACATAAGCCAGAGAAGGCATTTAATGGCAGTTCCAGAGTTAAAGCCTGCCCTAGTTGTAGTATCTGTTGAGCAGAAAGCATTAGAGCCCAAGGTACCAACGGATAACCTTTCTACTGAAGTGGTAGCTGGAACACTGAGAAATACAGTGAGCAAGGATTTGATGTCTCCTCTTAAGGTCAGCAAAGCTCATGATGAGTCAGAGAGAGTTCTGAGTGAAAACTGTAGCTGTGAAGAACAAACCCCAGCCATTCACCCCATTACTGGTAGTGCAGAGGTACTCCCTGGAAGGGATACAGCTGAAGAACAACCAGAAGTTTCACAAGAGGAAAACGAGGAAACTGAGGTAGTTTCATCTTTAGAGAGCCCCTGTAGTAATTCCACACTAACAAGTGCGAAAGAGGAATACAAGAGCATTACTGTACCAGCGGGTAGTGACGCACTCATTGCAGAAAGTCGGGCAGATCCATGTGAAGAAGCGCTCTTAACATCCCATAGCAGAAGTGATGCTCCAGTCTCTGAGAAAGAGCCCTGTGGAACAAATACTGGGTTTGAATTAGAGACAGAAAAGTGCAGAAAGGCACAGGCTGAATCAAGAGATGAGCAGGTGTCTATGGAAGAGGAATCCAAAGCAAGTCAAGGCATTGAGGAAGACTTACTTGTAACTAGTGTGGTAACACTGGAAATGCACAGTGTAAGCAGTTTGTATCAGGAAGATGGTGCTGATGTTGACCTTCAAGGACTCAGTATCACCTCTGAGCAAGCAGTAGGCTTGCAAGGAAGTGGAGACTATGATGTGTCGAAGGAACAAATAGGTATTTGTGAAGAACCTTCTAGTGAAGGAAAGGAAGGCTCTGCTGCAGAACACTTATCTAGCTCTGGCACAGACAGCACACTGAATCTAGATGTGTCTGATGTCTTTAACTATTCTCTGAAAAGGGAGACACATAACGTTTGCATGCTGGGTCTGGATAATATAAGCACCTGCAGCACTAACAGCGAGGAAATGGATGAGAGCTCATCAAACATCCTGGGAAGTAACAGCAGTCTCCACAAAGCCATGCAAAAGCCAACAAAGAATGGGAATAGTGGGAAAGCTTCCAGGTTTTTGGTGTTCTCCAAAATGACTTCTTTCAGGAAAGCTAAGGCTGCCACAGCAGAAAATCAGGGCAGCGGCAGCTTCTTTGGCAGCAAGGCAAAGCTGGAAGAAGTGGATGCTGGGAAAGAGGATGAAGACACTGAAAGTTTACAGTCCTTCAAAAGTTGTTCATCTGGTTCAGCCTTCCAGCGGAAGGAAAGCTACACCTCTGAGTGCTCTGATGACGATGACTTGTTCTATGAAAGACCTGCAGGATTATTCAACAGAATGAGCCTGAGGAAGGCTTCTGGATCTGGTCGGATACTCATGGAAGACATAGATGCAAATTCAGCTCCTGCCCCACAGGCTGCTGTTAAATATACAGATCGACAAGTTTCAGGTTCATCTGAAAACAATGATGGTGAACCTGTAGAATACTCTGGGATTAGAAAATCATTCCCTGAAAATGAATACAAAAGAAACAAAAACCCTGAGGGGAAGAAGTTCAGGACAAGGTTGGCCTTGGCACACAAATCTCTCTCAAGTTTATTTGAATCCAAATCCCCAGAAAAGGAAAACACTGATCAAAGCTCCAAAGTATCACTGAAAGGTGAGAAGGAGAAAGCCAGATTTCGCCAGAGCGCCTGGAAAGCTTTTCTAAAAAGCAGGGAGGCAGATGGACTAAAAAGGCCTCTCTCAGCAAGTTCATCACCAACGCAGGAGGGTCTTATTGCAACCAGCAGCCATGCAGCAAGAACTGCATCAGCAGAGCGACAGGACAGTTCAGAGGGACAGATGTTTTTAAAAACAGAAACATCTAATGGCACTTCCACAGACACCAACTATTTGGACCCCTCTGTGGAGCCTGCTGATGTCTCTTCACCTGCAGGTATGTGGAGAAAACGAGTACAGTCCCATGACTTGGGCCTCAGATACTTGCAGAGTTCAGACTGTGATGAACAACAGGAGGCTCTGAGCAACTGTTTAAATACTGCTGTAGAGGGATACTGGATGAAAGCTTCATTTAGCCCCACGGACTTGCAGCTACCATTTAGCCAGTCAAGTCCCTCGTGTCCTCAGCTCTCAAACTCCGATGGTAAAGATATGCCTTCTAGGCCCATGAGTCCTAAACCGCAGAGTCCTCGGTCTGCTTCTCAACACAAGAGTTTCCGTTATCCCGGGAGGATATGTGCCACTTCGATGCTCTCTCTTGGCAACAGCTGTGCGATTGAAAGCAACTTGGAGGCTCCTGAGAGACCCAAGACACTGAAACCCAGAGGTAGTCTCTTACTTTCCGTACACTCGTTGGACAACGAATACCAAAGAGACGACAGTGGCATAAGCAGTCAATCCCAGATCAGCTTAAACACAGCCTCTTCCACTAGTGACATGGTCCGAGATGAGGTGAGTTGTACTCTGGCAATGATCAGGTGGTGGTTTGGTTTGATGGTTTAGGAATCACAGTGGAAGTCTAAATGAACTCATTGGTCAGACGGGCGCCTAAACATTCCTCTTTGTCAAAGATGTGTAGCACTAGTTAATGCTTCTGTTCCTGTTCAAGACTATGTGAATCAATGCAGTCTGTAAGCGGTGATTTGCCACAGAAACCTAAAGGAATAGAGTCATTGCAACAGCACTAACGCATAATGTACCTCAGGTTACAGATTACACTCCGTGTTCGACTCTAGTTTTTAGCTGGGTCATACCCTTCTTAAGACACAATCGAGCCTTGTAACTGGGGTAGAGAGAATAAGTTTGTTGAAGTGAAAGGCCACACAGAAATAAATTCGCTTTGCTAGTAGTTAATCTTTAGGAAGTAGAATGTTTTCCTGTAGACAATGAGTAGCTGTCCTTCAAAGTACCGTGCGTCTACTGCAGTCACTTTTTGATTGGCACCCAGAGTCCTTTTCTGCCTTTTCCACAGCGAACAAAAACTCCAAAACCATGGGCTGGGTGGGTCCTTTTGCTGTTGCCTTGCATTTTGTTCCTGGTAACACATTCATTTCCTTGGGATAGGCTGCCTCTCACAGACAAAGACTGCTTCTACAATTGGTATTTCTTGGCTGAGGCCTTTAAAAGCAGAGGCTTCATCTGTCGGCAGGCTTTTAATCTCAGAGAGGATTTCCAAAGTTGTAAGTGTGGGTGCTTAGGAATCTCATTCAGTCTGAGCAAAAACCACTGGAGCGATGGAGACTGATCTGTTAGCCACGATCCCAGAACCCAGATTGTTCCTGTGACTTTTTCAGCAAAGCAGATGATGAGTTTTAACATTAAGAAATGAGCAAAATAATATTATTGAACAGTTTTCCACACACAACACTTGAGAGAGGGTATGAGACCCTGCATTTCCCAAGCATACATTTCTCATCTTGACCATTTCTGCATCTGAGGGCTGGTTGTGTTCAACTCAAAGGAGCCCTCACGCAGCTTTTGCTGTGTCTGCCTTTTGTCTCTCACATCCCACTTTAGAGTACAGTTTTAAGATACCCTGAAAAATTGTGTTGGCTTACCCTTTCTTCCTGGTTTTTAACAGAAACTTCCTTTTTTTAAATATGAAAATTTTTAAAAATCTTGCTTGGAACAGAGGGAGGTCATCTCATTCCATCTCCTTCTTCAGTCAGGACTAGCAGCAGCACCAGGGAGACTAAACCATGACTTTTTCTAACCAAGTCTTGAAAAGCTCCGTTGATGGAGATTGCACCACCTCTCTGGGAAGCATGTTCCCTAGGAATTTCTGTTTTCCTAGTGCCCATCCAGAACTTTCCAAGCTGCAATTTCTGGCCACTGCCCTGTGGCAGTGTCTGGCACAACTGAAAAGAGTTTGGATCCATAATTCAGGTAACTACAGAATTGCTGCAGACTGCTCTTACGTTACTTTTAGTGCCCTCTTAGCAAGGTGAGTAAGTCCAGTTCCTTCAGCCTCTCCTCATGGATTCCCAACTACAGTGTTTTGGTTGATTTGTTTGGAGTTTTTAGCTGCTGCTGTCTGGAATCTAAAGAAGCATGTGGGCGGCAGTTTGAAAAGTGAGGGCTGTAATGCTGGAATTGCTGTGGGCAGAAGGGGAAGATAATTTGTTTTATTCCCTTCTGTGCTTAGCTTTAGTTGAAAATCTTTTGTTTTCATGAGGATCAACTTACAAACATAATGCTGGCCATCACATTCCAAACAGGAGGCTATTAGTGCTACACCAGCCTAGGACAATGCAATACACTCCAGCTATACAGGCAGTCAACAGATGAAGCCTCTAAGAGAATGAATAAAATAATTCAACTGTAAATCATAGCCCAGAAATTTAACTAGGAAAGAGTGAAGAGATGAGGCACATCCTAAAGGTCTGAAAAAGTCCAGCCCACATCCAATAGCATAACCAGTAGGAGCAAAGAAAGAATTGCTCAAATTTAGTGCTAGATTAAGTAATATGAGGAAAAGCATGAAAAATGGAAACGTTATCTAAGCCAAATAAAACCAGTTAAATTTTCCTGATTCTTGTGGAGGTTGCAGAATCTGATAAAGCTGGATAAACGCAGCTGAACTCTAGAAATTAATATAAATGTTCCAGCTTTCAGGACACAAGCTCTAATCTGTTAAAGCAGATGGGGCTTTTATTATTTTTTTTCATTTTCATGACATTGTGAAAGAAAGTAGAAATGCTCCCTGGATTTTCTAAAAGGCCTTCTGGCAGGGACGTCTGAAAATACAACAGAGACAGCGGGCAAAGTGTATTTGCAGCATAAAGTCTTTCCAACATAATTAAACACTAAGGATCATTTTCCTCACGTATGTTGCTTAGTTAAAAGGTCATAAAAATAAGTTTAACAATAAAAGTACTTTTCTGTTCTACATCATTAAAGACATTATTTAAAATCAAACACATCATTTCCTTGTGCTCACTCCCCAGTGTGCCCTCCATGGTGGGGGTGTGATACCCAGCCAGGTATTTTTCCAGTGGTATCAGCTTTGTGTGTGTTACAAAGCTGTACCAAACCTTGCTGAATCAGCTTGCCCCAGTGCTACCACACCGCTGAGCAGCCCTTTTTAGCCTGATGGAGCATAGGCCAGCCCCTCTCATCACCTGCTGAGGGTTAATATTCTTAAAGTTACATCCAGGACCAAGGTTTAATGCTGAAAACAGCTGAACAGAACAATGAGCCGTTTGCCCACCCGTCAGGGCCTTCAATACATGTTTAATTGATCTGTTTGTGGCATGATTTTCTTTCATGATAGCGTTACCCATCAGGTAACAGTGAGCTGTCCTAATATATCCCATGTTTGTAAACTGCAAGTCACCCTTGCTCTTCTCCAGTATGACGAGGCTAGGAGCAGAATACCAGCAGGATATACTTTCCTTTTTGATAACATCTAGCAGAGAAGTTTTCCTAGACAGTGCCATCTGCTACCAGTAGCAAAGAAGTACTGATCTGAGATTGTTGGTTAGCTGCAAGTAGATAGGAAGTGCTTGCTGTGGCTTAAGGGTCATACTGGGGTTTTTCAGTTGAACTGTGAGAAACTGGGGTGATCCTATTGTCAGGATGCAAGCATTAAAAGAGACTCCTGAGATCATTAATTCCTCTGTGTTGTTATGTCCCACCTTAAAGGTTATTGATTCTAATGCTGATGCTATGTGCAGTAGCAGTTCGATACCTCAGGACTCCCTTGATTTCAGGTTGTCACAGTATAAAAGCTGCGATTTTGCGCAGGGGCTTGTTAAAAGCAATTGAGATGGAAGTGCAAAGCCCTGCGATTCCTTGCTCCTGGCCCAACATCAAGCAAATAAATTAGTAGCATAAAGAACACATCAGGAAGCACCGGGCTGGGTATATCAGACCTGCAGGAATCTAGGAAGCCTTTTTACGTTATATAGCTGAAGTACAGTTGGAAAAACACAGCCAGACAAGACTGGTCATTATTCTATTTTCAGAGACACTGTCTGTTTTTGTATATAATGTTATACAGACAGAGTGACCTAAATCCCAGAAGTAATGTCGTCGTGATATGCCATCGGGAATGAGAGTGAAAAGGGCATCCTCCTGTATAAGGGGAATGTAAAGAACACTCTCAAAGAATAGCAGAGCTGCTGCTTCATGGGAGGGGTATCCCTAAACCTGTGGAGCAGGAGGAATGAGTAGCCTGGGTAGTTCTCTTGGGAAAGTATTTCCTTCTGGGTTGTTCTGGGGCTACAAAACTGAGCTTTGCCGTAGTGTGTTCAAACTGATTTGAAGCAACCAAAATGTCCAGCCAACAAACCCTGTGTTTTCACCTGCTGTTTGTAAAACAGGAGTCTAAACAGCAATGTCAAACGTCACCTGAAAAGAGACCAAATGAGAAATGGGTTCCCCATCGCAAAAGGCAGCCACCTCAGTTTCCACCATACCCACACTCTATCTCCACCCTGGAGAGCAAAGGCTGGAGGCTTTTCTTACTTGCTCCTGATGAAAAAGCCAAGGAGAATCCAGAGAGGAGGAGGAAGAGGCCTAAACCTCTCTATAAGTGCTTCAGCTTCGATGATGTTTGGATGGAGAGGAACCAAAGCAGCAAGCTAGAGAAGCAGACACAGCCAGAGAGAGGGATTCAATTGCGACACCTCCCAGAGGACCAGTTGAAAGTAAGAAACCACACGCCGTCCTCCTCATTCTCTGGTACTGTCTTCCTCTCTGCTCCAGCTGCTTCTTTCTACTGTCATCATATTCCTGTCCTTGCACTTTGTCTGGTACCAGTTCTGTCTGCTTTTCTTAGGGCACAGGAGTCTGTACAGACTGATTAAACACTAAACTGGCCCCTAAGTGTTGGTCTGTAAAGGTGGTGGGTCTTTTAAATTCCTGCCAGTGAGTCGTTCTTGCCCTGTGCCATGGTGGACTACCAGATGCAAGAGCATCAGATTGCTCCATGAGCTGAAAGACAGAGAGGGCAGGGAGCAAATCAAGCTTGCCTTAAATCAATATAAATTACGCTGATGAAATCTCATTCCATGCCCTCTGGCACTGCCCCATATAATTTTCATAAGGGACTTCTAAATTAGACTGCCCTTGTGTCTGAGGCCAACACCACACTTCCTGCTGCAGCAAATCCCTGCGGGGCAGTGCTCAGGAGAACATGGTCATTGGAGTGTCAGCTATCAGTATTCTCCTCTCCACAAGGGAGGACTTCTAGATCAGCATTATGATTTCTTGAGACAAACTTTGTGGCTATTGTGACTCACACTGATGGCATCTGTTATTCTTGGATGCAGAGCTAAGGTCTGTTCTCTTCAGGGAGAGCCATGAATCTGTATCCAAGAGCCAGATTTAACCTTCACACAGAAGGCAGAAAAGGACATGAGATAGAAGGACATGCCATGTGGCATCTGATGGTAATATGGAGGAAGCATCTGAGCAAGCCTGAAATGAAGTCACAAATACAAAAAGAAAAGCTTTCCTCCGGGTTTTCACTGTTGGTCTTTTATCTGCACATGTTTTCCTTTCTCTGGTTGTCCTAGTTGCCTGTTTCTCATTGCTTTTGCATGAAAATTACAATCTATGTTCTCCCCACTTCAGCACACAAAGACTTCTGTGGATGGTGAGGTGGAAACACTCTCCTGACACAGTTCAGCTTGTCCTCTGTGGCTTGTTGGAGTAAACCTGCTGCCCCACAGCCTCTCATTGAAGCCAATGGGGCAGAAAGCCTGGCCAAGTCCAGAAAGGCCAAAACTGCCTACTGTTCTCCCTTCCTCAAAAAAGAGGCTAAGAATCTGTGCTGGTTTGTGTGTTTGCTCTTCAAACCAGTGTTGCTGGCCGATGCTTAGTTGAGTGCTGATTATGATTCTGTGATATATTACCCACTCTCAGTTCAGTGAGGGCGATCCCCTGGCTCAGACCACTACTACCTATGTGCTGAAGACAATAAGTAAAGGTCCTGAGACACATATATGTTAAAATTCAAAATATTTAAGAAGAAATTAGTTACTTTTCTACCTTGTTCAGAGTTTTGAGTGCTTGGTGCTGTATAGACATGAAACAAGCTGGGGGAAATGAGTCCCTGGCTTATGTAGGCTCAGTGCTAAATAGAGGCAAGCAAAACATGCTAAAAATATTTCTTACAGTTCCTTGACAAGCACGCATGGTGCTGGAAATCTAGCCCATGCTTCAGACTATGTTGGCCAGCACAGAGACCATTAGTGCTTCTAAGAAGAGCAACCAGTTACCTCAAAGGCTTCCTCTAGAGCCATCAGATTACACAGCTTGAATGCTGTCTGCTCGGCTCACTGACTGCACATTTGATGCTGCCAAGGGCTTCTCCTTTGAGCATTTCCATTGTTATTTACTGATGCTAGCCTGCCCCTACATTCTGATGAGCTATGTAATAATTTGTAGTTGCCGAGTGCCCTTGGAGATGTTCCCACTTAACATCACCTGAACCATGGGCTTAGGGGCCTGAGGTAGTTCTCTGCTTCATTCTTTTGTGGGTAGCAGAGGTGAGTGGAAGATATTTATCAGTGTGTAGGAAGATATGCTTTTTGCTGTTTCTGCTGACTTTTGCTATGGAGGCAACAGCCAGTCTTTTGTGGGTCAGCCAGGAAAGTACAATGCTGAGTTTTATTGAGAGAACTGTTGGGATTTGGGGGCTGTTTCCCCTGTGACCCTTGAACTGCACTCCTTGGCTTGTGGTTTTTTTTATAGATAGTAGTCATAATGTAGTTTCTTTTTCCCATTGTGTTTTCTTCTGTCTCTGTGGTACTCTATTCCTGTAATAATGCTGCCTTTTTTATACTCCCAGTGTGGTGGGAGTGCTGTCACAAGCTGCAGTGTTGGAGGGCAGTTTGACAAAGATGCTAAATCCCATTTTATGAGGAGAAATAAATTACCACAAAAGAAGCTTTGTAAGATGCTTACTGTCTGTTGTGGTTTTATGACGGGGACAAGGCAACTGTTTGGTGTTTGGAGATGTGAAATGGCAAGAGTGATGTTTCCTGACACATGGCTGCCCTGGGTTGTGTGGATTCAGCTTTGACAAGTCATACTGTGTTAAGTCAAGACTGGGTCAGCCTACGAGGTGATGTAATGCTGCGCTATTGTGGGAACGACCTCAGAGGTCAGACCCGGGAGGAATTCTGGATTTTTCAAGAGCTGATTTCCAATACTCCTCCATCATTCAGATCAATGTACACAAATGAGTTACATGATAAGAAGAAGTTATTGTGAAGAATGGCAGTTGGGATTCAGAAGGAGATGGATGAAACAGTCATGAAACTACCTTTTAAAAAAAGAACTGGTCTTAAAAAATAAATATAAACCAGTCCTAAATTATTTCGATAGGCTGCTCTTTGTTTTGCTTAGGGCCAGTAAGCTGCTCCTCTGCTTTAAAAGGGAATAGCCTGTGTGAATTCCCAGAGTCAAACTCAAAGCTTGACCCAGCTGTCCTCTATAATGAAATGCTCCCAGTAACAAGCTGTGCAGCTTCTCATCTTGTACCTTAAAGTGTTTACATTTCCTGGGTCATGGAAAAGTCTTTGAAGGTAGCACACCCCACTCCCAAGGTAGAAAAAGAGAAACTCATGTGGCTCTGAATGAATCTCTTTTCTTTTGCTTGACCGTAGGTTTTGCCCTTCACCTGGTGATAAGGTTCATGTTGTAGCCTGGAGTCCTCTGACTTATTTATAATACGATATACAATGCTCAGCTCTAGCAGAGGCAGTGTCCTGAACCACTGGTACGCATAATGCTGTCATGGGCTGTGCTGTGGAAATTATTTTAAAAAGAATACCTCATATATTCCAGATCATTTAGTGATGTCTCTGCACTGCCTGTCTGCTCCCATCCTGCTTTCTCCTACTTTGACAAAAGGTTAAATTCTGACCATTGAGCTCGATGCCTCTTCAACACACAGCAATAACAGCACAGATGTGGTTTCCACTATTAGGCCACCGTTTCTGCATTGCCAAATTACAGAGATTCCTCAAAGGCCCATCAGGGGACTATACCCAGAGGGGTTATAATGCTGGAAAAATCTCTCTCTTTTGTTTTGAAAGAGAAACGAGAGGCAGTGGAAAATAGACCTTTAGCTTATTGCCCTGCATATGACTCACAGCAGTCTGATTTTTACCCCATGTGAAATAAGAGAAAATTAAGTTTTGCTGTGTGCTACCATGGTTATGAGCACTGTGGGCACCTCACATATACTTCAACAGAATAATGAACACATGTTGTTGAGGCGATTGAATGAGATCAGTCTGACCCTCTTGTGCACCTCACAAGGCACAGACACATGAAAGGGGTTCAGTCCCACTCCCAGGGCCTGAATGCCTCTCCATAAGATCATAGAAATAACCCCTTTGAAGCTATAGCAGGAAATGCAGATGCAATGGTCTTTACTATGCTCTGGACCCTCACTTCCCCTACTTTCTCTTGCAGGCTGTGCAAAACTCTGCCCGTGTATTACTAATATCTTAGAAGCTTCTTCTCCTGACTTTGGGTTCGACAGGCTTGGCTTTCATGCTATAGAAATCAAATAATGGGTGTCCCTGACATTTTGTACCAGCCCTAAGACAACATCTTGATTCCTAACCTTAAACAGAAATATCAAGCCTACTGTCACCTTTCGTGCGGATAACCTAGACCTCACCCCAGCATTTTCAGAGCTGTAGCCCAGTAGACTCAAGCTCAGCTTAATTTCATTGTCACTGCAAGGGTGTATTCTTCCACTGGGGCTCTGCTGTGACTTCTCTAGAGAAACAGGCACTGCTCAGGCTCATTTAACTGGGGGTCAAATGTCCCTCAGAAGAAGGTGACCAAATTGGCTGTGTGCCCTTTGGTTTAGCTAAGTACAGCCAGGAAGGATAAAGCACAGCAGCACTCAGCAGCGTGTAGCTGTTTGGTGGGTTCAGTTTGCTGTTGGTTTTGGAAGGGTGTTTTGACTAATTGCAGTCTTCTTTAGAAGAGGCGTCAGCATTGAGGCTAGTCAGCAGACTTTATGCCAGTGGGACATAGCATTGGCTATTAGTGAGAAAGGAATGCCCCTACTTAACTACTGGACTTCACTATACCCTCCTTGGTCCAGTGAAAGATGAGTAAGTTGTAACTGGATGTCACAGCAGCAAAAGGAAGAGGTGAAAAAATGGCTAAGCCCATGGGAATGTGGTATTTGCTATGTGGGAGATGCATCAGAGAAAAGAGAGAGAAGGAAAAGGGAAGAAAAGCATATCAACATTATGGATTGCTCCAACATTATGAATGAGTCTCAGTGACTGTGACTAAAGCCTCTATTCCTCACTGTCAGATCATCTATATTCTTTTATGATCTCACACATAATTTTGTGATTTCCTGATGGAATAGCAAGAGCATTAACACTGGTCTTGCTTCCTTGTATCAAGCAGGTATTATTTCTCTTTCAGGTTGATGGAGAGGAGACAGAAAACACTGGAAGTTTGTTAGTGTGGTGAGGCTGGCATAAAACACTTGCTTTGACGCAGAGTAGAACAGCTGTGCTTACATTTTGGATTTTGTGGATTAATTTTTAATTGTTTTAAACCAGGGGTCCTCAAACTTTTTAAACAGGGGGCTGGTTCACTGTCCCTCAGACAGTGTCGGGGGCTGGGCAATAGTTTGTGCTGCCTGGCTTGTCCTGCCTGAGAGTGGGAGGGAGAGACTGAGGAGCTGCCCAGCCCCACTGTGCAGTTGGCAGAAAGAAGTCAACTGTGGCTGCTCCGTGGAGGGGTGCTGGGGGTAAATACCTGCGGACTGGTGGGCCAGATTGGACACCCTGGGGGGCTGTATCCAGCCCACAGGCCAGCGTTTGAGGACCCCTGTTTTAAACTTTAAGTGAATGTCCGCATAGAGTCGTAGTACAATCCCCCTGCAACAGCAGGATCACCTAGATACAAGTTGCACAGGAACACATCCAGGCGGGCCTTAAACATCTCCAGAGAAGGAGACTGCACAACCTCCCTGGGTAGTTGCAACCTTCCAGTGCTCTGTCACCCTCACTGAGAAGAAGTTCCTTCTCACGTTGATGTGGAACCTCCTGCGTTCCAGCTTACAACCAGATTACAACCATCATGTCTGCATGAGACAGCAGATTCATTTGTGGGTGGATGGAGTGTCTTTATGGCAGTGGTTTGTATTATTGTGCAGTTTGCTAAACAGAAGAAGTCTTTATGTTAAGCCTGATATTAGAGGCATTAGAGGTCAGGGGCTGTGTATATGAATCTATATGTTTTTTCCCTTTAAACCAGCAAAAGTAGTTAATTCTGTGAGATCTGGCAATGACACAACGTCTTCAAGGTTTCATAAAGTGCTCCAAGTTTTGCAAAATCAGACATCCAAGCAGAGAAGAGAGTAAGAGATCCTATTTGTACTTTTAACTGAAGAGAAGAATGTTGTGTTATCCATGTCCTATACGGTTGGGAACTGGTTATCTGAAGGTAAAAGCTTTCTTGAAACTGGTTAAATACCAGAACAGGAATTATTAGTTTTGAAGTTGTAAGACACGCTGAGGAGCTGTTCCACAGCAGAGGAGATGCCTAGTTGGCATCATACACTAGATACACTTCATAGGAAGGAGTAGAGGCATGTGCAGTGGCATATAAAGTATGAGTCCAGTACCTGGCTACCCACTTCTCCTGCTCCTATTACCTTGCAGTTCTGCCTGCCTTTTCACTATTTTCTAACCTCTCTAGCCACAATCACCCACGTGTCTACTAACGTACATGAGCAGACAGCAGAGGTGGGAAAAGGTGCTCCATGATGAATGCTGTATTTTGTCCTACAGGGCATCTGAGCTTAATGTTTGCTCTCTGTGTCTTCCCTCTTCCGTGACAGGCTGAAATAAGTCCATCCGTCACGTCTGCTGTTGCCTTTGACATTCTACCGCTGAAGCTGCATCCGTTTTCCCAGAGCACTCCAACAGGCTTAGACTGCGTGGGCTGGAAGCGGCACGTCTCCTCTCCTGGTGTGTACAGTAGTCTTACTTGGACATGAATTATGAAAGAGTTAAGCTCTGGTTTACTGAGTATGGCACTATGTGATAAGCATTCTAACCTCTTTGTGCTGAAAGCTGCATCCATGGCTGTGCAGGAATCTGCTGGAGTGAATTCTTTCATGTGCTTTTTATGTTCTGGTTTGTTCACTCCCTGAGCCAATAACCTGGCTATTGTTTGAAGGTCAGGTTTTTAGAGAAGAAATAATGACTGATGGCCACAAAAGTGTGCCTGATGTAGGAAGGTTGTGTTGTCCCAAGAGAAATCTGTCTCACCTGGGGTGATGTCATATGTACCACACTCTTGAATTAGCTTTCTGTAGACAAAACAGACTCTCTACCTTGTGTTTGCTGAAGAGCACTATGGTGGATACGGTGAGGTTCCTCTCAAGCTGCTAATTAGGTACTAAAGCAACTAAATGGGCCTCTAGAGGTAGACATTTCCTGTACTTTAAAAAAATCATCTTTAAAAACAACTGTGCTGTATTTGCATAAGGAATGTGCACAAAGCATTGTGTCTGCTTCATTTCCAATGACTGACACTTTCTCAGAGTTAAGAAGTGAATTGCCCAGATGATTAAATGGAGAGACATGTCTTTGCCAAGTTTTTATATTCTCCATCTGACATTGTCTACCCGAACACTGTGGATATCTCTATCCTAGTGTTTCATGATGGCATAAGAAAAGCAGAATGCAGAGGATTTGGTTGGTGGTTGGGAAAGTAGCCAGGAAAAGCCAAGCACAGTTGTCTGCCAAGCTGCCATTTCTGCCTCAGAAAGTTTCTTTGTACAATGGATTAAACACTGCTGAAATTACCTAATTAAGAGACCATAACATCATGCTAATTACGTCAGAATTGAATGCTTGTAATACTGTATCAAGCAAAAGCAGTTCACTTTCTGACATTTTGTGCAACTCAGGCACAGAGTCATGAGGTTTGATCTGGAAATAAGGAAAAAAAATCTACATATCATGGTGTCAAGAGTCCTGTCCCTGCTGTCTCAGCACTAAGGGCTTTAATCTCTTGCTGTTACAAGCATCTGGTGTTGTCTCAACACTTAGGACCAGCTTCCTGGATGAATTAAAAAAGCTGTAGCTTTTGTCCTTGGAAATCCCAGATGGAAACCCATCATTGTCAAGTTGTCTGTGTCTCTCTGACATTAGCTGGAGTCCCTAGGTCCCACTGTCAGAGAAGTAAATTCGGAGTCAGAGCTGAAGCAAATGTCATAGTAGTTGCCAACTGGGATATGAAGGAGTTAAAAAGGGTATCTATGCATTTCAGAGGTTAAATAGGGTGAGTAAATCTAGGTTCACAGTTCTGTAGGTGTTTATACACTATCTAGAAGTGGGGCATGAATCCTGAATCCTCTGTGGTTCATACAATAATCCTGAGGTAGGTACAAGTGAGTTTTACACAGCAACCTATGCTGAGACCACGACAAACTGGCTGTAAACGCAAGAGAACAAACGAAATGCAGCACAAACCTTTTCCCATCACCAAAACATGCTAGTGGGAGAGAAAACTTATGAACAGAGAAAGTGCTGTAATGCTTCTCATATAGCAGACTCAAGGTGGTGCTTGTGGGCCTCATGTGGAGTGTTTTGGGGTGATGAGTGTGTGCACATATGCTTCCTGTGATGGGACATGGCAGGAAAGAAAACTGCATATTCCTGAAGCAATGCTCTTAAGTTACTGGATGAGCTTTAGGATCGGGAATGTCCTTGAGGCAGCAGCAGTGCAGCAGAATCCCCTCTGTGATTCTTGAACTGTTTATTCTGCAGTCTGTTGCTTTTGACAGAGCTGTAGGTTATTTAAAATAAATATTGAAACAAATGCTGATTGCTTTTAATCTAAGGGTTCTAACTCTAAAACTGTGCAGGGAATGCTGCAGAGACTGCAGAGACCAGGGATGGAGTATTTCAGAGCCCTCTGTCAGTTCATGCTTGAGAAGATGAATGTGATGATCCCAGCCCAAAAGGTGCCATGCACAGCTATGAGACTTGTGTTATGTGAGGAGGACAAGAGCTGAGCTGGGCAAAGACTTACTGTTTTAGGTGAGGCTTCCTGTTTCTACCTAGAACACACCATGAGAGTTTAGCTGGATTTTAACTCTCTATTGACTGTGCTCATTAGCTTCCTCTGACCAGTTCTGGCACTAGAGAGCAGAGGTGTTCTACTCTCTGCCTCTGTGCCCCGCTGGGAGCCGTAAGGCAGGCTCAGACCTGTCGTTTGGCTCTCCGCGCAGTTGTGATCAGGCATACTGTGGTGCGCTCTCGGTTGCTGATCCAGTTTTGCCCGCTGCCTTCCTGTCCCCTCTACCGTCCAGAGCAGCCGCTTGATTAAACAGTAAGGAACCGGTAGATGGCTCTAACATCTGTGAAATAAATTGCAGCTGAGGTGGTGCTAGTCTTTACGTTCAGTGAAGAGTGACTGAGTCTTGAGCTTCTTCCAGAAAAACGTAGAAGTGGAACACTCCCACCAACAGCATGTGCACACACCCACCCAGCCACCCTGGGCTAGCAAAGCTAACTGTCCTCTTCAAACGTCAGCAATGTGTGAACACTTTGGAAGGAGCATCTTGGGTGCTCTACACAATTTGGAAGTAGTACTGATGAATATAAAGTGTCTTTCCCTTTCTGTTGTCTGCTATGACCATGTTGTCTTTTGTACCTTGCAGTATGTTATCTGTTCCTTACAGCCTGTTTTATCGCAGTGTTTAAATAGGCTGAGCTAGAGCGAAAGACCAGTGGAGGACACACAGTACACACTGATGTATATATGGGAATGCTTTTTGGCAGCCTCTGAAGGTGTTAAGAGAGCATTTGACCCAGGAATTGCCCTGGGAAAGGGGTGAGAGGGAAGGTCCCAAACCATACTGGGGCAAGCAATGGTAGGATAACAAGGCTTTGGGTTAAAGTAGTGGACCAGCATGGTTGTGTTTAGACTATCTTACCTGTCCTCTTCCCTATCTCTCTCTTGAGTCTCAGATCTGTTTATTTGTAACATGAAGACATGGCCTAAAATTGGGAATGTTGCTGGGAAGCTGTTGTATGGGCTGTGGATGCAGTTGTGGGATGTAGCTTCAACGAGGCTGAAGCTGGAAGTTAAGTTCTGGTAGTGGGAGCTACTAGCCCACAGGTCTAGCGGGAACTTTCTGGGAAGGTGCTGCCATCTCTGAGCTTTTCCACAGGGACTTTTCATGAAGTGACAATCACAAGGTGACAGTCATGAGGTGACACAGTGATAGATACAAGTAACTGAGCTGGAGATGTAGTTCCTTGAAGACCCTCCTCTCACTATTGTTTGTTCTTCTTTCTCAGCTAGAGATTTTTCTATTCCTGTGTCTGCTCTTGTTACCTTCTCCCAGATGTTTTCTCCATGCTCTTTCTCAGAAAATCACAGAACATTAGGCGTTGGCAGGGACCTCGAAAAGATCATCTAGTCCAATCCCCCTGCCACAGCAGCATCACCAAGACCAAGTCACACAGGAACATGTCCAGGCAGGTTTTAAACATCTCCAGAGAAGGAGACTCCGCAACTCCCCTGGGCAGCCTGTTCCAGTGCTTTCTCACCCTTATCAGGAAGAAGTTCCTTCTCATATGTGTATGGAATGTCCTATGTTCCAGCTTACACCCATTTTCCTTTGTCCTATCTGTGAATATTTTTGATAGGGCCACAGTGATGACCATAAACCATCAGGGCTTGTGATATTCTTACAGGAGGAGAAACTTGTGACCAGTAATTAAAAGATTTGGTTTGTAGCTGTGCAGATCTTAAGCCTGTATTATTTAAAATCATTATTCAAATGCAGACTGAATCTTATGGGAATTGCCCCTGTGTCTTTTCAGATTTAAGCAGCCTAAGATCTTTCAATTCCCTGCTATCAGATATCTGTAAGAGGTGCCCTGGAGTTCCACCACGGTGCTGTGTTGGTTGTGCCAATCAAAGAAGCATGAACTCCTTCTTACTGATAAGACAAATGCAGTGGGTGCAAGCTGGACCAAAGGAGGTTCCACATAAACATAACGAAAAACATTGTGATGATGAGGGTAACAGCCCTGGAACAGGCTGCCCAGGGAGGTTGTGGGGTCTCCTCTGGAGACATTCAAAACCTGACTGGATGCAGCTCTGTGTGTTCCTGCTCTGGCAAGGGGGTTGGACTAGATGATCTTTCAAGGTCCCTTCCAAGCCCTAACTTTCTATGATTCTGTGACTGATGTGTGCTAGTGAGGAACATACTGGTGGCCTTGGAAGTCTCCCATGGCAACAGATGAGCCAGGTTCACAAAGGCTGAATCTTTTGTGGATAGCCTGGAAAACAGTGACCGCTCAGCGATACTGAGTTATCCTCTGGCCTCCCTGGTGTTGTGGAAAGTATTTCTCAGAGGCAAAGGGACTGTTTGTTTACTCAATGTCATGTGGCCAACTTTCATCTTCTTTTCCCAGCTATAGATGGGCTGTTAAACTCACACTTGGCAACAGTTAATGTGAAGATGTTTGACGGCCACTGGAGAAATCTATTCAATAGGGAAAATATTAGCTTGATAACAGGACTTCATTATGTCTTATAAATATTTAGAAGTCCTATAGTTCATCAAAATAACAAGCTGAGCTATTTCTAAAATTTTTGTCATCTAGTGCACAGGAAAAAGCAGCATACAGATCCTCAGAAGAGTGTTATTGCAGGTGTGGCATGAAATGGCCATTCTGTCCTCATTAACCCATGGAAGTACCATTGAATTTAAGTGACTAAAAAGTAATCCTGTTGCCTACTGTATTTTTCACTTTCTCTCCTAATCAGAGAAAGATTAGTCCAGCTATATCAGTCTTGATTCTGTTTAACCACAGCCGCAAATATTTGTGCTCGGCGAGTTCTCTGATAACATGAGCTTACTCAAAGAGTTTTCATCCAGCCTTAAAATCTGGGTCAAGTGATAGCCGAGTTCCTGAAAGTTTGTCTTAGCATGCTGATTGGGATTGCATATATTAGCTACCGAAGTGAAAGATTTAACAGACCAATGAAACCTTTCCATGGGGCAAAGAGTGAAAAAGAAGAGCATAGCAAATCCCAAATGATTCTAGCAATGGCTTTTCAAAGTTACAAGACTACAGGAGAACTCGAGAGGCTAAAAATCTCCAGCAGATATTTAGGATCAGGCTGTCTTTAAGCTGACTGCCCCTTGACCAGGATGTGAAGAGATCACTAATCTGTAGTTGGTGTCAGTTGCTGCTACAGCAACTTTAGCTGGCTTCTCACTAGTGTCACAGAAGAACATTTCTATATAGACTTAATAAAAACCAACCAACCAGACAAAATATCTGTAGTGGAGTGGAACCCCTCTATGATGGATGGCAGATTTGAACTCTGATCATAGTGTGCTCTCCACAAACTGGCTCTATTGTTTGTCTCTTTCCATTCTGTTAGAAACTAGTGTAGCTCCAGTACGTCCATAGAACACACTTCCCTCTGCAGCACCTACAGGAGGATTACGGCACTAAAGTCCCTGGCACTGGGTAAACATCCTTTGGTATTTACCAGGAGTATTCCTTCCAGAGAATGGGAGGGATAGCAGAGGAACAAATGGAGTGATTTAAGCAGGTTGAGGGCAGAGATCTCCCAGGCAAGAGCAGTTGCTACAGAGCCTCTGTAAATAATGTCAGGTTTAGTAGTTCGGTCAAGGAGAGGTTCAGATATGTGGAATTTCCTTACTTCTTTTGTACCAAGTATGGGTTTGGGGGGGGGGGGGTAGGATAATGAGGACGGTTCCTTCCTCTTCCCAAAGCCCTGTGCTCCACATCCACACAACAGCTGCATTCATCTTTCTTGTTAATGCTTAACCTGCCTTCTCCCCCATGATTATAATCAAGAAGTGCTCCTCTCTAGTTGTGCTTCACGGCAGGCAGTTCTAGAAGGCACTGGAAGGCCCATATCTGCGCAGAAGAGCGGCTCTTCTGCAGTCAAATGAAGAACATATTTCCGTTTCTGTACTAGGAGGCATTAGAGGAAGATATTTTGGTCTGAGTAGCTACATTCAGTAGATAATTGAAGGAAAATTTTTGTTGTTGTTGTTATGGGCCACTGTGGAAATGTTATTTTTGCTACAACTGGAGAGACCTTTCTTATAAAGAACAGCTGAAATATTTAAAGACTCAAAAGTTGGTTCAGCGTGGTTGGATGCTTTATAGTAGCCTGCAGTGACCGAGGTCAAAGAGTTTTTCTTTTAGGAAAAACGAGCTCTTCTCCCAGGCAACTAGCAACAGGAAGAGAGGGCCGAGCCTGAGGCTGCCAGGGGAGTGTTATGTTGGATGTTAGGAAGCCCTTCCTCACAGAAAGGGTGATCAGAGCCTGGAATGGACTGCCCAGGGCAGTGGTGGAGTCGCCATACCTGGAGGTGTTGAAGGACAGCCTGGACGTGGCCCTTTGTGCCCTGATCTTGCCGATGTGGTGATGTTAGGTCATGGGCTGGGCTGGGCTGGATGAGCTCAGAGGGCTTTCCAGCCCCAACAATTCTATGAAATAGCAAAGTATTTACTGCTATTGCACAGATAGTGAGCCAAATCGTCCTAGTCAGAGACGGTTGTGATGGGCCATGTCATAATGTGACTTCTTGTCATTTTGACGGAAATATTTTGCACAGAAGCATTAAAACAAGCCTTTTCAGCTATTGTGTGAACTTTTGCTCCTGGTTGGGGTTCAGATGCCTAGACATACATTCATTTTGTAAACGGTGGGAGCAGTTTGTTACTTCCTGACATGTACCTTGGTGTTCACCCTCTTCTACCTGAAGTACCTCAGGTACTTCAGCCCAAACTCCCAGCTAGAGAGTGTACCCTCACCTGGACCACCTCACACTGAAGTCATCCAGTTCTGGTAACTTATAATAAGACGATTTATAATGTTTTCTGCTTTTCGTGACACAAACCATGGGGCTACTCTTAAATCGTGTTGGTAGTTAGACAAATCTGCCACTGGTTGCACACAGTTCCCGTCTGGAAATACCCCTTACTGTAAAACGTCTGAGGTGTCTCAAAGCAGTTAAGCAGTGCAGGTATTTCTGCATTCTCGAGGAACCTGTATTCTTTCCAAGTTCTTTTTGCAGGGACACAATGAATCACATGTTGAGTAATGTGAATACAAAACTCATTAAAAAGTGTTTAGCAATGCTGTTTCACCTGGGACGGAGGTCTCTCACAAAGATCACCCACTGAAATAGGGACCTTCTCAGGGCTAGAGGCTGGGAGAGGTTGCTAAATTATTTTTTTTAAAGCTCTCCCCTGCAACTTCCCCAAACCTCAATCTGTGTTTTTCTGGCTTTGATTTCATCTTGAATTCTTTTTCTGAGGACTTACAAAAATAGTTTTTTAATAGCAGCAGCCGCAGCCAGCTCTAAACATGATTACTTTAGATGTTAGGTCCTTTCTGAGTTCTCAGGGGAAGCAGATAACACAAGGTCTCTCTCACTTGGGCTTTTTCAAAATGCATGAAATTCTACTATTCCCACTATTTATTTTTAATCTTACAGTTCTGCTAAATTAGGAGGACAGATCTCTGTCCCGCACTTGCTTTTTTAATGCCTTGCAATCGGCTTTAGTGAAAATCAGCTGCTAGGAGCTGCAGCTCTGAGCAGCTGAGCTGCCACAGAGGGAGCCTCCTTAGTGGACCCCTATGATGTCAGGATGCATCGAGACAAGCAGAGAGGAGGATCGGAATCCAGCTCAGTCTTCGCACAGCACTGCCAGGTACCATTGCCCTGGGAGCAGCTACCCAGCGCTTTGCCCCTTTCCTCCGCCCGCCGAGCAGAGCCCCTGGCTCTCCCCCTCACCTGCCTGCATGAGGACCCAGCAGTGCCCCAGTGAGTCCAGTGGGGCACACAGTGGAGAAAACTGCAGCAGCAGCAGTGGAAGCTCCGGGCTCTCACCGGGTTCAGATTCAGACAGCAGCGGGGTGGTGTGTGGCGGTGGTGGGATGAGAGGTGTCCTGTCCAGATACTGGAGCTTGGAGAGCCTTCACTCTGCCACAGGTAAGGGACAGGCTGAATTATTTCTTTTTAAACTGGCTCTGTGATATTGCACTGACCTTGAGAAACCTAATCAACCCCGGGAAAATCTGTGATTTGGAAATGCGGTGTCTGAGCCATGAGGAATCACTGAAACATTCTGTGTTTGCTAGTTGTATCCCCTGCAGACTTGCAGCTCAGCCAAAATGCCAGAGACCCTTAGTGCACTACCTAAGGCAAGAAATAGCTCCTTAATGGCTTTGGAAACAGCGCTGGGGCTGCTACCTGATCAAAGCTGTCCCTTCCTTTTGGAACAGCATTTCTTATTGCAGCGTAGTTCTCCAGAGCTGACATTTCCCTGTGTGGTTCCAGCGGGGAGCAGTGCCGCCTTTAGAAAATGCCCAAGCGAGGTGCTGTGCAGCAGATGAAGCAGGTTTGCACTGCTGGCTGCTGGAAGAGGAAAATGCAGTTCCCTGAGCCAGATGTTGAAGTTTGGTTTCTGTTGTCCTGTCCTTCATTTACATCCTTTTGGAAGCAGGTATTTTGGAGGCATGTTCTTGCAGCCTGGATCGGCTCTGGCCCAGCCTGCCTGGGTCTGGCGTTCTGCTTCTGAATCCCTGATGTGACTGTGTAGGACTTGGGTGTTTGAACTGCAAGCACGAGAGACAATCTTTCTCCTTCCCAGTTGATACTAGCAGAGGAGCTTGGCAATGATTTTAATGGCCAGTGATTGCTGAGCTGCCCAGTTTGTTTCCTGACTGTGGCTGTTCAGAGAGATTTTTTTTTTGGTAGAGCTGCAGCAAATTAGTTTCTCTCTTGGATAAATTCAGACAAGTGCCTTCAAGGCCACCAGTGACTGTCATTTCCTAGTAAAAATACTCAGTGCTACCAGCTAGAGGGAAGGCTTGGGAAGCATTTTAGGTGTAGTTCTGTGGAAGCTGCTTTAGTCACGCATACTTGTAATTATTGAAAGGTAATTCCACATACTACTGTAGATTTATTTTTTAATAAAATCTCTGTTGCTGTGCTGCAGTTCTCTGCTGAAGTGACAGTGACTGCAGTACCTTACGAGGAAGGACTACGGTGAGGTGGCCAGCCTATCTGAGTTTCCAGCTCTCACAGAAGACCTTCTAAGCTAAGAAGCACTAAACACCTCCAGTGTGTCCTGAGAGTCCAGGGGCAGGGAAAAAGGCTGAGGATGAGATTAGGCCTGATCAGGTGAAATCAGATCTTTTGGTATAAGATCTGGGCTGCAAATACAAGGGGATGCAATTCTGCATCTCCGTAGCATCTGCTGGTTCATTTTCTCCTGTAACTGGAAATGCAAATAATCCCCAGCACAGCTCTGACATCGGCATAAAGTAACCCTGACACAGGCTCCTTTCTCAAACTACTACTTGGAGTTGCACACAGGGCAGTAGCCGTAGTTCAGTCTCCTTTGTGTTAGGGCATTTGCTCTCAGCTGTCCTCTGTGGGTGCATTCTTGGACTTAATCAGGTCAGTTGGTACAAATCACACGCAGTGATATAAGATAAGTGAGGCTGATGGCAACTGCAAACTTTAAAGCCAAGTCTATTTCTATTTCCATGATATTCTTGTTGCAAAGGTTTTGAGGAATGGTGTTGCTCTGTGGATGCCTCATGTATTTAGCTTGAAATGCAGAGAAGAGAGGACATAGAACAGCGGATGGTAAGCAGATAGACTGAAGATAAGGAAAAACCTAATTAAATTTCATAGTGACAATAGTGATAGAGTAGTACAAAACAAAAAGCAGATCTCTGCACTTCTGCTGACTCACAACACTGTGATTGATAAGGGTCTTCTCACATGCAAAAGATGTCTGGGCAGCTTCCTTCTAAGGAGGAACAAAATTTGGGTCAGAATCAGGATTAAACCTTGAGAGCAATGCATCTCCTGAAAGAATTTATTTTGCTTTGATTCTGCTCTATCAATTTTCTTCTTTCAATTGAACTGAGGCAGGAGAATTGCTCTTTACCATCAACACCAGTGACTGTCAGAGGAGTGAAGTGGGATTTCTTTAAAACAGGTGCCATGTTATGGGTTTGGGTGGTAAGATTTAATGCGCTGCTTAAACCAAACCCACCAGGAGGAGCAATAGCAGGTGGGCAGCACAGAGAGTAGTGCTGACTAGAATGTGTAGCAACATCCTCACCTTGGAGGAGCTGGCACTTTCCATCCAGCATCCTGTCCCATCGAAAAGTTGTGGGAGGAGAGAAGAAGTCAGAACTGTGTGAGAACACTCTGAACTGCCCAACAGTGCATTGAAAACGGGCCAGGCAAACTTTGCCAGAAACATAGTTCAGACTCATATTGAAGTGAAATCTACTGCCTTTAATATCAGTCCGTGGCATTTTTGGTCTAAATGTCAATATAGTTTACATTACGCAAGGAAGCCCTTCTCCTCAAGGCTAAAAGTAAACGTAGAAAGAGCAAAGGCTTTGCAATTCTAACAAGGTCTTCATCTGAGGAGGCCAGAGCACTGCCTAAGCATCAGTAACTTTCAGAGTGGGCCTGAGAGGCTTCCAAAGTTTGCTTCAGGCTACAACCAGAAGTACATATGGTTTGCTACTTGGATAGTAGCCTTGCCCTCTTTAAAAACTAAGGAGCAGGTTCGACTATTTGGCTGGTAGTCCAGTGAGAAAACGACTGGTAGCTGGGGGTGCTCAACAGTTCTGAAAACGAGGCCTCGAGTATCTCAGTTGGACAAAACAGACATGAGGCACCCAAGTTTAAAGGTCAGTTGTGACAGTGCTCCAGCAGGTGACTCAGTGGCACCACGGGCACTCTGACCCCAGTTTCCTAGTAAGACTTTGCATCTCACGCTCATGCTGCCTGTGTCCCATTCATTGCTCTTTTATAGCTCTACTGAAAAGTTTCCTTTAGAGTATTTCCAAGTTCAATCTTGTGAGTAAGTCTCTTGCTTTTCCAGCCCCTTTGTTCCACGTCCAATCCTGACCTCATTAATACTTGCGTTTATTCTTGTCCAACTCGGGAAGGACTAGAAAAGCAAAGAAGAGTAGGGACAAAGGGGGAGCCACAACTGGGTGGACTAGCTGTTGCCATAGTTTCTCAGAGAGATCCTCTGTGTATTTGTGCATACGTAGCAAAGGCAATTTTACAGACTACACTCCAGTGCACCTCCACACAGTTTTGCGGCTCCTAATATGCAGGGTATGCTCATCTACCAGCCTGGGAACACGGCCTTTAAACAAACAGGAAAACAGAGTATTGGTAGGGAGTTTTTGGGGTTGTTTTCTTCTTTTTTGTTTCCATTCAGAGCTTAAAAAAAAAAAAAAGTGGGGTTTTTTTGGAAAGGTTTTTTCCAAGCCATTCATTTCATTATTGTGGCTGGTGAGGGAGCTAGTAGTAGCTATAATTTCTTCTGAGCCCTTCCTTTGTCTCTTTCTCTTCCCCTAGCTCTGCCTTTTTGGTACTGGTGTCTGCAGCTGTGTTCATGGACTGCAGTGCATAATTCTACTGACTCTTCCTTCTCGAGGGTCACATAGTCAGCAGGAGTAGAGGTCACACAGCGGGAGATTGATTTAAGGTTCAAAGCGTTTCCGAATGCTTCCAGAGGAGGTGGGGGGGCGGGGTGGGGAAAGCACCTCAAAGCGTAACTTACAGCATTGTTGATGTTTCACTCTTGACTTGGCAAATTGTGAGCTAGGACGTTTCAGCTGGGTTCCCTGATGGTATTGTAGCATGTTCTATGTGTTTCTGCCCCTTCCCAATATATTTCCTATGTCATCTGCCAAAATAACTTCCACTCATCTTCTGAACAACTAATCAATGAGTTAAAAAAAACCAAACCAAACATAAAGGATAACAGTCCATGCTAAATTAACTCTGATTCTTCTCTCTGTGGGGTTTTATCTGTAATAGTGACAGTTAAATAAATGCAAAGGAGATCCTTAACTTTTGAGGAGGAATTACAAGATTAATGACACTTGGCTGAACTCATGGTTTGCTGTAAAGTTTAACATTTCTTATTTGAAAATACATTCTCCGAATAGCATGGTGAGTGCTGCTGAACTGTGACTTGGAATCACACGCAGCTAGTAAAGGCATCTACACTGATAATGACTGAGTTGCCTCTGCTGAAAGCAACACCACTAAATGCTAAGTGTACCTAAGCTTAGCCCTAACATGTACACTTAAAGAAATGGGGGGGTGAATTCAGTGCAGAATACCCCCAGCATCATGCCTTTCCATTAAAAAAGAGTAGAAACTTATAATAATGTAGGTAGAAAAGTCTATTCTTGTTTCTGTACCCCTTTGCAGCAGAATCAGTTGTTTGTCAGTTCAGGTACTTTGTAGTTCTAATTATATTTTAATGTCTGGGAGGGCAGGGTGTTAGTTGGCTCTCTCTTGAGATTTCTTTTGTTTGTTTTAAAAGGAGTAAATGTTTATTCTCATCATCTTCCCATGAGGCACAGATCACCACCCATGCCTGCCTACCGACACCCATTTTGCTGTGTTTGCAGGGGGGGAAAAGGAGATCTTTGGGATGAGAGGCTGTGACACTTGCCCAGATGTATGCTCCGCTCATCTTCACTCTTTTCCTTCTCTGCTTTCAAAGCAACTTCCATGAAGAATATCTGGGTTGTGATTGCTATTCGCTTTGCTACGGGATAGAACACCTTCCAAGGCTGTTACCTTTAGAATAGCCTTGCAGTCCAACCCTTCCTTTGGGTGTAGTCATGCTTCAGTTGCTGTTGTGAAATAGCTTTAAGGCACCTGATTTGGATGGTACCAGCATCACAGTTCTTGTAGCAGAAAACATGGAGAAGGGTGATGAGGTGGTACCATGAAGCCTACTTGACCCTTTTTCCACCTTTGGGTAGACATACAAAAGCTTGGAGTAATTCTGAATGTGCCTATTCATTTGGGTTATATGGACCTACTTCATGCAGGTAAAAAAAAGAGGTGAGAAAACTAGTTATAACATGTGCTGGCAAAGTGTGTGTATGCCCAGTGGTCATGAAGACTCTGTATGCTTATTGCCTACACATGCTGAAGCTTCACTGTTACTGCTTAGCACTTAGGTTAAACAACATGGGTAACAATCATGCCTTTTCTTTGCCACGGGGATTTGTCCTTTAATTTACTAAGCTTGTCTGTAACTAAACTTATTCCCTATTAAGGCCTTGTTCTGCAATTCATCTGAATCACAAGAAGCAATCAGTTCAAGGATTAGAGAATCACAGTCCTCTTCTGAGGGTCGGTAATTATCTGCAGAGGTTTCCAATTCAATTAGAGTCTTTCCTCATCTCAAAATCCTTTGTAGGCTGAGGTTTGTTAAACCAGCTAACTAGTTCTGCAGTTTGCTTAAAAGCGCTTGAGACAAGCTGGGTGCACTAGGCTGCCCGGATACTGTTCTGAGCAAGCCCAAACTCTGGAGGTGAGCTGCCTGTTTGAGCACCGAATGCCTTCAGTGGCTCTGCTGCACCAGCAAAGCTGGTGGTACAAGTGGTGTGTCTGCAGGTTAGGTTGGGTGTAAATTGATAACCAAGTGCAAACTGTAGTCCCTAACTGTCTGGGATTATATTGTGTGACCACAGAAGTGTTGGCAGCTGTCACTACAAATATACCTCAGAGTCTATTTGCCTAAGCAGGTAGAGAGTTGTGCTGCATAATTCTCAGTTCCATCTAACCAAGGAGCAACAGATTCCCTGGATCGTGATGCTGGCTCCTAAGAGCTCAAGGAACAGTTTTTTGCTACAGAGTCATCACTTTGCTGGAGTAATTGAGCCATTCCCAAGCTGGGCTTTGTCCCAAGAAGTGCTTAGGAAAGCTCTGGTGCATCAGCTCCGTGGGCAGGCCTTGTTTTGCGTTCTGTGATCTCCCAGCATTATGGCAATTGGTAGCAGAACAAGACAGCCGAGTACACAAAGAGATCAAAGCCATGTAAGTTCTTTTTATTGTCCTTCTTCAGTTGAGTTCTCTTTTTGCCTCGTGTTTGAGGGTGTGCATATGTGCAGTCATTCACTGGTTAAGCTCCCAATATTCCACTTGCTTCTCATTAAAACTATCTGTGAGGTTTCTAGCAAAGAAGCATTTCTAAATTTGAGCTCCGATGTTGATAATGTACTGATGGATAAAGATAAGGTTTCTTGCAAAACCATTCTTAAGGGATCTAGTAAAAGCTTAAATAATAGTTTGCAATCCATTCCCAATGTTCTGTTAAGGGATTTGGTACTGTTCTGTTATGTTGGAAGGGAAGTTATGTGTGAGTACTTCTAAAATAACTTGCAAAAGAACTTGTTGTGTCAGAGATAGGAGGAAAATGCTGAGCTTTGATTTTCATTTAAATTTTTTAATCAAAAAGCATTCAACATGATATTAGAGAATAAACAAAGATAAGACTGGCTGTGTTTTCATAACTGCTGAGGGATTTATTTCTACATGGGAGCAAAATAACAAGAGTTTCCCTTCTGTCTAATAGAAATAGTTTCCATGGGGTAGTATTCAATTGTTTTTTATTGAGTCTTGTCTTTGAAAATGTGGGCAAAAGGAAAATGTGCTAGGAGGACCAAGGTTAATGGCAAATGAAGTGGTTTAATGAGTAGAATTAAGCTGTCAATGCAAATGAAATCTTTCTATACTCACTGTAAAAGCCCTGGGTGTGAACTGAAATCACTACTCAAGTGCTCCTGCAGAAGGAGGTAGCTGGTGTGTAGAAGCTGCAGTCTACTGATCCTTTTGAGAAAAAAAGGAAGCCTATAAATGGTGTGTATGCTCTAATGGGACGTGAGTCCCTGTTGTTTGGGCTGTCATTGGGGTTATTCCTTGGAGGGATCTTTAGAAAAATCCAGGTATATACAACCTGGCAGGAGGGAAAGCTGTCTATATAATTATTACAGATCAACAAATAAAGAAGAGCTGTTTGGAAACTTAGGAGGTTCAGTCATGGCAGTAAGGCACAACGTACAGTGAGAACCAGTCTCACCTCCTGCCAGAGGGCTGTCAGAGCAGCTTCTGTGTTGCTGCTGTCTCTCAGGTAACTTGCAGTTTTGTTCTGTTCCTCTGTGTAGTCTGGACACAGTGTGGCTGTAAGGCTTAGGAGGACAAGTCACCAGCCCTGTTCTGTCCTGTGTGCTACAGTGGTCACTTCAGAGTTCACCTGAAAAATAAACTCCTGCACAGTTCAGACCTGACTGTGGTTTCAGCTGTGAGGTGTCTGCAACTGGAAGATGACAGCAGGGTGCTGAAAGCAGAGTGGGTCTCTCTGAGCTCCAGGCTGGGGCTGGTTTGTAGCCCTACAGCAGGCAAAGCTGCTTGTGTTGTTCATGTGCAGGTTGTGTTGTATGAATATATTCAAAGCATCTTGGTGCCTGACAATATGGAGTGACCTGGAAAAGGAAATAATAGCATGGATTCTGGTGCTTTTGTTTGAAGCGATGAGTAGCTCCTCTGCTGGCTCAGCTCGTGCTGCTCTGGCAGGGACACACTTCCCCAGCATCGCTCTGCCCGTCAGCGTGAGGTCACTGATGGTACATCCTGCTCAGGGCAAAACCTACCCTGCATGCCTGAGAGAAGCTTTGACAATAAACCTTTTAAGAGAATTTATTATTAAAACGCAGCATGTCTAAGACCCTGAAAACAGTGGATTTGGATTCACTTGAAACGTGGCACTCTCATCAGCCTTAAAAGCCTGAACAAATTCAAAATATGCAGAAACCATCTGCACTGAAACTTGTTGATTGGATGTGTCAGCTCTTTTTGGAGAGAGAAAAATCATTTATTTGGGGCTATTTTTGGTCCCCATTCTGAGCTTCAACACGATCTCTCTACTGCTGTAAATCTATAGAGCTTTTTCATTCTGGCTTAGTGTCAATAGTCTCTATAAGTTGAGTAGTGGCGAGTTGGTCAAGGTCTCTCCTATGCATCTGTGGTCACACTTGGTGTGGTACAATGCTCACCTGGGTTCGTGCTGCTTTTCTGATTCTACACAAAAGCATGTACTGTAGAGCTAAAACTTCCATCAGTCCCCAGGTACTACCTGATCATCATCTCTAAGCCACAGGGAGGAAATGTCCAGAGTGATTTTTATATATGATGGCTTATGCATCTTTTAGGCAGCCACTTGTGATGGTCTGCTCTAGGTTACTGGTCTGGAGAACTTTCTGGAGAGAAACAATGTACTTCCGAGGGTAAGAACAGAAGGAGTGTCACCTCCTTTCAAGTCTGTGCTTTGACTCTTTAAGAGAATTATTTAATGAAAAATCGACTGAATTAGTAATGGTAAGGTCATTAGGTTTGACTCCTCTAAGTCATTCTTGATGCTTCTGAAGTCATAACTGTAGATGAATATGAATACTGCTGGGTCAGTTCCTGAAAGGCTGAGCAAATAAAAGGTGGCTTTTTTGAGGAAAGTTGGGGGCTGCATCTTCATCTGAGCATTCTGCTTCCTCTCAGGTGCTGCCTTTCCTGATTTGCAGACAACACCAAACTGGGAGGCAGTATCAATCTGCTGGAGGGTAGGCAGGCTATTCAGAGGGACCTTGACAGACTGTATCCATGGGCTGGTGGTAATTGTGTGGGTTTCAATAGTGCCAAGTGTTGGGTCCTGCATTTTGGTCACAACAAACCCATGCAACGCTACAGCCCTGGGGAGGTGTGGCTGGAGAGTAGTCTGGCAGAAAAGGATCTAGGGGTTCTTATTGACAGGTGGCTGAATATGAGCCAGCAGTGTGCCCAGGTGGCCATGAAGGCCAATGGCATCCTGGACTGTGTGTCCAGCAGGAGTAGGAAGGTGATTGTCACTCTGTACTTAGCACTGGTGAGGCCACACCTTGAGTACTGTGTCCAGTTTTGGGCACCTCAGTACAAGGGTGACATTGAGGTGCTGGAGTGAGTGCAGAGGAGGACAGCAAGGCTGATGAAGGGCCTGGAGAATAACTCTTATGAGGAGAGATTGAGAGAGTTGGGGCTGTTCAGTTTGAGGAAGAGGAGGTTAAGAGGGGACCTCACTGCTGTCTACAACTACCTGAAAGGCCATTGTACAGATGTTCATGCTGGTCTCTTCTCACATGTAACTAGCAACAGAACCAGAGGGAATGGCTTAAGGTTTCAACAAGGTAGGTTTAGATTAGGCATCAGGAAAAAATTCTTTGTAGAAAGAATGGTCAGGCACTGGAATGGGCTGCCCAGGGTGGTGGTTGTGTCCCCATCCCTGGATGTGTTCAAAAGTCGCTTAGATGTAGTGCTGGGGGATCTGGCATAGGAGTGACCTTGTAGAGTAGGGTTGGTGGTTGGACTTGATGATCCCAAGGGTCTTTTCCAACCTGAATGATTCCAGTTGCAGTGAAAATATAACATGAGGACAGCTTATGGGAATACAGTACAGACACAAGGAAGAGGAGGATCATCCTGTCCACTTGTCAGAGGACTTGTCACCTCTTCTTGTCCTTTACTTTTTCACCAGGGCATTCACTGATGTGCAGTGGCACCACTGCTTTAACTTTGCAGCTGACTGTGACCCGGTTACTTTATCGTACTGGGCAGAGAAGGGGCACAGCAGCAAGTTCTCAGTGTTCAAAGGAAGTCGAGTCTTGGCTGCACGTAAGGGCAGAAGTAGTATGTTCCACTTACCTGCCAGCCTTTACATATGTCAAAGTTTTTTAATGACACTTTGACTTGTGTGGCTCACTGTGCTGGCTGGAGTATTGATCCTTTTCTTTCATCAGGCAGCAGAGAGAGATGGAAGGTTCTGAACTTCACAAGGAGGTTAAGCTGTAGTGATTGATACCAATTATCTTTAACTATGCTCCTGTTTCCAGAGTCCTGGAGAGCTGAAGCCTCCTTTGCAGTGGGCTGCTCCTGAAAACTACCTACAGTCAGAAGTTTTGCTTCAGGGCTTCTAAAGTAGGTCTTCCTCTCACCCTGACTCTCACAATGGTTTAGACATCTCTGGAGACTGTGTAGTGCCATCCCGTTGCTCAAAACAGGGTCACATAGGGCAGGTGGGCCGTTGAATTTTTAGTGTCTCTAGGAACGGAGACTCCATCACTTCTCTGGGCCACATGTTTCAGGCTATGACCACTCTTGCAGGAAAAGAAGTTTTATATTTTAATATAAAAGTCATACTTTTTTTTGGTTGTGCTTTTATCAGCCTCCACTGAGCAGACTCTGGCTCTGTCTTCTGCACTCCCTTCCATCAAGGCTGTGTATGCATTGTTAAGATCACCTGAGCCTTCTCCAGGCTGAGAGGAGTTTGCCCAGCCTCTCCTTGTACGTTGGGTACTCCAATGCTTGAAACATATCTGGCCTTTTTCTGGACTCGCTCCAGTCCATCCATGTTGTCCTTGCAGTCTAATTTGCATTGGCTGTCACCTCAGTCCCAGGTGAGTTTAATGGGCTGGATTTTTTTTGAGTCCTGACTAACTTAATGATCATCTTTCTCCCTGTGGGTAGCTGCGCTACCGGTATCACACTTGAAGCTTTATCTGTCAAGTACTTTCTTTGCCAAAGGAGTTAGCTAGGTGAAATTTTCTGAAAAGCTTTCTTCTGAAAACACAAAACAGAAGCAAATCCTTCCTGCCTTGGTTAGCTGACTGTTGGATCACTGCAGGACTCATGACTTGCTTCCTCTTACGAAGTGAGCATTTCCTGTGGAGACAGGGTAGGCTGGAGTTGCTATGAGCTGATCTTGTAGCTGGAGTTTCACTGTTGGTGACAAATGTCTGTACAGAGAGTTTGGTGTCTTGTACTAGGCACTGGTGAGGTCTCACCTTGAGTGCTGGGCGCAGCTCTTCAAGAAACCGTTTGAGGGCTGCCCAGAGGAGCTATGAGGCTGGAGAAGGGACTGGAGGGAAAGTCTGATGAGGAGAGCCTGAGGGAGTGGGGGTATTTAGCCTGGAGAAGGGGAGACTCAGGGGTGACCTTTTCTCTCTCTCCAGCTCCTTGAAGGGAGGTTGTAGTTGGGACGGGGTCAGTCTTTTCTCCCATGCAGCCAGTGCCACGATGAGAAGGCAGGATCTGAAGCTGCCAGAGGAGGATTAGTTTTGATGTTAGGAGGCCCTTCCTCATGGAAAGGGGGATCAGACTCTGGAATGGACTGCCCAGGGCAGCGGTGGAGTTACCATCCCAGAAAGTGTTTAAGGACAGCCTAGCTGTGGCCCTGAGTGCCCTGGTCTGGCCAATGTGATGCTGTTAGGTCCCGGGCTGGGCTGGATGAGCTCAGAGTATTTTTCCAGCCTCAGTGATTCTGTGATTCTGTAAAACTCTGAAACAGTGTTTGATTCTTCTAGGTTGAGAACTGCACATTAAGGGGTGTTCAGTCTGTCTGTTTGTGGGGGGGCTTTCGTGAGCTCCTGCTGCATATTTGTGCACTTGCTAAACATACCAGTGGGAAGTGTGACCATTAACATCTGGACAGTGTTGGATCTGCTTTTCTGCGAGCAATGCCAGATACTGGCTTGTTGTGCCACGGCCTCAGGCGTACGCCAGGCCAGACTTCAGTGTGCATGGGAGGGATCTGGTTGCACAAATAGTTTATGCAATGATGAAGCCTTCCCTGAAGTATCTCTTGAAAACACTGACACTATGTGCTCTTTGATCAAGCTTTGTGTGTGGGTTCTGTACTGCATACACTGGAACTCATTCAGCCTCTCTATTTATAGCCCTCAATAAGTAACGAGTCATGGCTCTGCAGGCATCTGGACACAACAGGCTACACTCTCAGTGCTGTAGGACCGTAATTATTAATCCCAGAAACCTGCATGAGAGAAACCTATGAGTGCTGCTTAGAACAAGCAGTTGTAAATAAATTCCATGGGTAACCCAGTTTAACCACAACGTGCCTCCACTGCAAGCGTCTCCCCATGTTGCCTAGCCCATGGTGCACGTAGGGTGTTGATTTGGCTGTGGTTCTGACCTAATTATTGTGCTTGATATAGGGCTTTCTCTTTTCAACAATAATACAGACTGCTTTCTTTGTGTCAAAGCACCTGAGATAGCAAGACTTGGGGATGTTTCCCGAGGAGACTCTGAAAGTAGATAGAAACTTGAGGGGTCGAGGGTGGTGCGGTGTTGATAGGGAGGATTGTTCCAACCTAGGTCTAAGACCTTGCACTTGGTCTTGTTAAACCTTATGAGGTTCACATGGACCCACCTCTCCAACTTGTTCAGGTCCTTCTGGATGACCTCCTATCCCTCTGGCTTATTAACAGCACCACTCATCTTGGTGACAGCTGCAAACCTGCTGAGGATGCACCTGATCTTGCTGTATGTATCATTGATAAAATATTGAACAGTACAGATTCCCATACGGACCCCTTAGGGACACCCCTTTTCCATCTGGACTTCAAGCCATTGACAACTACCTCTGTATTCAACCATCCAACAATTTCTTATCCATTGAACAGTCTCCCCATCAAATCCATAACTCTCCAACTTGGTGAGTGGGGTGTTGTGGGAGACCATGTCAAAGGCCTTGCAGAAGTCCAGATAGATGACCCCTTTGTCCACTGATGTAGTCACTCTGTCACAGAAAGCCAATAGATTCACCAAGCAGGATTTTCCCTGCTGGCTGCCTTTGATCACCTCCTTGACCTCCATGTGCCTTATTAGACCTTCCAGGAGAATCTGCTCCGTGATCTTCCCAGGCACAGAGGTCCTGCTCTGTTTCTCTCTCCTGCAAAGCCTAAATACCAGGCAGAAGCTTGAGTGTGTTGCTAAGCACTGTCTGTAAGATAACCAAAAGGAAAACATAGACCAAAACATTGCTTCAAGTACCACTGCTACAAGGCACACAGAAAGAGCTCTGACTCAATGCAAGTTGGAATTTCCTGGCTCTCAGCAGGGAGTTGATCCAGAATCTCAAAGCCAGGTGACTGGGAGCTTCTTAAAGGATTTTCTGAGTTGAGCAGCAGCTGTGCTTACAAATTCAGTATTTCACATGGGTTGATATGAAAAGCATCATGTGAACTCACACATTGTGCAGCGTGGGGACCTACAGTGCAGCAAGAAGAGGAAAGTGCTAGTGTTTTGTCTTACAACATGCAGTATATTGTGCTAAGGCTGTGCTGGTGAGAAGTGCCTCAGGTCAGGTCCTGCACTGTACTGGGATTTCTTCAGTGGGTGATGCTATTTCTGCTGCTGTGCAGAAGGTCTGTCCTGCTGCATGAAACTCACTTGGCTGTGAGAAGAAGGAAAATGCTGGTGAGCCCTTCTGATGAGACTGAATACGTTGTATGTCCTTTGCTTCTGACAGAACCTTCTACCTTCAAAGCAGAGCTGATATGAGTGTGTAAACATCGGCTTTAGCAAAATGAGGGAGGAGAAACAAAATTTTAACCTCCTTTCATCAACAGTTAACACTCAGCTTTTTGTACAGGAGAACTTACAGTGAAGTGAAGTAGCTGGTTCCCTCCCTTCAGCAGCATGAGAGAACAGGAATGACAGAAGCGTGGTGATCAACAACTGAGAGCACTAATATCTCAATGGGCAACTATTCATTCTTCTCTGAGTGTTTGCCCATGGCCCCAGGAGGGAAATGGGTGTAAATGCAGTGCAGCAGATCACCCTCTAGTCACGCGACTCCTCCTCGGTTTGTTGAAGTCAAAAGTCTATATTTGGAACCTCCTAGGCTGTGGTAATGGAAATTGCTGTATTGACACATCCACAGCAGAGCAGCGTTGTTCTGATTAGAAGGATCAGAACTGCAGTGGGTGAGAAAGGCAGAGACCCGTTCTCAGCATTCAGACATTCATAATGTTTGGTCCTGAGATTCTTCACTCCAGTGAGAAGGCAGAGGGCCGTTGGATTAGTTAATTATTCAACACAGCATTGCCGGACATCACACAAGATGTGATCCCTGGTTATAGTACCTGCCTCTTCCATAGCTAGCTGGCTACTGAGTAGTACCATTGCAGAGCAGGAACATCTCTGTTATTCTGCTAAGTCCTTTAGTTCATGTGAGATCCTGCATGCTCCTACAAAGAGAAAATGCCCTTACTGTTCTGAAAATAGTAGGAAATCCCGCTTATCTGATCTTCTGCACTCTCCATTTGAATGTATCTGGAAACATCAGGGACTACAGCCAGCTATTTCCTCCTGAATGCATTGGAAAATATTCATAGTTGAAGAGTTAATGAAGGTGAACTTAGAAGGTAATAATAATGGCAGGCAGACCTCGTGCCTAGTATGCTTTCTGGTGCTGCCAGGCAACCCTGCACTTCCTCCAAGCCAGTTCATCAGATGTGAGAAGAGGAAGGAATAGCAGAATGAATGCTGGATCTGTTCACCTTGTGTCAGGGCATTTTCACAGCCTGATACTACAGGGAACTTCTCAACTTCATGCCAAGAAAAGTTAGAAGATAAGAAACTTGAGAAGCAGTGAGGGAAGCTGCATCCTGCATCTCAGAACCGAGCTCTGCAGGGTTCTTCCTCTGGTGCATGGATCTGTGGGAGGAGCTCCTCTCTCTTCCTGTGCATCTTGAACATCGTGAGAGCACATTTCAATGCTTCTAATCAGATATTTGTTTGTTTGAGTTTGCTCAGGTGTTTTTTCTCCTGTAAAATGCACAAAGAGAGACCGGTACATGCTCAGTACAGGCCATGCTGTTTCTGATACAGTCTGGTTATGTGTCCATCGTGATATAAAAATCACCAGACTGAGCTGAGGCAGCTCCTGTCCTGGCATAACAACTGTCCTATGCACTTCAGATGCTCCTGTAAGAAGGCAGGACAGGACATAATCCACCCCTGCTGTGCTCCCTACTTCTGAGTGCTTCAATGCATTTCATTATTTCAGCTTTTTCAGTGGTGTTTATTTGTTATTCTGCTTTCCAGATCTTGTCATAGATCAGCGATCCATATTAGTGGGATTTGCAAAGTTTCTGAACTTTGCATTGCATGTTTGATTAAAAACGAACAAGAAAAAGCTCACAAGGTTTATTTTTTTGCTAAAGGTTTTGGGGCAGTAGTCTGTTCCCTGGTGCTTGTAGTCTGTGTCTGTGTGCATGAAGGGACAGATTGGAAGGTGTCCCAGTTTGGAACAAGTTTGAGGGCAAAGACTTTTGGTTAGGGCTTTCCCTCCCCCAAATTCAACTCTTCCTGAGAGAGAGAGAGAGAGAGGAGCGACAAATAATGACCGGGCATTGGAGAGGGCTGCCCAGGGGGTTTGTGGAGTCTCCTTCTCTGGAGACATTTAAAACCTGCCTGGACTTGGTCTAGGTGATCCTGCTGTGGTGGAGGGGTTGGACTGGGTGATCTTTCGTGGTGGCTTCCAATCCCTAATGTTCTGTGATTCTGTGAAGTAAGGCAAAAAACCCCCAAATAACCAGCCAGGTGCAAGTGAAAGAAAAAACCTGAGGCAAGCCACCTTGAGCTGAAGAGTAACCTCTCCCAAAGCTCCTGCCACCGTGACAAGCCCTCTCTCCACCCATCTACCTCCCACCAAGAAACCTGATGACACAAATGCAGGCAGTGTGGGGGTGTAAAAAACAACAGCCACAGGCAGTCCAGCGGCTTGTGGCAGGCAAAAGCAGCAGACACAGGGGTCTAGGCAAATATTCAAGGAGTGAAGGGATGAAGGAGAAGCTCCCTTGCTCACCCCAAAGCAGAGTCCTTTTATCAGGCTGAAGTGTAGGGGCAACAACCCTGCCATCTGAACCTTTGGTTTAAACTTTTGAAAGCCTTCAGCTCCTGCAAGAGCTATGGCTACTCTTTTCCTAATGGGCCATTGAGATTAGCAATATCTGGGCTGATAGCTCTTAACGACTCAGCCTCCCTGAGCAGCATTCTTTCACTATCTGGGATGGGGTTTTTCTTCTGCCTCCTTTATAGTCACAACAGATGTTGTTTTGGGAATAAAATGAAAGAAAAGGTGATACCCAGAATGTATTCTCCTAGAACAGAGAAACCCTAGAAGGGGGTTTCAGTTTGCCCAGAAATTTGTAAGCTTAAGGACACCATCTTATTTTTTGATCTGTGCCAGCTGCTCTGCGTGAGAAAGCTTCTGCTTCCTTCAGGGTTCTGTGGCCCTAGCGCAGACTGGTCACCTTGCAAATACTGGCACACTGGGGTTACAGTTGCTGGTGTTCAAACAAGCGTCAAAGCAGCAAGCTGGAATTTACTGTTTATGTTTGATAGAGCCAAGTACTGGAAAATGTTCTGTAAACTTGGCCTTTAATCGTCATGACAAGTGATATTAAAGATGTTCAATATTTATTATTAAATTCCATTGTCTACTTATTATTAGGGACCATTTATTAAATGAAATGCATCTGAATTACTTCTCGCCCTTTCTGGGAAGATAGATCCCTTGATTAGTGATAGCACATAGTATATTGCTGTCCTGGGCACAGCTCATAAGAGCCTTGGATGGCTTTTGTCTGCAGGACAAACCATTTAACCATAATGGAGTGGAAAAAAATATAATCAGAACCAGTTGTCATGAAATCTTTTTTACGTTAGAAATTGGAGAGGACCTGAAGAAGACATATTTTTCCCTTAAAAAGACATTTTTGTGTATGTTTTCTTGGAGCAAATGGACTTTTGCAGATATTACTAATCTTATGTGGTGATGTTAGGTCATAGGCTGGGCTTGATCATCTCAGAGGTGTTTCCAACCTCAGTGATTCTATGTGATTATGAAGGGATCTTTCCAGATTAAGGAACCTTCAAGGAAGGAGGGACAACCGGCTGCTTCTAGCTCACCTCGCTGGCAGGGTGGCAATACAGAACACTTATTTTTGATTAAGACAACCTCTGAGGCAAATGTCAGGTGATTATAGTAAGGATGCTCGTTGTCTGGGTAGCATAGCAGGAAAGGTGAGAAAATCACTGGGAAATTGGGTATGTGTTCTGGTGAGCTGTGGTAGAAACTGAAGGCAGTTAGCAGATGAACCTTTTTATAAAGGTAACAAAGGTCTGGAACCGCTGTCCTTATGTGGCTTCTTTCAGCACAGGTAGATAGACACCTCTCCTGATGCTGCAGTGGAAAATTTGCTATAATGCAGAAGCAGGAAACACCAAATGCAGAAATGGCATCATCTCTCTTGTAGAATGCCAGCTTGGCAAATGCAGCAAGTCCAACTCCATTATTTAGCAACACAGGGTATTTGACACACAGGTACTTTGCCCACCCAGCACCTGCTCAGTTACACATTGCAGCTCTCACCAGTTTCACACAGACAGGGGTTTTCACCCAGTGTCTGGTGTCTCCAGTGCCATGTGTTTGATGGTAGCAGTTATGGTAGGCATCTGGAGCTGTTCAGAAACACTTTTATCAGGCAGAATTTAAGGGTTGGAAGGCCTATTTGGCAGGAGCAGTATCAAGCCTCGTAACCAGATTCACACAGGCAACTAGTTGTGCTTAAAACAACCAAGTGTTTTCTGTCTTGTGTTGTGGGTGTTCCTGTCCCTGGCTTCTGAGTAGTCAATTGATGCATTCCGTGGAGCCTGTGACTTGTGACACCAGTGATGAAGTGGGATTTGGTGGCTGGTTAGATATTTCCAACTGAGAAGCTAAATGTGCAGAAGATGGTAATTCTAGATTTCCAGATTTCTACAGAAAGTAGAATTTCTACTTTTCAGGCAGGTGACTTCTTGGCTGACCCCAGCATTTGTGAGTAACTTGCCCTAGATTTCTATCATTGTCATGGTCTCCATTTCTCTATCCATGGGGTCAGCTTCTTCCCTTGTACTACATTTTCTGTTTGTACAGCCACTCATCACTCTGACTGCTGTGGATTCAGAGGTTGCTAGAGTTACTGTGGATCTGTCTTCTCAGACATGCTGACTTTCTATTCAGGTCATCCCTGTCTGACCACCTTCATTCAGCTGTTTTGCCTTCGAAAATGCCCTCCATTATCACTTTCCCATTGCTGAACACCAAGCTCCTGCTTTCCTAATACAACCTGTCTTACTATTTGTTTAGTTAAGGGTATGGGAAGAGACCTCTGAATTTCACTTGGGCTTCATGAAAGCTTTTGACAAATTGATCTATACTCTCTGTTGTCCAGACACTTCCATCTCTGTTGGAGGCACCTTTCTAGATTATTCTGTAATAAATCTGTGGCTTTACTGCAAGAGTTCGACTTCACTCATGTTTCACACTGAAACAGCACTAATTGTATCCTCTGCTGTCATGTGCAGGTAGCTTCTTCAGTTTTGGGTCTACTGGATAAGCTATCAACAGCTTTGGTCTCTGAAGGGCATCAGACCTTTGCAGTATAGAGGTATTAGGTGCTCAAAGTGGGTCCAGTCCTTGTGTCTTACATCTTTCAGAGTAAGTAACACCTGATTATTGCTAGCTGGCTGCAGTTAGCTTTCACTTTTCCAAAAGGAAACTTCAGAATTAAAATCTGTTCTTTGCAGAGGATCTTACTCTTCTGTATTGCCATGAGCTGAATTGCCTCCTACAAGAAGGAATACTGTGCAGGTGACACCATGCTCTCTTAAGGAAACAGAATGTTTCCAAAACAATTGCATAATATAAAATGATGCAGAAAATGGAAAGCAGTTTGCCTAGGAGGTAGCTCTGATTCACTGCATCCTGCTCTGCTGATGTTTTAGGCATCTTTACGCTGCCTGAAACAGTGATTTTCACATCAGGTGTCTCAGTTGCGTTCTGAGATCCTCATACTTGGAAGATTATTCTGTGACTAGCTCTTCTTGTGACTGATCAAACTAATTTTCCTCCTTCTTGTAGATTCATTATAGGTGTCACAACCACTACTTATGCTGGGAGAATCTCTCTCACCTGTGCTCGCTTTCTTCTCTCTGCTTGGTATGAAACAATTCATTATAGTCTTTGACATTAAACTTTGAAGCTAATTTTAATGTCTTTGCCTTTCTATAGACTTCTATAGAATGCTAATCACATTGAGTAAAATCTGAAGTAAGTTGTCTGATGTGTGGATCTCTCCTATTGCTTCCAAAAAACCGTATTTCAGACTGAGGACTGTCTCTGGGAGCAAATCACCAGCATGAGCTATGAGAAAAATGAGCACCCAGAACTGAAGACTTTCTGAGGCATCAACAGGAAATACCGATGGTCTACAGTGGGCAACTTATCACTGTGATTATAATGTGAATATGCATGAATTAAGCATTTGGGGGTAAAGGCAGCTCTTAATTGGAATGTAAAAAGGGAAAAAAAGATGAAAACATGCAGAAGACAAGTTGCAAGTAGAGTACTTAGTGCTAGAGAGAAAATTTCTCTACATATTAAGTAGACTATGCTGGTAGCACAGTTCTCTGTCTGCACCCAGTGAAGAATCTTGCAGTTCTCAATGGTCAGTCACCGTATTTGCTGTTAATGCTCAATTATGACTCAAAATAGTCTTCTGCTTTGTGATGTTTGTTGCTTGGGAGACTGGAAAAGGACAAAACAAGGACAAGAACGGGTCTTCTGACTAAGATTGGAATCTTTCTCCATCAGTGGACCTTTCTGGTGACCATAGAATCATAGAATCATTACGGATTGGAAGGGACCTCATCTGACTTCTACCCTGTGTCCCAGGCTGGGAGTGGATGTGCTCATTGTCAGGCTGGCATAGCTGGTTGCATCCCATACTCTGCAGACTCCAGATAAAGCAGAGATATTTCACTTCTGGAGGTGCTCAGGAAGAAAGGAATTCAAGGAGTGGTCAGTATCCATGTTGTCTTCATGAGGCAAGAAATGCAGAAGCCAGTTCCTGAGGAGGACTCTGATTTATTTATATTGATTCTATTTTCTAACGTCAGAAAAAGATTGCAACTCATTTCTAAAATGCAGCATCCATTTATGGGTGGAAATGTTGAAGGTGTATTAGTGACAGCAAGAGACAGATCCATTTCCCAGGAATGCAGTTCTGGCCATGTATCTCCTGTTGCTTTGCTGGACTTCCAAATGTTGTGTATTGTTTCTCCAGAAGCAGCACAGGTATTAAAAAATACTGGAGTTTTTTCAAGGGCTTTTCTGTGTCTGACAAGGGAAGGCTTTTACTACTGTGTTTGATGTCATCTCAAGATTTGCAATTAGTCCTTACAAGTCAAAGAACTAGCTACTCAGCTTTCCATGTGGGAACGCTTGGCAGAGGAGGGACATAGTTCAGACTGTGGAGCCATGAGCCATTGGATGGATGTCTCACATGTGCTTTTGCTGGATCACAAAGACCACCACTAGCACAGAAAATCCTCTGGTATTTCCTGGCAGCTGGCCGGCCATTCATGAAGGCCTTGAACTAGGTGGCTTAGAAACTTAGAAGCATAAGAACTTGAGTGAAATTAAGTTGGATTAATCTGGGTCCTAATCCATATTTACCTTGGTGTTCTCATCTGTGGTTCAGCAGTATTAGCTACTGTTCCTGCTAAGGCTGAGGTCTTGATCATTAATGTTGAAAGAGCTTGAAGACACAGTTATTTTCCATATGTGGACTTCCAGAAGTTCTGCATTACCTGGAAGCCTATAACCAAAATACTTTAGGTGCTCTTTAATGATGCAGCCAGGAGGAGTAGGGAAGTACTCTGTACTCGTGAGACTGCACCTTGAGTACTGGGTACAGTTTTGGGTGCCACAGTATCAGAAGGAGATAGAGGGGATGGAGCAGGGCCAGAGAAGGGCAGCGAGGCTGGGGAGAGGTCTGGAGAACAGGCCATATGAAGAGTGGCTGAGGGAACTGGGTTTATTTAGTCTAGAGAAGAGGAGGATGAGAGGAGACCTTACTGCTCTCTACAGCTACCTGAAAGGAGGTTGTAGTGAGGCTGGTGCTGGTCTCTTCTCCTAAATTACTAATGATGGGACGAGGGGAAATGGCCTCAAGTTGTGTCAGGGGAGGTTTAGATTGTATCTTAGGAAGAAGTTCTTTTGTGAGAGAGAGGTTGGGCACTGGAACAGGCTGCCCAGGAAGTCACTGTCCGTGGAGGTGTTTAAAAACCAAGTAGCTAGAACACTTGAGGCTCTGGTCTAGGGACTAGGGAGATGCTGGGATGAGGACTGGACTTGATTATCTTATAAGTCCTTTCCAGTCATAATGATTCTATGATTCTCTCAGTAGGGTGGTGGATCTCTGTGTTGCATTCAGTCTGCATTGGGAGAAGGTTCCGTCACTCAATGTATTGTGTGACCTTAGTTGGTGAGACATGTAAACCCACCTAAGTTTGTGTGACCTGTCATGAGACACCATAAACAGCATTAAGAGTGTTGCTGCTTAGCAAAGCCCATGTCTAGAGTGAAATCTACTTCATCTTTGATTAAGAACATAGGGAATGCTTTGCCTTCTGAGCATTCTCACTACCTAAGGACATCTTTTCTGGGAGAAAAAGGAACAGTCATTTGTGCTCCTGCTCTTACGTTTGATTGATGGGCTGCCTGGGCTTAGCCCTGGGATGAGGGAGAGACAGATAGGAGGTCCCAGAGAAGGGCATTCTCTCTCTCTCATTCTTACATGAGCCCCAGAATTTCTGTTGCAAATGGTACTTTTGTTTAAGCAAAACCAGCAGGCTTTGGTGCGCCTATTTACAGATGAACTCTTGATTAATTCTGTGCCATTTTGCTTTCTGTGAAATAGATGTTTGATGATAATGACCCTTATCTGGGAAACTGAATTTATACAGCATTCTAGAATCTTAGCTGGAAACCTAAAATGGAGTACAGAGAAGGACCCAGAGCAGAGAGGAGAGAAGCTGAAAGCATTAGCTTCCTAAGCCAGGTTTTTTCTGTTTTATTCATGTTTGCTTTAGAGCCGAAGATGTACTCGCTCAGTTTGTTCACTTTCTGAGACTAATTTATGTCCTGAGTTCAGCCATACTGTTTTTCTTAGCGCTGCGGCATTCGGTTATACTAACAACGAAAGAGAATCCAGAGGGTAGATCTGGAGACAGGCATAATTTATGGAAGAAGGAAAGCCCTTGGGATATCTTATCACTCTAGTTCTCAGTAACAAAAGGAAACTATTCAGCTCTTTTTGTCCAGATGTTATGGCAGACAGAACTCCAGAACTCCGGCTGTGGCTGCTGCAGAAAGTAGAATTAATCACTTTGGCATCAATTTACTGCTTGGCTCTGAAAAATGAGGAGCCTGGGAACCTCTGTGCAAAGTGCATTTGGGAAGAAATAACTATAATGAAGTAAAAATTAACCAGTTTGGAGCCCAGATGAAATGAATACTTTCTGAAGCACTGAAAATCGTGCAGACCCAATCCACTGTTCAAAGATTGCAGGAGGTGCATTGCAAATCCAAGGCTCTTACTTTAAGGAAATGTTGTGACTGTGCACAAACCCATGTAACACAAGGGGAATAACACCACTTCTGCTTTCCCCACTCCTCTGAAGTAGCTATTCACTGCAAAACCATTAAGTTCTTTGTTGCATGTTGTTGTACTGTGACCTATGAAGAATAAGGGCACAAGAACATGATGAGACATTCAGGACCCAGTTCGTACATCTCAGGGGAGCTACTTTAAATTTAGAAGTTGGACAAGCTGTGTAAACTTGCTGCATTTTGGGTTTGGTTATTTGGTAGGTCTGCTTGGATTGTGCATAAGTTGTTCCAAGTTTTGACATGCTCCCATCTGTTCTTGCCTCTCATTGACTCCAGTGGGAGCAGAGAAATGTGTGGTCAGATTCCACTCGTGGGGGACACATCCTCACAGTAAGCTGAGGGTTGGGTCTAAAGTCAAATGTCATTCAAGAAAAAGACAAAGTCCTCCTTGCGAATGTCTGCCTCAAACATCTCTTAGTGCCATGTTTCAGGGCAGAGGACACTATCCTGCTGTATTGGGTCAGTGACCACCTTGGTTTTGTTTCAGACAGTGGCAACTCCCTGGAATAAGAATTGATTTTATATATTTTATACTTTCCTAGTCGATTGCATTTTACAGTCGCAGAGCACAGCTCCTGATAAATCAGTGCATTGTAACACTACCACTGACTAGTGTTAACAGAAACCTGATAGGAATTTAGAATTGGGTAATTCCCTGCTTGTCATAGTGGTTTTGCATCAAGGTTTCAAAACATGATGAGGAAAAGATCCTCTGATGTTTGAGCTGGCAATAAAGACTTGTAATGCAATCATCAGTAGAACCCATTAGCGGATTTCTTGATGTGTAATACAAATTAATCGGCAACAGGTCACTTTCCCGTGGTTGTGTTAGTGCTGAAAAATTAACAGGAAGGATTCTTTATTAGGAAGGATTACCTTTTAATTAAAAAGGATAGGTCTGGTCACCAGGCTTTTCAGTAAGAATTGGTCCTCTTTTAAGATCATCTTTCCACGCTTTCCAGATTTTCAGCTGTGTTGACATGATTTGAATCACAGAATAGTTTTGGCTGGAAGAGACCTTCAAGATCATCAAGTCCAACCTTTTCCTAGCCCTAGCAACACCACTAAACCCTGACCCCAATGCAACATCTACTCTTCTCTTCAGCACCTCCAGGAATGAGGACTCAATCTCCTTCCTGGGCAGGCTGTTCCAGTGCCTGATAACCCTTTTCAGGAAAGAAATTCATCCTGATATCCAACCTGAACCTTCCCTGGTGCAGCTTCAGGCCATTTCCCATGGTCCTGTCACTGGTCATTAGGAAGAACAGATCGACCTCTGCCTCCCTACCACCCTCCTTTTGAATAGTTGTAGAGAGCAAGAAAGTCCCTCCTCAATCTCTTCTTCTCCAGGCTAAACAGCCCCAGATCCCTCAGCTGTTTCTTCTTGAGCTACAAGGATGTAGATTTTCCTCACAGGAAGAGCAAGAGCAGTTTTTATATTCTCTGTGATTGCTGTAGTCTCAGAGTTGGGTCTGGTAGCATTTCTGGAAGAGCTCAGTTGGGTCAGGTAGATAAGAAGCTATTTAGCCATGTTCAGCAGAACAGGTTCACTGTCTCAGCCCTGTCCTCAGGAATAATTGTCCACATCATGATAAATATAAATGGGGGTTTCTTGTTGGCAGGCTCTGGAGCAGGTTTGTCAATTCATCCCAAGAGATTCCTTCCTAAATAAGACTGAAGTACTGTGAGGACAACTCAGATAACTGCTGCCTTAGCTTCACCTGCTTTCCAAACAGACAATGAACACCTTAAAGGATTTGGCAGCCTATCACGTGTTTCTCAAGTGCTTACTTTCCATCAGGGCTGAAGGTGCTATTTGGGGATATGCCCCTGCCAACCTTGAAAGGAAGTGACTGCAGCAGGAACATGAACTCATTGCTGCTTTTACTTCTTAGTGTTGAGTATGGCTTCCCCATACCCTCAGCTAGGCAGCAACTTGTTGGCTGTTTTGTGACTTGTCTTTTTCCTACTCATCCAGATTCACTCTTTCACTGTTAGGTGTTAGGTTTGATTTCTGAAAGAGAAAGAGAGGAATCTCTCATGAAAGAAGTAGGCATGAGCATTTTGTTTCCTTTCTCTCTTTAAAAGAAAAGTGTTGTGCAGCATGAGTGTCTGCTGAAAAGCAGACTAGTCACGGGTTTACTGTGAAGGAGAACAGAATTCCTGGTGGTCAGACTTCACACACAGAGGAGCTGGCTGTAGCACTAGGCAACAGCAGCCCTGCTAGGCAAGGTTATTTTCCCGAGATTTTTCTACATGAATAAATTCAGTTTGCATAATGGAGTGAGGAATACCTCTTTTTTTAGCTGACCTCTTTTTGGCATCTCAGCTTCTTTCACTGTCTGTCGGCCAGAGACAAGCTCTATCTGAAATTCCCACGGTTCTTTGTCCCTTTCATTCTCCAGCCACCTAGAAACCACTTGCTATTTCTGGATCAGTGCTGGGAAAAGTTATCTGAGAAACCTGAGAGCAAGAGGGTGCAATACAAACCAATCTTCTCAGTGTCGTCTAGTGATAGGACAAGGGGCAATGGTTGTAAGCTGGAACATTGAAGGTTCCACATCAATCTGAGAAGGAACTTCTTCCCAGTGAGGGTGACGGAGCACTGGAACAGACTGCCCAGGGTTGTTGTGGAGTCTCCTTCACTAGAGACATTTAAAACCCGCCTGGATGTGTTCCTGTGTGACTTGGTCTAGGTGATGCTGCTGTGTCAGGGGGATTGGACTAGATGATCTTTGGAGGTCCCTTCCAATCTCTAATGATTCTGTGATTCAGTGAATCTCAGGACTGCTAGAGCTGGATGATGAGGTAGACCTGTGCATTGTCTGAAACAACTGAAATCCATTCCCATATCCCAGGTAGCATGCAGAGAGTGGAAGCAGACTTGACAACACAGTGCAACCAAGATATTCTCAGATTTATGATGATTCTACTACAGACTGTACTGTAGAATGTGTGTTTCAGAAAGAAAGCAATGAGCCACTGTAAGCTGGATTCTGATTACTAATTCCTGAAGCACTCAAGAATCACAAAACAGTTTTGGCTGGAAGAGACCTTCAAGATCATTGGATCCAACCTTTTTCTAGCCCTATCACCAACACTAAACCCTATCCCCCTATGCAATATCTCATTAAGTAATGAAGGAGAAGATGATGGAGCTGTGTGTTGACTCCTAGTTTACTGCTGTCCTCAAAGTCACCATTCTGATTTTTTTGTGAAGCAAAGAAACAAGGAGGAGGAACAATACAGGATTTACAGCTATATCTGATTTTCTGAGAATTCTGTAAATTTATGTTACTTTGTGCCATCAGAACAACTTGTTTCCTATGTAAAACTGGGTACCTGATCATGTTTGAGGCCATCTACCAAGACTGGTTAGTCGGCACATTTCAGATGCACTGAAGAAATTGTCTGATCAGTCTTTGCTGTGTAGGCATGTCCTTGAATGGTGCCATTAAACCTGGGGAGCAGCCTTTCCCTCTATTATTCTCTGTCAGCTTATAACTTACCTCTGAGTCACTTAGTACTTTATTTTTTTCAAGCCTTGTTTTGGAATACTGGGGTCAGTTCTGGGCCCCTCACTTCAAGAAGAGATTGAGGGGCCGGACTGGGTCCAGAGGAGCAACGAGGCTGGAGGGAAAGTCTGATGAGGAGAGCCTGAGGGAGCCTGGAGAAGAGGAGACTCAGGGGGGACCCTCTCCCTCTCTACCTCCCTGAAGGGAGGTTATAGTCAGGTGGGGTCAGGCTCTTCTTCCAGGCAACCGGCGCCAGGATGAGAAGGCAGGACCTGAAGCTGCACCGTGGGAGGGTTAGGTTGAATGTTAGGAAGCCCTTCCTCACAGAAAGGGTGATCAGAGCCTGGAATGGAGTGCTCAGGGCAGTGGTGGTGTCTCCATCCCTGGAGGTGTTTAAGGACAGCCTGGCTGTGGCCCTTAGTGCTCTGGTCTGGCCGATGTGGTGATGTTAGGTCCTGGGCTGGGCTGGATGAGCTCAGAGGGCTTTTCCAGCCTCAGTGATTCTGTGATTCTTCTCTTTGCCATTTTCAATCTACAATGTTCATCTGCAGTCAGAACATTTTCTTGCTATTCTGAGTGACTGGTGGCTCTTCTGCAGAGTTCCTTGAAAGAAGTGCATTTGAACCCAAGTTCAATACTGCATGTCTAAACCTGGACAGCTTCTGTGCCATCTGCAGCAAGATGGCCAGCAAGTACAGTATGATACTGCTGCTTAACGTGTTTTCCTTTGGATTAACCAGATGAGGGGACTCTGTAAGGTACAGAATTCAATCTCAGGAAGATTTATACTGAGGCTTTGGGATATTTTCATTACTCTGGAAATTACACATAGAATGTAGGTCATGATTTCACAGGGAAAAATGGGTCAAAAATCTTACTGAAATTGTGAAGGTCCCTTGACACTGTGGGTATGCAGAACAGATCTATCCTGTACACATTTAGTGTACATGTCTATCACAGGGTCTGCATCTCATCTGCAGAAAGTGTGAGTAGATAAGGGTTTATAATTGGAAGCCCTAACCCTGTGCTGTCCATATCCACTTAATATCCTAGGGGAAGTCTGTGATGCACAAGGAATGTGGGTTTGCTGCCAAGTAGTATAAAATGCAGAGATGACAGCTATGTTCCACCAAGCACAGTCTAGAAAGTGGCACAGACTTCTTTTGCGTGATGCTGGTCCTCTTCTTTTGAGCAGAACAATAACACAGGCTAGGAAATCCATGGGTAAAGGCAGCAGAGGGTTGCATCCCACAGTTTTGGAGCATTTCTAGTGTTTTCTGGTGTCGGAAACTTTTTGATAAATGGCAGTACTGACTTCAGTTCGTCAAAAGACTGCTAACATGATGCACAAGTTTGATAGCTCCCATCCCTTATGTATGAGCACTGTGTTTAGTTAGAAGCAATGTGTGCTTCTGTCCACAGATCTGGTCAAATTGATTAGGCTGTTGATCAGTGAAGTGGTTTTGAGTTAGAATAATTTAAACCTTCTTCACACACAAGCTACTCCATCACCAAGTCTTGGTCAAACAGCTGTTAATATTGTAACCTGTGCTAAAAAGAGGACATAATCCTTTCTTGCAAATTCTCTCTTACTAAAAGACCAATCTTAGTGCCTACAGTGGGTTGTTAGTGGTAGATATAATAGTGAGAGGAGCCTCACAAAACAGAGTGACTTTTCAGGTGGCTGTGGTAGGCTGTTGGAACCATTGTTGACTTTCAGCTGAAACAGAGTTTTTAGAAACTCTCAGGCTAAAATCATGCTGGTTAGTCGTGGAAGAGAGGTTGCTGGAAAATAACTTTCAACTCTGTCCAGCTATTTGTGAACCATGAGTACTGGGTTTCTTAGTTACTACTGAAGCAGCACATAACACATTTCCAGGAGGCCTGTTCTGCAAAGCTAAGTTTGGGTCTGGTATCCATCTTTCACAAGTTCGTCCTTCTAGTGGTGTAAACACTTCCGATCGTAGCCACTGCAAACACCACGAGCAATTCCAGTTGGAGACTGGACTTGGAACAGGCAGAGTTAGTGCTGCTTTTGGTAAAATATGTATGCATCCTCTCCATCCCCAGTAGAATCAGCATAGACCAGTATGCAGTGTGTTTCTCTCCTGCACACATCACTAGTAGTACAGTTTCAGAAGGTGACTGCACATCCCTCGTTTGTCTATCAGACACTACAGGGAAACTGTGGAGAATGAGCTTCCTTTGGGACAGCCCTTTAGGCTGAGGCCGCTAATTAGTACTGCAGAAGTGAGAAGTCTGGTGGGAGCTGCTCAGAAAGAGGCTTTTGAACCGGGCTGGCTTTTTGTTTAGTTTCTCTGGAAAAGAACAGCTTTTCCATTTTGTGGTAGGACTAATACAGAGAAGTCACACTTGTGTCAGCGGCTGCTGAGGCACTGCTGGCAGCAATGCCTCTGCTGTAGTTCAAACAAACCCACTTTTGTGAACGTAGTGTCTGACCCACTGCAGCACGTTAGTAAATCTGAACGTGGGAACAGGAAATATTCTGTTGTCTATACAGACTAAAAACATGAGAAGGGCAAGTCAAAACCAACTCTTTCCACTACAGAACAGGTCAACTTTGCCTGGTGTGTGAATAACAGACAACTAAAAGACATCCTGTGCCATTGGCCTGTGCTGGCTTCATGACATTTCTTTGGATCACTCCAGCAGGGTGCAAGGACTCTTGCTCTTAATCTAGAATCTTAATCTTAATCTAGAATCTCTTGGGAAGACCTTGGGAAGGTCATAGGCTAGACTTGCTGATCTTAGAGCCTCACTAATTCTGTGATTCTGTGAAGACCATACAACAGTTGATGGGACAAGGGGGAACAAGTATCCCTCTTCTGTTTCAAAATACCTCTGTGCTGATTGTTTTATTTTAAGGAAATAACAGACCTCTTAACATAAACCAGAAAACTTGTTGCCAATCTCTCAGACAAATTTCAGTTGAATCGCCAAATGGTTTAGGTTGGAAGGAAGCTCAGAGATCATTCAGTCCCAAACCCCTGACACAGGCAGCAACATCTCTCACCAGACCATGTTGCCCAGAGCCCCATCCAACTTGGCCTTGAACACTTCCAGGGATGGAGCAGCCACAGCCTCCCTGGACAACCTGTTCCAGGGCTTCAGCACCTTGATAGGGATTGATTTGTTCCCAAGATCTAAATTAGACCATCTGCAATCTTCAAAAAGAACAGAGGAAAAAACCCGTGGCATTAAAACAAGAGGTGATGTCAAACTCTACAGGACAAGGTAAAGGCTTGCCTCAGGAAAACAGCTATTGAGATTTAGACTATAAAGACTTTTTTACTGTCTTAAAAAAAATAGATAAAGAGGAAACTTCCTCTGAGGTAACAGTAGTTGGGAGGCAAATCATTAAGTGAAGACAAGCCTTGTGTCAGTCAGCTAAATTCAGGCTTTGTTCTGTAACAAGTCACAGATTCCTCACCCTGGAACTCATTATCTGCAAGAGGAAGCTGGGTTATGTCAGGGGCAGCTGGATTCCATTTCTTCCTCAGCTAACTAAAGATCTTTATGCAAATTAGACCTTGGTTTACTTTCTTGATCCTGGCATATGTTTGCTTCCTGAATTATGAATCCAATCAAATAATCTGTTGGGGAAAGAGTAGGATAGAAGCCGACAGCTTATAAGTGCTATAGCTAGTGGGGAGATAAATGTCTACCACTGTGAAAAGCTTGTGCTCTTCCCCTACATGATGGCATCCAAGATGTCCAGAGGGAACTGTTTCATTCATCTGTAATGATATGAACGTTTTGTGCAAGGAAGCTGCCTCGTTAGCAGGTTGGCAATGGGACCAAAAGAACAGGTTGGTCGGCAGGCAGAAGTGAATCCCAGATATCTTCCTTGTTGCCTCTCAGTGTTTTTGAAAACCATTTAGAAGCCAGAACCGTTCATTAAAATTATTCCCAATGTGGATTAGTCAGCTAGTTCTGGAAGAACACTGCAAATTCTTTCTTGTTGTGCTGTTGGCCTCCTTGCATCACTATTAATTATGAAATTTAGCTCTTTAGCAGGCTGCTAATTAAATTGAGCTGCAGTGATACAGATGAGTATAGTCCCTCTTTCTATTCTCTTCTGAGATAGTCATATATCCTGGGGTTGTCATGAGGAAAAGCCGGCCAGACTGCCAGTTTCCATTCCTCTAGGGATGGCATGTCACATTTTGTTTGACTACCTGTCTGTTACAGTGAATCTCTCCCTCCTTCTCTTTTAATTTTAGAATTGTTTATCTCAACCTTTTTGCAAGGCGAGAATTCAGTCCAGCCAGTGTCTTTTAGACTTGGTTTAAGGGCTCTTAATCAGTCAACTATGTGATTCAGTTCTGTCCTGAGGGCACTGCTGGCCATGTGGAAACTGAAGGCAAGGACAAGAAGTTACTAGCAGTAGCATCTCCTCATCAGAAATACCATCCCATTTCTATAAATCTGCTGAACCCTTAAGTTTTTCTCTTGTGAAACTAATTTAAGCTTCAGGTGCCTCACAAGCAGTGTTTCACACTGCCCAGCGTGGTTTCTCTGACTTCCCTGGGGAGACGTGATGCTTTACGGCATTGCATCACTTGGTATGTTGTCTGCTCTTAGGTGAAGAAATGTGGTGATGCAGATGGGAGTTCTGTTCTGTGATTTCACTCTATACTTTTAGTGACAAAAGGAAGTTGAAGGAGGAGACAGTGCCGGAAGTGTAGAGTTGTGTCTCCTTGGTTGAAGTCAACTCCTGACTGCTGGCTGATATGCAGGGGGCTATGGCATGCATCCTGATGTACAACTTGCATCCTGCTGCAAGACTCTTTGGGATTTAGTACCTTTCTGTGGGAATGTCCCTTCCTTGTTCCTTGATGGCCTATTGCTAGAAAGCTATAGCATGGTGTTCATACATTGCTGCTTTTTCAGTTCATTCTCTGTACTCTAGAGACCGAACCATCAGCTTTTCTAAAAGACAGTGAGGCCTTTGCTGTGTGTGGTTACATGGATACTTACTTAAGAAGACTTAAGTAAGACAAATGCAATGTCAACTGTAAGCTAAGACACCCTCATTTCACACCCTCACAGAGCTGAATTCCAAAGCCTTGTTGAACACTGTGACATTTTTTGCTGCCTGTGCTGTTCAGATGCTGATCAAAATCTGCCTTTGCACAGACCTTTTTACCTAAGGAGCTGATGGGCTGTGTCTGAGATAATAATCTCTTCTGCAAAGAAAACCCTAAATCCTTAACTTTCTGTGTTCTCATATTTTGATCTATTTTTATTGGGAATTTAAACTCGCCAAGCAGGTTTTGTGGGTAGGGTTTTACAGCTGCAGAATACCAGGGGAACTGTGTGCATAAACTCTGCTGGTCCAAATGACAATTTAAAGCACATCAGAAGGATGTGGAATTGCACTAGTATGAAAGGATTCTCATAGATGTGCAGCCTATCATGTTATCACCCTTTGTATCGTATTTGCTGTCATGAGGAATAGCTGAGGGATCTGGGACTGTTTAGGTGGGAGAAAAGGAGAATTGCTCTCTAGGGGTCGGTTTGTTCTTTGCAGTGGCCAGTGATAGGACCAAGAGAAATGGCCTGAAGCTGCACCAGGGATGTCAGGAAGAATTTCTTTCCTGAAAGGGTTATCAGGCACTGGAACAGCTTGCCCAGGGAGGGGAGTGAGTCCTGATCCCTGGAGGAGTGGAAGAGAAGGGCAGATGTTACAGTATCACAGTATCACAGTATTATCAAGGTTGGAAGAGATCTCATAGATCATCAAGTCCATGTTGCATTAGGGGACAGGGTTTAGTGGTTCTGCTAAGTCTAGGAAAAGGTTGGACTTGATGATCTTGAAGGTCTCTTCCAGCTAAAACTCAATGATTCTAAGGCAGTGGCAGTAGGACAGGGAGAGATTAATAGAGGATTGGAGCTCTTTCCCTCCTGCACTTACCCTGTACAAGGTGGGACTCATCAGTTTCTCTGAAGGAAGCAAGAGCAAAGTCCTGGGGTTTGAATCAAACCAGAAAATGGCTGCAGCAAAATTCTCTTGACTGAAATGTTGTAGGGCAGGCAGTGCCTCCCAGACTTGGATGAAAAGCTGGAAAAAGATTCCTGCCTCATATCCCCTAGTCAGCCAGAAATATTGCACCCCGAGGCATGGTAAAGGCTACAGCCAGACATACAAGAGTTATAACCCTTCCTGTACCTTCTTGGGTGAAAAGGTTTGCAGAAAGGAAATGTGATCAGTTCCATTTAGACTAGAGAAGTAAAATGACAAAAGGGTCTTATTTCTTTCATCTTTATTAAATTCTAGGGTACATTTCCTTACAAGACTGTTGTAAACATAAAGTTTTATTGATTTAGGATTGTATGCAAAGTAATTGAAAAATATGCATTTTAAAGAGCCTTTTAAAGAGACTCCTATACGCATCTTCCTATAGGTCTGGTGGACTTGGTTACAAACCACGGGATGGTTTGTAATGCGCAGAGCCAATCTCCGCACAGGCAAAAGAGTTTGGCACAGCTGTCTGACTTGGGTGCTTTCATTTATGAGGGGTTTTGGGAGGTTCTTCGGGGTTTTTTTTAGTGGTGACTGATCCTTAATTTGTCATCATTAGTTTGTTTCAGAAGAAAGGGCAGGGACTTGCTCAGTTGCTGTCTTACAGTCCCAAATAAGAACATGACTTTTCTTCCGACAGCCAGCTCTGTTCTGGGATACTGCTATACCTTATTTTCCAGCAGTGTCTGTACATCAACTACATTGTCCTGCTCTCATCACTGCTGTTCAGAAGGCTGTTCCATGACCCTACTGTTCTGAGAGTTACAAGTCTTCTGCAACCAAAATGCCTTCCCAGTCTGAAATTTCCTTACAGCAAGTTTGTACATTGTCCTCGTGCCAGCGTTGTCCTTCCAGTCGAATAGCTTGTCCCTCCTCACTCTCAACTTCTGCAGACATTTCTCTTCCGAGAAGCCCTTATTGCTCTGCTTGTCGCAGGGGGCATCCTCTGCGCCAGAAGAACTGGGCTTTGGCACTAAAGGTTATTTCCTCAAACAAGAATGCTTTGTGCTTTGGGAATTTTATGCCAACTATTGAAAAGAATCTCAGCCTCCTCTGACCCATGGCAGTTCTCACTGAATATGTCCTTCCCGAATAAAAATACTCCATGTGGGAACTTTTTGACTCCTGTTAGCTTTTGTGTAGCAAAGAGAATCCTCAGGTAACCCACAAGCCAGATGCTTCTGAGCAAATCAAGGCTTAAGTGCCAGGGATTTGGGGATGTCACCATCAAGCTGCAGTTAAACCCACCAGCATTTAGTGGTCCTTTTGCACTGAAGAGTCTCTTACCAATAGCATTTGCTTTGTAAGGGCAAATTTCCTCCAGAAATACCACAGACAAATAGGATGTTTGCGTTAAAGCATCTGGCAGCCTGCCTCTCGCATGCTTTTCTGACAATTATAGCTGATGTCCGATGGAAGATTTGGAGCTTCTAGGTCCTGCATTAATGGGTCTGTCTAATTCTTTACATTCCTAGAGATTTGTTTATATCTGTGGAGGCTAAACAGATTTAATGATGGAAGGGGCTACATGTCAGCTTAAGCTGTGTAGGGAGAGGACCAAATTCCAGCATTTATATGTATGTTCTTTGTTACTTGTGCTGAGATCAGCATGGGACTAACTTCCCCAAATTTCCTTGTCTAGGAGATGTGTTTATGGAGAGTCACTTGTTGTTCAAGATTTCTGTTAGTGTCCTGTCAGCTTGTCAAGTTTAGGTGATTTCTTTGAACACCCAGATACGGTTTTTGCTTTGATTTTCTAAAGAGAATGCAAAGCATTTGTTTGTTGTTTTTTAAGCAAGAAATCCTCTTCAAGAGGAATGGGAGGTTGGACTAAATGTTGGCTGACATATTTGCACTTGAGTCATATATTGGCCATGTTACAGGGTCATTGATTCTGTGGCCAGATTCCTCTCTGCTTTAAGGGTAGATGTTGCCTTGGGGGACAGGGTTTAGTGGTGCTGATAGGGCTAGGAAAAGGTTGGACTTGATGCTCTTGAAGGTCTCTTCCAGCTGAAACTGTTCTATGATTCTATAGTTGAGATGTGAACTGTGACTTGCGTTTTACGAATCAACTTGAGATTTTACCCATATTTTATGTTCAGCAGGAATTTACATCTTTTGCACTTGCCAAGATGCCATGATATTAATGGTGACATAAATGTTATTTTCAAATATGTGTTATTACAGAATCACAGAATCACACAGGTTGGAAGGGACCTCGAAAGATCATCTAAGTCCAACCCACCCTGCTGGAGCAGGGTCAGCCTACAGTACTGTCTCAAGATGTGCTACATGGGACTCAAACCCATGACCCCAGGAATTCAGAGTCCCATGCTCTGCCAACTGAGCGAACCAGGTTATAGGCTCTGCAGCCTAAGAGGCTTTGGATTTCCTTATTGTGTGTGCACTATTGAAGGAGAGATATCTCTCTGTTATCACTCTCATGCTACTCTTACTAGGATCACTTTTGTAGCTGGGATACTGAAAATGGGAAGCCATGTCAGGAAAATGGAAAGCACATGCTAAGAATCATCTTCACCTCAGTAGTGGCCCCAGTCTGGGGCTGCTGGGCACTGCTCTCTCTCAAGCACTCCTATTTCTGTTTTCAAGGGTCTTTCCTAGACCCTTGTCTTGTAGGAGGAACATCAGTAGCCAGGACAGGATGGTGCCTCCTCATGTGTGTCATAAAGAGAGATTTCAGTGGAAATCAAGAATGAGGACATGAACAGAAAGAGCCATCTGTGGCGGAGGGATTGGACTAGATGATCTTTCGAGGTCCCTTCCAATCCCTAATGATTCTATGATTGAATCTAGTGAACTCCTGGCTCCAGGACTGTTGTTACAAACAAGGTTTTGGGTTCTTCAACCACGGGCTGCTACATGAGATGCTTGGCCTGCAGGCAGGAGGTGGGATATACCTGTCCCTGAGGGAGAAAAAAATTTTGGGGCAGGACTTGGCCAGGCTTATTGACAGAGCTTTAAACTAAATATGAAGAGGGAAGAGGGGACAACTGGCTTAGCTAGTGAAAACCCTGGCAATTGAAAACCTTAGGTATAGTAGCCCAGCACCAGAGAGGCAGTGTGGCATGAGAGATAACAAGAAGGGCTATCACCCCTCAGTGTCAAAAACTGTGTACTCAGCTCCCTCCCTGAAATGTTTATACATCAATGCACACAGCACAGGCAATAAACAGGAGGAGCTGGAAGCCGTACTGGAGCATTGCAATTGATGACTATCAACTTTTCAGAAGCGATAGGCAAGGAAGAAGAGGTGGTGGAGTAGCCCTCTATGTTAGAGAGACATATGAATGCAGGTGAGGATACAGTAGAGTCATCGTGGGTAAGAATTAGGTTAAAGCCAGCAAGCGAGATCCTGTGGGTGGGAATCTGTTATAGACCATCCGGCCAGGAAATAGATGAAATTTTTTATAGGCAGCTGGGAGAAATTTCACAGTCACTGCCTCTCGTGCTCATGGGATACTTCAGTTTTTCTGATGTCAGCTGGAAATATAACACAGCAGACAGAGAACAGTCTCAGAGGTTCCTGAAGTGTCTGTAAGATAGTTTCCTGACACAACTGGTGAGGAAGCCAACAAGGGAGGATGCCCTCTTGGACCTGCTTCTTGTGAACAGGGAGGGAAGACCTTGTGGGAGAAGTAAAGGTTGGAGGTCATCTGGGCCACAGTGCTCATGAGTTGATTGAGTTTTCAATGCTTGGGAAAACAAGGAGAGGGACTAGTGGAACCATTGTTTAGACTTCTGGAGGGTGAACTTTTTTCAGAAGACAGATTGACAAAGTCCCTTGGGAGACTGCCTAAAAGATATAGGAATCCATGAAGGCTGGACATACTTCAAGAGGGCACAGGAGCAGGCTGTCTCCATGAGATGAAATATGTAGGCGGGGAAGGAGACCAGCTTGACTAAGTAAAGATCTTTGGCTGCACCTCAAGGACAAAATGAGTCTATGACCTCTGGAAGAGGGGGCTTCCTAGGGAGATGGTTGAGTCACCATCCCTGGATGTGTTTAAAGATCATTTGGATGAGGTGTTGAGGGATATGGTTTAGATGTGAACTTGTAAGGTAGGGTAGATGGTTGGACTCAATGATCCCAGGGTCTTTTTCAACCAGAGTGATTCTGTGATATACACAGCAGGGGAGAGGTTTGGAAACATCTACCCCAAGGACTGCGACAGGAAAAATATTTTGTTCGATTGTCTTGGAGATTTCAGTTTTGAGACAAAATCTTTGCACATCTAGAGTGAGGAATCCTTAACACCAGGTTTTCTAAGGTGACTGATGCATTTCTTTTTTTGCCCTCTCCCCCCTACCTTTCCCAAAAAGCCACAGGTGAGACTTACAATAGGTTTTAAACTATTTCTTCTAGATAAGGAAGTCTTTTAAAGTGAAACCTCCACACTCTTCTGTTAGTCCTGACTTGTATGTTTCCACAATCTCTCAATGCTTTTACTGTAAGCCTACAGACATTTTCTTTGGAAGTATTTTATTCTTTTATATTTTGCTTTCCTGATTCACCCAAAATTGCTTACATAGTGGAGAGTGCGAACAGCATAACCTCAAGGAAGCATTTTGAGTTCCAACACGGTCAAGATGTAGCCGAGCACAGGACAACCAGGCCACAGATTGCCGTGTCTGACGCTTGTCCAGCGTCTGTGCTGTGTCTAGGATGGAGGCGTTTAAGAACTGGAAAGTAGGAGACTCTAACTTGGAGACAGGTTTTTGTGGGTTTGGGTGGAGGGGAGACTTTTTGCCTGCCAGCGTGAGTCCATGAGAACAAATAACATCTTGGCCTGCTGCTACCAAAACAGCAGGCTCATGTGCATTAGGAAGCATGTGATGCACATCCCAAACCGGGACTGTTGGCAAAATGCTTGTGTTCCCAAGTGAAACCAGAAGAGTATCCTCGTACGGCTATGGATTGAAGGAATAATGTGCAGGCTGAATTACATATTGTTGATTCCATAAGTATTTTGGAGCACAGAAGTATGTGGTTCTGGCATCCCATCATTTGATTTTGGGTATTGTCTTTCCCTTGCTATTTTCTTTCTCCTTTGTAATTACTGCTGGAGATGTGACCCAGCCTGCTGGCTTTGGTGTCATGCCCATTTTCTGTGCAGACAGTGGACGAGGGAGGCATCTGCCTAACGAGATAGCAAAGTCGAGGTGCCCACAGCAATGGAAGGACCACCAAGTGGTGCAGAGCCCAGCTTTTGCTTCCTTTTTCCAAAGCATAAATTCAGGAGTTTGCACGTTTTCCTTCAGGCAAACCCCATATGTGGCCATTCCCCCATCTGGGCTTCCTTCTGCAGCTTGAAACTACGCAGCCAAAATCACAAATTTTAGTCCCCTGTAAATGTTGTGCCGCTGCAGCAGTGGAGCCCTGCCAGTCTACAGCCTCATCCCAGTTGATGTGGCAGGAGCAGGCAGACATAAATGGTTGGGCTGTACAGTGTGAAACTGAGTCCTGTGGCTGACCTGGTCAGAAAATAACCAGATCGATAGAAGTGTCCTCCTTCTGGCCAAGACTTCTTGTGGCATTTTCTATTCATTTAATCATTAAGTGAAGCCTCTGCTGAGGTATTTTTATTGGTATTTTTACAAGCCTTGCCTTAGGCAAGTCTTCCCTATCTGCATGTCTCCGGACATTATAATCTGAAAGGCTGCTGTCATGGCTGATAGCAGTTGTGTAAGATGATTACAAAAACAACCCAGCTCTCAGGCCTGTTGACAAAACCCACGGTATGGCCAGTGTTTCTGCCAGTGCTGAGCGCTCCAGGAGACATTTTACTGGAGAGCTCAGCAGGGGAATTAGCAGTTGATATTTAGTCCTGTTGAGTGGGATTGCAGGTGGTGACACAGGTGAGATGGTGGCACAGCAAACCTTCAAAAGTGAGAATGGGGACATCTCACTTCATTTTCAGTACAGTTGCCAGCAAACTGCTTTGTCTGTCTCTGCTTCCTACCCCCAGCCTGGTATCATGGTTAGTCTCCTTCTGTACTCCCCTAGCACAGGGACTTTGTCCTCAAACTGTGCAGCAGAGTGGTGGTGAGATCACCTCTGAAGTGACTTTGTATGCTTGGAATATGAGGACCTCTCACAGCTTTCTTTAAGGGGGGGAAAAGCCCTCCCATTGTGATTTTGGAACACGCTCCTAACTGAGCACATTGTACAGCAAAAAGTCATTGTCTTCTGGGAATAACTGGGCAGGAAAATGGTTTCCAAGGGAAGATTATAGAGCGTGACTAAGGTGTGACTTCTATGGAGCTTTGTTTTAATGCCAATGTATTGCTGTATGGAAAACACCTGTAGTGAGAAGAATTCACATTCTGCAGCCCCAGCATCCGAGAGGTTCACGCAGGTCCATTGTAACAGGCCCAACAACGATTTTATTTTGGGTTGGACGGTAAGCAGCTTTGGGATTATGATGCAGAAAGCTCTTCAATGCCTGGATTTTATACTTTTGCATTAAACCTCAACAGTTCCAGGGCATGTTCAAGTTCTTGTGCTGCTGATCACTTGTCTTTCTCCTCGCTGAAGATTATGTGGAAAAGAGCAAGGCTGCAGTTATAGCCTAAATCATGTGAACAAGCAGGGAAATGTCTTCCTCAATTAGTTTTAAAATGAGTCTCCAGCTCAGCAGCCTTTTCTGGTGCATAACTGCCACTTCTTTCAAATCACTGCCTGCTTAAGCAAGATCAAAAAAACTCAAGTACCACATCTTCCAAGCAAACAGTCCCCACTCACTGGGCTTGGGTTTAGGGCTGTGCTGGAAACTAAAGTTAAAGACAGAGAGCAAAAGAGGGCAGCTGAGGTCATGTTTTGTAGGGCTTGGGGCTGGGAGGGAGGCTGGATTCTGCTTGGGGCTATGAATCAGGATTCACTTACCTGAGCTGCTGAGATTTTCCTTGTGACATGTCACTGCTTTACAAGGCACAACTGCAGAGAGGATTTATGGGATTTATATACTAAGATGAGCCAAAGATTCACAGGGTAGCCTTTGACATGCAGTTTGGGTTTAATGTGGGCTATGTTTTACCACAACTTTACGCGAACTTGAGTATTTCTTTCCTGGAAAGGTCTGTGCATAGAAAGCTGGAAAGTTAGCTCCTACATGTCAGAACAGAGCACTGCTAAACACTTCCAAGGTAATTTATGCATGAGCAGATACGTCTCTGTGGGTTATAACAGAATTGTAGAATCATTAAGGATTGGCAGGGACCTCAAAAGATCATCCAGTCCACTCCCCCTGACACAGCAGGATCACCTAGACCAGGGGTCCTCAAACTTTTTAAACAGGGGGCTGGTTCCCTGTCCCTCAAACAGTGTCGGGGGCTGGGCTGTAGTTTGTGCTGCCTGGCTTCTCCTGCCTGGGAGCAGGAGGGAGAGACGAGGAGCCACCTGCCTCAGCCTGGCGGTGCAGTCGGCAGGAAGAAGTCAACTGCGGCTGGGGGGGGGTAAATACCGGCGGGCCGGATTGAACACCCTAGGGGGCCGTATCTGGCCCGCGGGCTGGGGTTTGAGGACCCCTGACTTAGACCAAGTCACACAGGAATATATCCAGGCAGGTTTTCAATGTCTCCAGTGAAGGAGACTCCACAACCCCCCTGGGCAGCCTGTTCCAGTGCTCTGTCACTCTCACTGAGAAGAAGTTCCTTCTTACATTCATATGGAACCTCCCATGTTACAGCTTACAACCATTGCCCCTTGTCCTATCACTAGATGTCATTGAGAAGAGCCTGGCTCCATCCTCCTGACACCCACCCCTCACATATTTATAGACATTAATGAGCTCACCCCTCAGTTTCCTCTTCTCCAAGCTAAAGAGACCCAGCTCCCTCAGTCTTTCCTTATAAGGGAGGTGTTCTACTTTCTTCATCATCCTCGTTGCTCTGTGTCCTTGTAGCCAGGTTGTGACAGCGACAGCGATTAACAGCCTGGCTGAAGTGTAAATTGATGTGTCAATGCTCCTGGAGATAGGTCATTGTGGGCTAACATGAGTATTGATCCTTCCAGTCTGGAATTCAATCTTTAAAATCACCTTGTGCTTCCCAATGCACATGTTGTGCCTGCAAGCTGAGACCTCCTTATAATTAATAACTTCATTCCTGACCCTGGCCCAGTCCTGCTGTTCTGATAGCTACAAGATACTAGATCTGATGCAATCTGTGTAGCTGTTGCGTTTGCTGCACTGGTGCACTGCCCGTCCTAGGATGGAGGAGAGTAGTCGAATTTTGGTGTGTGCCTAACCGAACCCTTAGCTGCTCCTGTTTATCGGCAGGAGCTAAAAGCCTTGTCTTGCAGAGTGGCTTCAAGTCCTTGGATTCTCTGGTGGGCACAGCACAGCTGTAGTGCTGCATCAGAGCAAAACCAACAGGCAGATTTATTGGGAGAATAAAATGTAAGCATGCAAAACTGCAGCTTGGACATTTTCCTAATTTTTCTTACCATTTCTTAATGGTAATAGAAGTGAGGCAGAAAGTCATGCTCCAATGGCAAACTGCTGTTAGTGGGACGGTCAGCTGTGAGCTAACTGGAGCAAGACAGCATTATCCAGTGCAGCTGTTCAGTCATTGTTTGGGCGGCCAAGTACCACTTAGAGCAAACCTTGCTGCCCAAACCATTTAAAACTCCAGTGACAGCAGGAGGCTGAGAGTGGTGTTCTGCCCCCTCTGACCGAGCTGCTCCCTGTTCCCCTTGGCAGGAGACAGGCAAGTGGGAGTATTCTGCTCAGCATGAATTCCTCCTGCCCTGAGCATTCCTCCCTCCCTGCTGTGCCCTAGTGACTCCTTGATCTGCAGCAGCATCAGATTGTCCTAATCCCCGGCTTCCCACATCCTCTTTCCCGTGGGGGCTGGGGGTTGCCAGTTGTGCACCAAGCATTCGCTGCGAGCACAGCTATGGCCTGTAGACTGCTTGACCTCAGCTTCTGGTGCAGCCAAAGTCAAGCAGCAGTTTCTTAACCCAGTGCACCAGTACTCCTGTGATGGTATTTGACAGGGCCCGCCCATGTTTTATCTAGAGGGGTAACTTTAACCAACACAAATGATAACATCTAAAACTTTTTTTGTTGATGAGTGACTGCAATTAGAAGTGAAATGTCACAGCAGCGTAGGCTGCACTTTTCCAGTGAAAACAGTACATGGTGGTTTGGTGGCTGCAGTTTATTAGTTTGGGTAAATGATCTCTTGCTGTTGGTGTTTATCAGTGCAATTACATTCGTAGTCAAGCTGACAGAGTAGGAAAGAAAGTGAAGGGAATACTCTTCCCTGTTGCATTAGGGAGAGGAGATCATTTTGCTCTTTGTAAGGGAGGGGCCTGGCTCTCTACTTGGAACTGGATTCTTTGGTAAACAAAGTGCTCAGAATCAACAGTGGATCCTGAAGATTGCTGAGCTGCACACAATCAGAGCTGACAGGTCTCCTTCCAGGCTCCAACTGAGTTGCAGTAAGAGAAGATGAGAGACATGCAGGTTCTGCAGAGCTCTCAGCCCAGGCCAAAGGGGATAGCAGTGTGTTCTATGCTCCAAGCAGATCAAAGGAGGCACAGTGTGTGAGAGAGCTTCCAAAGTGCAGAGCGGGACTGGGCTGGAACACGCTGTGCTGCATTTGTGGAGGAGGTGTGTAGCTGTGTAGCGGGTTGAAACTCAAAGTGCTTTGCTCCCAGGTTTCAGCACCAATTTTGTGGTGGGTTCAGGACCACAATTCAATATCAAAGAAAGAAAAGCAAAGCAGTGAGGTCTCAATGGCATCTCGGATAAAATTCACCAGACAATCGATGGCTTAGGGAAACTTCAGAAAGGTTTATTAACACTAGCTATACAGAAAAGGTTATGCAAGTCAGTGCACACAAACTGTGTCATTAATGCCCTCACAGAACCTGAGAAAATAGAATGGGAAACCACTCCAGTCTGGGCCTTGGATCTTCTTCTAGTTTAGAGACCTGGGAAAGAGAGCATGTCAGTCCGGGATGGCCTGAGTTTTCTCAGCGCCCACACCTGCATCCCTCGGTGCAGCTGCATGCATTTCAGTGTGGCTTCTCCAGCTCAACGCATAGGGATGGCCTGACTGATCAGTGCCCAAACCTGCATCCCTCGGTGCAGCTGCATGCGTTTCAAAGGACCCAGTCTCTGTCTTTCACATCCAAGGTTTGAGGATTCTCCAGTCCTCCTGCTTTCCTTAGCGAAGCACGAAGGAGCTCTCCCCCAAACCTAAGCGCTGCCAGTCTTTTCTCAGCGGCAGAAATGACAGTCTCTCCTCCTGCTGATCACTCCTTCCAAAATGGTGGCGGCCCAGTCACAGGGCCCCAGCCATGTGCAGGGTCCAACATGGAGACCGACCGCATGGCTGCGTCAGCAGGGCCGCACCCCCCCACACTCCACACGTGGGCAAGAGGGTCTTTCAGACATCCTCTCCTCTCCTCTCCCTCTCCTGTCTCAGCTCCAGGGGGAAGAGGAGTAGCCCAGCTCACCGATGCTGAAGGCTGTCCATGGTGGAGGGGTCATGATGGCATTTCTGCACCAGTCTTGCTTCTCCAGTCCGGGCGCAGTGCGGCGGCTAGCAGCGACGGCACCGCGCTGCCGCGGCGGCGGGAGCTGCTTTGGCTCCGGTGCACAGCAGCATCCGCGGCTTTTTTTTCTCAGGTCTGGGGCACTGCTTCTCGGGTCCGGGGCTGCGGTGCTAAGGCAGCGAAGCCGCGATGCGGCGGGACCATGCACCCGTGGCAAGTTGCAGCCGGGGTCGCTTCCAGACCCCACGGTGGCAGGTGCCCGCCGGTGGTGGGGTCAGTCCAGGACCGGGGCTGGTTCGGAAGCCGCAGCAGATTGCGGCTGCTTCGGGAGCCACTGTCCCCCCAGAGCCACGGTTCCCCCCCCCGCNCCGGCGCCCCGGTCCCCCCCCCCGCCCTTCCCCGGGGCGGGGAGGGGGGGACACTGCCTTCAGGGCCACAGCCCCCAAAAAGGGGCGAACAAAGACCCTGACCCGGTTTTATAGGCTCCCCTAGCCTGCCTTTCAGGGGCAGGTCCCAGGACAGACGCTTCCCTGGAAGGGTCTTGTGACCTGTGCAACTGGGGACAGGTCCCCCAGAACACAACACAACTTTTCTTCCTCATGAAAGCACTTCTACAAGTTCTAGCAGTTCTCAAACGGTAACAAGCTCTCTGGCACCTTTCCTGAGGAACAGCACTGAAATTCTAGGAAGAGAAAAGCCTACTGGTGCCCAGAAACACAGAGCCCATATCTGACTCAACAGGAGTTTGTGGCAAATACGTTCTTGTAGCGCAGACTGATTCAAAATGCACTACAGCCACCTTCTCTATAATTTAAAATAAAGCTGACTTGAACTCATAGTGCTACCATTTGCACAGAATTAGCTTTACGCATGAAAGCTGTGTGTAGGCTGACTCGTTAAGTGTGTGTGTAGTGTTGTAAAGGATCTAGAGCACATATTTTTGGGCACCACAATCAGAATGCTGTGGCATGAGTTGGAGAGGATCCAGAAGAAAGTAGCGAGAGTAATCTGGGGAATGTGATCTGCAAGCTGTAGAAGAGTGCAGTAGAGGAGAAATCCTGAAATACCAAACTAAGCTGCTGATAAGGGAATAATTTGTTTCTTATGTATGGGGTGAGGAGAGCTGGGAGCTAAAAAGGGCAGGGATATCTGTAGAGAAAAAGACTAAGTCTGGATGTTTTGGAGAAGCCCTGGGAAGAGATTGTCTGGAGAGACCACGAAGTCTCAGTCTCTGAAGGTCTTGAGAAGGAGGCTGGGGATACCTTTCTCAAAATCTTCTGTGTCGATTCAGCTTTGGAGCAGATGGACTGGGAGCTGGGTCTCTTTAGCCTGGAAAAGATGAGACTGAGGGGTGACCTCATTCACCTCTACAAATATTTGAGGGGTGGGTGTCGGGAGGATGGAGCTGGGCTGTTCTCAGTGTCATGTAGCGATAGGATGAGGAGCAATGGTTGTAAGCTGGAACACAGAAGGTTCCACATCAACCTGAGAAGGAACCTCTTCACGGTGAGGGTGACAGAGCACTGGAACAGGTTGCCCAGGGGGGTTGTGGAGTCTCCTTCACTGGAGATGTTCAAGGCCCGCCTGGATGTGTTCCTGTGTGACTTGGTCTAGGTGATGCTGCTGTGTCAGGGGGATTGGACTAGATGATCTTTGGAGGTCCCTTCCAATCCATAATGATTCTATGATTCTATGTTATTACGACACATTAAATAACCTTGATTCCTTTTCAATAATCTTTAGCCTGGAAAAGTTGGATTAAATCCTTTCTGTACACTTAGGAATGCAAAAAGGTCTTCATTATTTCTCCTGCTAACTTGTTATGTATTTTAAAGCTGTTTTCTCTATTCGTGAGGCAGCTTTACAGGTCCTCCTTTCTCCTTTCAGTGACATGTCATGTAGATGTTTGAGCTGTGACCTGTCGTAGCACTCAGTAAGGTCCCATAGGTTCAAACTATGTCAGGCAAACTAGATGGAGGTTCTAGGCTTCTTAGCACCCCCATCCTAGACAATTTGTCTGTAGTGAGTCTTCATTCTCTTCCAAAAATGAACAAAACCCATCCATCGTGACTAGTTTAGATATGATAGAATTTAATCTTTTTACTGGCGTCATCAGTTCCCGGTGTGTGGGAGACAGAATCCAGATGCCAAATGTTATCAGGAAATGTTTTCAGCAGCAAGGCGCTGCTCCATCGTTAATGGTGTACCCAGGGTTTGTCGGGTTGTCTCGCACACTGTTTGTCTTCCAGCAGCACTGTGCTACCTCTGCGTTTTCGTGCCTTCCTGACCCCATTCTTTTTCTAACACAGGCCAGCAACTACTAAAAATGGTCTTATATGCCCACTGGGAGTGAGGGTTCCAGATACTGCTGTGATGCCTCAAGGGCCATCTTTATGGTTCTGAGTATTGTAAGTAGCTGCATTCAGGTGCAGTCATCTTGCAGCTCAGAGGTAACTGGAGAAAGGCAGATCTAGGCTGAACTTCAGGAAAAAGTTCTTTTTTATGAGGGCGATGGATCCTTGGAACAGACTGCCCAGAGAAGTGATGGGGGCCCCATTCCAGATCAGACTGCATGGGGTTCTAGGCAATCTGTTCTGGTGAGTGATGGTCCTGCTTGTTGTAAGGGTGTTGGACTAGATGACCTTTGGAGGTCCCTTTCAACCCTATGAGTTTTTGATTCTATGGACTGGGGAGGGATTGAAGGAGATGTAAATCAACTGCTGTATCAACAGAAAATTGAAGCAGACTTTCAACATCTTTCTCATTAGAACCCACCATGTGGCCTGGGAATACAATTTACAAGTTGTTCTTTCAAGCCCAGATTTGCCTGTTCCTTCTCACTAGGTAAGTGCAACCCATTAGTTAGAGACAAAAGAGCCTTGTTCCAGTAATCAAATAATTTCAAACTTGTTTCTGGAACAAATTTATAGGGCTTCATATGTTGTTTCCAAGACCCAAATCCTTTCCTCTCACTACACTTCCTACTAATAGCAGTCATATCAGGTTGAGCGGCAGCAAGAGGGAATCTGCCCCTTCTGCAGCCTAAAATTTGTGGTTATGGGGCTGGGGAATGTGTTCCTTGCATCACTTTGTTAAAAACCTATGGATGGTGCAGGATTAAAGAGTGTGCTCCTTTGATAAAGGGTCCTGTCCTTCCTGCAGTGTTTACCTGGTGATTCTGAGAAGGAGTCTGGTGGATTAGGAGGAATTCTAGAACATCCTAAGTTCGCATATAGTATTTGTAGTTTTAGGGGTTGGATTCTTTCTTAATAAATGAAATAAATAAATGCACTAGAAAGTTGAGGAGAAGCACACTTTTGCAGGTTTATAGTGTAGCTGCACTGCATTTATGGTGTTATTCAGAAACTGTTCTGCTCTGCTGGTACATTGGGAGATGGATCCTTTCTTCCTTTCTGAGGAGAGGCTGAGGGAGCTGGGTCTCTTTAGCTTGGAGAAGAGGGGACAGGGTCTAGTTGGAGGCCTGTATCTAATGGAGTGCCCCAGGGGTCAGTGCTGGGACCAGTCCTGTTCAGTCTATTCAATGATGACTTGGATGAGGGATTGGCATGCACTGTCAGCAAGTTTGCTGATGACACAAAGCTGGGTGGTGTTGCCGACACCCCAGCAGACTGTGCTGCCATTCAGCAAGATCTGGACAGGCTGGAGAGCTGGGTGTGGAGAAATGTAATGAGGTATAACAAGGGTAAGTGTAGAGTCTTGCATCTGGGCAAGAACAACCCCAGGTACCAGTATAAGCTGGGGACTGACCTGTTGGAGAGCAGTGTAGCAGAGGGCAACGAGGATGATGAAGGAAGTGAAGCACCTCTCTTATGAGTAGAGGCTGAAGGAGCTGGATCTCTTTAGCTTGGAGAAGAGTAGACTGAGAGGTGACCTCACAGAATCATAGAATCACTACAGATCATCTAGTCCAAACTCCTGACACAGCAGGATCACCAACTAGACTCTGTCCCATTGACCACTACTCTCTGACTTCTACCCTNGCTCAAGTTATCCCTAACCCAGTCCTCATCTACCAAGGCAGGCTCATCTCTTGCATCAACCTCCTCTGCAGTCTGGGGTTTAATATCAAGACAACCCCCAGAAGTATAGACAGAGGCAAAGAAAGTGTTGAGTATCTCTGCCTTCTCTGCATCCTCTGCCTCCAGGGCACCGACCTCATTCAGCAGGGGTCCTACATTGCCTCTAGTGTTAGTTTTACCTGCTATGTATTTGAAGAAGCCCTTTTTGTTGCCCTTGACCTCTCTTGCAAGGTTTAATTCCAAGGAGGCCTTGGCTTTTCTAGTTACATCCCTACATTCTCTTACAAGAGCCTTATAATCCCCCCAAGTGGCCACCCCCTCCTTCCATGACCTATAGGCTTTCTTCTTCCTCTTTAGTTTGCCCAGTAGTTCCCTGGTTGACCATGCAGGTCTTTTGGGTCCCTTCCTTGACTTATTCCTTGTTGGGATACTAATTTCTTGTGCTGCAAGAAAGCTCATTAATGTCTATAAATATTTGAAGAGTGGTTGTCAGGATGATGGAGCCAGGCTTTTCTCAGTGTCATCTAGTGATAGGATGAGGGTCAACGGTTGTAAGCTGGAATACAGGATGGTTCCATATGAATGTAAGAAGGAACTTCTTCTCAGTGAGGGTGACAGAGCACTGGAACAGGCTGCCCAGGGGGGTTGTGGAATCTCCTTCACTGGAGACATTTAAGACTCGCCTGGATGTGTTCCTGTGCAGCTTGGTCTTGGTGATCCTGCTATGTCAGGGGGATTGGACTAGATGATCTTTGGAGGTTCCTTCCAATCCCTAATGATTCTATGATTCTCATTAGGAGAAAATGAATGTGAATAATGACATGGGTGAAGTGATACAGGCTGAGTAAAATTTTTAAAGTTCTTTTTTTAAAAGCAGAGAAGGATTTTCTGTTTGTAAGTGTGGGAAATGAAAATCATACAATCATAGTGTTTTGATGTTAAACAGCACCGGGATGCTCAGGACTCTGCTTGTCCTCCTGTTAAGCAGCATGCTTGGTCTTGCCCTGCTTTTTCCACATCACACAGAGGAAAGTGTGGATTTTCCCAGTAATCATAACCTCACTTAGTACTGTTGGAAGTATAAATTAATAACTGTGGTCGGGGGCGGGGAATTTTTGTATAACAAGTCTTTTTTGAGCTTTTGCTGGCTAACATGAGGGAAAACTCTGCTGCAAAAAAAACCAGAACAAAACAACAGAAAAAGCCCCTAAACAAATGACAGCAAGTTTCTCGTCTTTCTGCAGTTGTATTTCAGTTGTTTTCAAAAGGGAGATCTACTATTGATTACTTAAGGAATGATATGGAGTCCCAGTACCCAGAAGTGAGAGGAAACCAGCGGGTGAGTTAGGAAACTATCCATACATGGACCAGACTCAGATGTCATTCATCAGTCAGCTTTTCAGATGTTCTAGCAATAGCTGAGGCCAGCAGACTCAACTGTAGTTTGTCCACAGCCATGCCTGGGGTGTTGCTGCCAGGAGCATAGAAGCCTTCTCTTCACAATTTCCAGTTCAGTCCTCCAGCTGTCATCATTTTGAAACTGAGAAAATCTACCATTTCCTTCATCAAGCTCTGCGTCTGCTACTAGTCCCAGAACCTGTTGCTCAGAAGAGTAACACCCTCATAATGTGCTTCTCTCACTTTTAAAAGGGTGGAATAAACAGAAGTTGCAAAAAAGTGAAGTTGTAGACTTAGTGATGGAGTCACTGGAGCTAGGATGATCCATGACCCTGGCATCTGAGTGCCAGATGTTGCTGCAAAACGCAGTTGTCAGTACCGAAGCCCATTTAAGAGCTCATACCTTTGGTGATCCCAACTGCTGCACAAAGTGATGAGAAGTGATGGGTACAAAGCAAAATTTTGTGCTTTTTGGCTGCAATATTGCTTTTGCTTCATACAAAGTCTGGGAAGGCAAACATCAAAGGACTCTCTTTTCTTGGTTTGGAGTACTAATTATAATGGGAGTACTAATTATAATGGAAGTACTAATTAAATACTAATCATAATCTCTCTGCTAATACCTTGTCTAGTCGCGAATTCATCTTTTATTTTTGTCCCCTCCCACCTAGTTTCTGTTCACTGAATATCTATTCACTGTTAAAAGATTTGTGTCCATGGAGAGGAATTTTCTTTCCCCTCTGAAAGCTGCCTAACCTTTACCAGACTGGAAATGCCATGTTGTATTCAAACGAGTCGACTGTGCCTGCTTTGATTGTTTGCCTGTTGACATTTCTGAGGTTATGCAACGGAAGAGCTGTGCAGTTTGATGAAGAGAAAGAGCTCAAACCCTTAAGGTTACTGCGAGGTTAGTAATGAGAACTCACATGGCTCAGAAAATGTGATGCAGAATCATAGAATCACAGAATGATTGAAGCTGGAAAAGCCCTCTGAGGTCATCCAGCCCAGCCTAGGACCAGGGCACTTAGAGCCACAGCCAGTCTGTCCTTCAACACCTTCAGAGATGAGTACTCCATCATTTCCCTGGGCACTGCATTCCGGTGTCTATTACCCTTTTCCATGAGGAAGGGCTTCCTAACATCCAACCTAACCCTTCTCTGGCAGCTTCAGGCCCTGCTTTCTCATCCTGTCACTAGTTGCCTGGGAGAAGAGCCCAACCTCCACCTGACTACAACCTCCCTTCAGGGAATTGTATAGAGGAAGAAGGTCCTGCTGAGTCTCTTCTTGTCTAGACTAAACACCCCAAGCTGCCTCAGCCTCTCCTCATCATCCCTTCCCTCCAGTCCCTTCCTCAGCCTCATCACTCCTCTGGACCCGCCCGCCGGTAGACTGTGCTGTGTACAGAGCAGTTATTCCCAACAACAACAATTTCCAGTTCTAACAAGCTTAGGCTGTATTTACAGCAAAGGGATGCTGGGGTCGAGGGGATTGTTTAAGTTCTGGTTCACTTTGATGACATTTGCTGCGTTTTCAGCATGAAAGATTAGCAAATTCCAGGAACATGGTCTAGAAATGCGAGTTTCCTGCCTTCAGTAGGATTGCACCTGCTGAGTTCAGAAAGAGACTCCAGAGGGGAAAAGCATCCTGTTTGCAGAGGCTGTCCTTTGCATTTGTGTTGGAAAGGAAAGGCAGCAAACAGAAGTGTAATTAATAAGGTGCAAGGAAGCAGAACTGTAAAGAGGTTTATATACATCATCACCTATCACGGCTCTGTCGGCTGCGTGACAGCCTCTGTGATGGAGCTGCTGGTGTACACGCTGGAATGTAGAGCTCTACAAGGCTGAGACAGGTGAATATGGGGAGGATGGTGCAGCGTGATGTGGATCCCTTTTCCCCCTCATTCTTTGCTTTTGCTGTTTGCTGCATAACTGGGGATAGAGCAGACAGTCAACACAATTTGTTGGTATAAATGAAAAGCTGATTTGTAAAGATATGTGAGTTGAATTTGGGCTCATTTTTGAATGGGTAAAGAGCATCCTCTTTGCACTTGTCTGCGGTTGTTCTCTGTGGAGCAGCAGCTGACAGCAGTGCTGGCTGTCCCCAGCAAGAGTACGGGATAAGGTCCGTTAATCATGTTGCTTTTCCAAGCTATCACAAAGGACCTGCATTGCGGCATCACCCCCTAAGTCAGGCTGCTGCTGTGTGCTGCAGTTCAGCCACACGCTCCAAACGCAGCGTGCCAAACCCCAACCATGTGTGCGGGGAATGAACCGTCCATCACTGCACCCACATGGCCCTGTGGACTTAAAATGTTTTCATGAAATGTTTGTGTAAATTTTACAGCATGATGCGTTTCCATGATCCCAAATCATGGGAGGCTGTGTGCCTCACTTGCTGATTCTAATCACTCCAATAATCCTCTTTGAAAGCTCTTGTAGAGTATATCAATGCTCACACAATTCACTTCTGCCCCTGAACTCTGGGTTTTATTGAAATGGAGAATCAGCAGACCAGTATCTCCCATGATTGCTCCTGGGGAGAAGTCTGAAGCAGCCGTGCCATGCCCTCCCAGCGCTGCCGTGGTGCGCCCAGCAGTCCAGCGGCTACACGTGCCTTGTGCTGCTATTTTGTTAACTCCTCTTGGTCACTCGTTCCACAGTCTATGCTTGTCAAATAAAACAAATGGGTGTGATGCTGAGAGCAGTGAGCACTGTCAGAGCAGAGATGGATGGTGTTCCAGGCTGGACAGACATCTTCTGGGAATTTGGTTTACAGCAGCTATTATTATTACTTTTTTACATTGGAGGAAGAAATTTATATCTTTTGACAGTAGTCTCTTGGGGGACTCTTTCCTTTAGTGGTACTTCAGCGTCTTTCTTTGATGTAATAATCCTGCATCGCATTGTCTGTCACTCAGAGATCATGAACCTGAGTTTCTGTTGCAATGAAACACCACCAAAGCTGAACATACAAATAATTATTTAAATCTAGAAGACAGAGACAACGGCTGTGCTGGAACTTGAAGGAAGATGCCACTGCACAGAACCACTCACAATGAATATCAAAACACAGCAGCAACAGGGTGTCACAGAAATATAATGTAAACTGACAGGTTTTGTGTTAACACTTCGTTCAGGCTATGTCGTCAGCCAATTTAAAATACACAGACACAATACAAACAGCATCTCTTTTGTCATCATACCTCTGCCACATCCTGCTCTGTAGCAGGAAAAATAATCAACTTGTAAATATGGGGGTGGTGTTGTTGGAAATTCCTTTGAAATGGACTTCTTAAGGGTACTGAGACTACCAGCTCCAAGCATTTGAGCCTGGAGGATTTGTATTGCTCTGTTCAAAAGATTAGTATTGATGCAAGAGTAAAGCTCATAGGCAAAAAAAATGGGCTGCAGAGATCAAGAAGTCAGTCTGGTTATGCTGTCAGGGAAAGGAGAACCTGGAAACTAAAATTCATTACTCCTCTGTCTGCATCAGACCTGTGGAAAATAAGGTTGATATAAATTTCATTTCTAAATTGGAAAGTTGTTCCTGGAAGAATTCCTTTGCCATTTGCTTTAGTTCTGAGGATTAGACACTCATTTTTAGACATCAAAGGACCGAATCATTGTGAGAAGACAAGGGGTAATGGTTTTAAACTGAAAAAGGAGAGATTTAGGTTGGGGATTAGGAAGAAGTTTTTTAATACGAGGATGCTGAGGCACTGGAACAGGTTGCTCAGGGAAGCTGTGGAAGCTCCATCCCTGGAAGTGTTCAAGGCCAGGTAGGCTGGGGCTCTGAACAATCTGATCTAGGGAGATGTGTCCCTGCCCATGGTGAGAGAGTTGGAACTCAGTGATCTTTAAGTTCCCTTCCAACTCTAACTTTTCTGTGGTTTTACTCAGTAAACCGCAGCACATCCTTCACTATATTTGACGATAAAGATAATTTTATACACTGAGCATTTTGGAAACCTGGGAGGGACTCGGGTTCTGTGTTTCTTTTCCCCTGCCTATCAGTGGGATATATGGTGTAGCTGGAGAGATGTTTGAAAGAGTAGAATGTATTTCTGGAATTGTGAGCCTCGGGTCCAAAGCAAGTATTTGTTGGGTTGGGTTTTTTGTAGCTACTTTGGAAAAACTGAGTGTTGGGAAATAGCAACTGCACAGCTTCTGTTGAGGAACAAAGCCTTTTCCTATTCTCATTGGTGGCACAGGGAATCTAGATAAGAATTAATTCATAAATGGAAACAATAGCAGCGCTGTTTACATTTGGGCTAATCACAGCAAAGGTCAGCTTTGACATACCAGCCTTTAAGTGAAAGGATTATTATGTTTGTTTTACAAGTTCAGACAACTGATTGAGAACTGCAGGTTTGTTGCAGTTTAAAGGTTGATGCAACTTTTAAACCAGTCTCCAAAGCTTCCAAAGCACTCTGTGTTGCACCCAGTGATCTGTAAGGGGTGATGTGTCATTTGGAAGTCACAGTTCAAAGTGCCCTTAGCATTATTAGTTGTTTGCTGAAATGCTATTCTTACAGATCCTATTATTCTTATGTCTTTGGTGAAGCCCACAACAAACATCTCAAGTAATGAATTTAACTATTAAAGTCACCTTGACCAGTATAACCTTACCACAATGCTTCCTCCTTCTAAAAGGTTCATTAGTAACAGCTTTGAATGGAATACCTGATATATTCTAACAGGAGTAATGTTTTTGAAGGGGTCTTCTGCTGTAGTGTGAGATTGGATTTGACATGTTTCGCTGTAATTCAGACCTGGAGCTTCAGAGAAAACACTCTGAAATAAGGTGCCTTCTCACACCAGTTTCCTAGGAAACTTAAAGTTATTGGATGTAAAGTCACTTTTTGTTTTTTTTTTTCTCTGTGGTATTTGAAAAATTTGTGAAGATGCATCAACTGACAGGTTCACTACCTCAAGCATAATGCTTGTATCTGCACCCTCAGACTCCCCAGGAGCAAACAGTTCACAGTGGGCAGCTCTGTTCCTTCCACAGAATGAACAGCATTGAATGTGTAATACCTGTCCTTAGATGTATTTTGTAAGGATATTGCTGTCCCTGGACAGTTAGACATTATTTTGGTCCAGAGTCTTTCACTTTCATATCTGTCACTGACAGGGAAGTCTGACCCCGCGGGAGAAGAGGTATTGAGGGCTGGTTGATGTGAAGCACACTTTCAGTCATGCCATGAGGGCAAGAGACTGCACTTTCCTTTCATCTAGGCTTTACTCCAACCTTCCATCGGTTTGTAGAGTGCGTCTTCAACACAGGTGAATAACAGTATCGGATGTTAAAATCTGTCAGTCCTGGACTGTGGCAGCAAAGATGATGCTCACAGAACTGTGAGTATGCAATGTCTGAAGGAATCGGAAGTTATCACCTTGTTGCTGGCAGTGAGGTCCCTCTAGAGTGAGCTAATGAGGCACCTTTCTATTCTGCACCATCTTCCAGTGGAGATGTTCTTGTGTGTTTGTCTATACAGAACATAAATACTCTGTTATACTTTGCAATAGGCAGCATCTCTCCTGTAACTTGCTCAGCTGATCTTCCAGATCTGGTCTGGATAAGACCAAAGAACCACCACCCTGACTGATGCAGAGCTTGACTTTGCCTCCTGTGTTTGTGTAGTGTTGTGCAATTCAAAGATCTGTGCTGCAAAGAGGCTGAACCCTGAGCTATCACAGCAGCTGTAATTAAATAATATCTCTTCTTCATTTCCTCTGTGCCTTTCAGAAAGATTTGATAGCTTGATCTTGGGAATTTTCTTAGAACTTAGATGAAAATATAAATGGAGATGGAGTTTCCTGAAGGTAAAGCAGTGTTACTAATATGTTAGACAGTAGCCCCAGCATGAAACCAGATGATCTTTTGTGTGTTACTGGTCATTCAAAATCATGTCAACCAAACAGTCTCGCTGCCCCTTGAGACTTGCACTTGGTAATGCACAAGAGCAATTGAAAGTCTTCTCATGGCATTCATTTTTAATTACTTCTGTGGTACAAGGTCATAGATGTAAGCCACTTGGCAGCCTGGATAGCTTCACAAAGATAAAGACTTAGATTTATAGCTTTATGCAGAATTGTGGGAAAAATAAACAAAGGTCACATTTTTCAAATATCAGTGTTCAAAGTTAGCCACTTAAATCAATCTTCAGACACTTCTATAAACAGATAAATCTTCAAAAGCACCAAGGAGTGGCTCTTTGTGCTGACTTTTCACTTGAAAGAGTGATCCAGTTTTGGAATAGGCTGCCCACAGAGGTGGTTGAGTCACCATCCCTGGAGCCATTCAAGGTTAGGCTGGATGAGGTACTGAGTGGCATGATCTAGATGTTAGATGTTAGGATTACTGGGGGTTTTTTCATTTAGGTTGGACTGGATGATCTTTAAGGTTTTTTCCAACCTTACCATTACTGTGATACTGTGAAAGAGCTTGTGCCCAGTGCATCCATGAGGTCCACCATGTTGGTTTTCACTGGGACGGTAACAAAGCCCTGTCCCAGGCTGCCCAGAGAGGCTCTCTGGAGATGTTCAAAACCTACCTGAACATGTTCCTATGGGATCTTCTCTAGGTAATCCTGCTCTAGCAGGGGATGGGCTAGATGATCTTCAGAGGTTTCTTCAAACCCCCACCGATTTGGTTAGCAGAAAGCTTGCCACCCTCACCTCTCGTTCTGCCATTCAATATTTTTATCTTAACCAAAGGCAACTGCATTGTCAAAGGGCTTAAATTATTATCAAAGCAATCAATTTTTAATTGTTCCAGTGACAAGGATTCATGTATTGCAAGAAAGACCTGTGTCCTTTATTTTTCTGTACTCCAGATTTGACTGTCATGAAAATAGTTGCAGGAAGCTGAAGTTGCCATGCAAAGTTGGCATGGCTGAGTGCAAGGTTTTAAAGACTGTGGTGATATGAATTGTTTTCCTTGTTAGTGACAATACTTCATAAAAATGACCTTAACCATTCTTTACAGTGTGGTCTTTTCCAGGCCAGTAGTTAAAGCTTAGTGTATAATGGAAATTTCTTGTTTCTAGGCTGTGAGTTCCCTCTGACGAAAACCCTATGCTTTTTGGCAGTGAAACCTTAGCAAAGATAGAATCACAGAATGATTGAGGCTGGAAAAGCCCTCTGAGCTCACCCCTGGCCACACCAGGGCACTCAAGGCCAAAGCCAGGCTGTCCTTAAACACCTCCAGGGATGGAGACTCCACTACCACCCTGGGCACTGCATTCCAGTGTCTGAACCCCCTTTCTGTGAGGAAGGGCTTCCTAACATCCAACCTAACCCTCCCTTGAAGCAGCTTCAGGCCCTGCCCTCTTGTCCTGTTGCCAGTTGCCTGGGAGAAGAGCCCAACCCCCACCTGACTACAACTTCCCTTCAGGGAGTTGTGGAGAGAGAGAAGGTCCCCCCTGCGTCTCCTCTTCTGCAGGCTAAACACCTCCAGCTCCTTCAGCCTCTCCCCATCATACTTTCCCTCCAATCCCTTCCTCATTGCTCCTCTGGACCCGCTCCAGCCTTTCAATCTCTTTCTTGAAATGGATGGCCCAGAACTGCCCCCAGTACTCGAGGGGAGCCCTCATCAGTGCCCACCCAGTACAGGGCGAGAATGATGTCCCTAGTCCTGCTAGCCACACTATTGCTGATACAAACCCGGATGCCATTGACCTTCTGGGCCACCTGGACACAGTGCTTCGACTTCCAATGTGAATTTCTGAGGGTGTTCTTGGACGTACAGTCATAATAAAAGCACAAAATCATTGGGAATATAAATAAACCAGTAAGTTCCTATAGAATGTTTTCCGTTCTTTCCTTGGTTTGGTACAGTCACAGGAACAAGGAAGGATGGTCTGTGAAAGCCTGTGGGACACTGGAATCCTAACGCTGTCCGGTGGGCATTCTTAGGAAGTTGTCTTGGAGGGGAAGCAAAGATCACAGCTAAATCAGTATAATTAAAGCGGACAGGAGCAGAGTGAGATTTGCACTAAGAAAACTCCAGTTAAGTCTCTGGAAAGTAGCTGCAGAGATTGGAGGAATGGTCCTATTTGAGAGAATGTGAAGGAGCATTTGCTGTTCAAGGCCTCCATTTGAAAAGTGGTAGTGACTAGAAGCATTGGTTAACTCCAGATTGTTCAAGGCTTTTCTGTTTGCTCTCCAGGGGAGAAAAAAAGCTGTTTTAATGGGGTTTGTGCATGAATCAAGGGTCTAGTTCAGATGAACATGGATTAGGCAATGGCAGAGTCTTGGTAGCCGTGTGGGTCCCTTTTTTTTATGTGCCTACAGGCAGTTTTCATATATTTGTGCCAGCTAGAGGTGAGAGAAGGCCAGAGGCACCTGTGCCAGTGCAGAGCCACAAAGATGATGAAGGGAGTGGAACATCTCACTGATGAGGAAAGGCTGAGGGAGTTGGGTCTCTTAAGCTTGGAAAAAAGGAGACTGAGGGGTGACCTCATTAGTGTTTATAAATATGGAAAGAGTGGGTGTCAGGAGGATGGAGCCAAGCTCTGCTCAGTGACATCCAATGATGCAACAGGTATGAGCTGGAACATAGGAGGTTCCACATCAGTCTGAGAAGGAACTTCTTCCCAGTGAGGGTGACAGAGCACTGGAAGAGGCTGCCCAGGGGGTTATGGAATCTCCTTCTCTGGAGACATTTAAAACCCACCTGGACGTGTTCCTGTGTGACTTGGTCTAGGTGATCCTACTCTGGCAGGGGAATTAGACTGGATGATCTTTTGAGGTCCCTTCAAATCCCTAATGTTCAGGGATTTTTTAGAAGTGACCCCACATGTGCACTGAAGTGGGGGCAGAGCTGATACAGGGGCATCAGTGGGAATTAAGAAAACAGAGTGTCCTTTGATGCCAGATGGCCGATCTTTGAGCTTGTGGGATGTGCCTGTAAGGTTTGCAAAGTCAGAGCAGATGCTCTCCTAAAAACAAATAAAATTTTGAAAAGCTTGAGATATTATTGACAAAGCCCTTTCGAATTCATGTTTGTCAGGCTGCACTCAAACTCTTTGATGGTGCCTTTACCTCCTGTGTTTACTGCATGAGGTGTTATCTGCTGTAAATAACTATTGTTTGGATTTCCTGACATGTTTGTTCCAATTTCCTCAGTTGTTGTGACACTTCTGGTTAAGAATGGGTGGACGTGAAGACATGGGCATGGTGTTTTCATCTTTGCAGGTGAGCTGAAAGCTCACATGAGGTTACTGCTGGTCTGAATTGACCCTGATCGTGCGCTGCCAGGTAGTGTCAGAGATGTCATTCCTAACTATCACCCTGTCACTATTTTGAGAGGCTGTTGTCTGATGAAGGAGCTGTTTTGTTGTTACTGTTTTTCACTCTGAGGGAGTTTGGTCTGAGTTTGATTTTTACTTCAAGGCATAGCAAGTGTAGGGCTAAGCAGCAGAGATAAATGGACAGGTAAAAATTCACCCTGAGTTCCAAATGTCAGTGTTCATTACCTGTTAGAAACAAGAAACACAAGCATTTAGGTCTTCCACAGGGGAAACTTCCGAAAGATTATGATGGATGGTTTCATCTACCATCCCCACTCCTCAACTCCTTGAAATACCAGTTACAGCAAGGAATAAGACTTGTCATTGGGGCAATGAATGACACACTAGTAGTGACACACCAGGTATTCCAACCCAGGATAAAGAATGTACCTGGATACTGGAAAGGTTTTGTCTGCTACTTTGGAGGGGTGCAGCTGATTTCATGTTTAGATTGTGATAGGGCTTAAAGGGCTGAGCTGGAATTAGGCCCATCACGTTCAACGTTGTCCAGATGTAAAGTAAACAGCATTTGCAAAGGTGTCCATGTGAAAAATGAGAGCAAACAGATCGGTATGGATGAGTAATCAGACCTGAACAAATAAACAAGAAATACATGGAGTAGGAGGACAAGTCTGCCCTTTTTTCCAAGTCAGCAACTGTGCCAGGAATGCAGCCAGAGAATTAATAGTTTGTGTGCACAACAGCGGCGGAGCTTTTCAACAGACGGCTGGGATTTGAATCAACAAAGTATATTTAGGTGATTTTGCTAACTCTTTATTCCACTGTTGCCTCTCTTCTTCAGATCCCCCTCATTTCTCCCACTCATGACATCACTCAGCAAGCAAGGAAGGGCTGCGGCCAGGTCTGTGCCGTGTGGCTGCCGAGGCAAAGCGGGCTAAGCTGCAAGTGCGTAGCAGGCGGCAACGTGGGAGTCGGAGCTGCAGAGCCATTCATAATCCACAGCTCTTGTCCCCATAATTATCTCTGCTGCCTGGGAGAGCTGAGAACTCCCTTAAGGCTCACTGCAAGACGTTTAGATTCTAATTGGGATTTAAAAACTCTTGAAACCTGAGTGGGTGGCGCAGTACATTATAGCTGATGAAAGTTACCCTGGGTGATGTGCCTGGAAGACCCACAGAGGCCCTGCTCTCAGCTTTCCATTGAAAAACTGTCTACTTTTTTGGGTTTGAGCAAGGATTTGCTAATTAGGACCTGGCTTCACTCACTACAGCAATTCCATTTGTGGCATCATACCAACGTGTTAATTTGGTTTTGTTACGATTAATTCTTTCCTTCCTTAATGTTCCCTTAAAACAGTGATGAGGAGCTTGCTTTCTCCACGTCAACATTTTCTGCCTCTCCTCCCCATTCTATGATAGTTTTTCTTCACTGATCACAGTTTCATTACATGCTAATTATGGAGACCTTAGGTTTCTAAGGCTTGGCTTTGCAGCCCCATGTCCTTGGTATTTTCCCCTCACAAAGCTCATACTAACTGGTAATTGTTCCCTTGTGGCTAATTGCCTGCCAGACTTCCCTCTTCCTGTTAAACTGGCCCACAACCATAAGCAAAATGATGTGAGAGGGTCCATCAGCACACTAAAGAGCTGGAGAATTGCACTGCTGGGGCAGAAGTGGGATGACATCACTCTGATAGATATTTTTTTTTGGTGGCAGCTGCATAGGGACCTCAGTATATCAAGCAGCTGATAAATGAAACACATAATTCAGAACTGGACTGGCTGGGGCTGCAGAACCACAGTGACAGCTCTTTCTGAGGGTTTAGTGATTCAGAATGGGTGAAGAAGAGGGTGAGGTGGATCTCTCCACCTGGGCGATGTAGTCTAGGTTTGGTTACCCCATCCCACACAGCCCTTTTGTTTGTTTATCTTCTTAAACCTCTCAACCTACCCCCTTCCCCAGCTGCAGTGCACTTTCCTGTGGGCACTGCACGCAGTCATCTCTGCTCAGTGAGGCAGAGGGAATGATGTTGTTAGCTCTGAATTAATTTGCTCTGTGAGTGTAAATCAGGCTCCTACTGTTATTTCAGTGAATTATTTGAAATGTAAATGCTACAGAGCCGAACTAAATGTGTGGATGAGGTGCTGAAAAAGCACCCTTGAAAGAGAGGTACTTTAAATACACAAAAGTTGTTCCCTTTGTCATTAATACAATGTGCTTTTAATAAGCTAGGGATGCTCTTGACTTTGGGTGTTGTTTGTAATCGGCATGGGTTCCTGCCCCACCCTTAACCCTACAAGCTGTAGACTGTAAGTCAAGTGAAAACAGATCACCAAAATTATGGAGAAACTGTTTTAAGTCTGCTTCCCTTCAGTCCTGGGCTTCTGACCCATGTGCATGAATGGATGCCCTCACCAAAGGGGAGCTGCTGGGGCTGAGTCATAACCCTGTTAGGAGGCTGTACTAGTTCTGGGGCTGCCTCTCCAGTGAGAGGGTGAGGGTGGTGGGTTGGTTTGGGTTCTTTGTGATGGTCATATGTTTGGAGGGGTTTTTTGGTGGAGGCAATATATGTATGCTGTCTACTGAGGCTCTCGAACACCTGTGCCAGTTGCTGTTTCCAGTGCTGTTTTTGTGCAGGGCTTTGTCTGCTTCAGATCCTCAAGATGTTTTTTCATGGAGTCAGCTCTCTTGACTCCTTATTCTCTGTTCAGCTGCATACAAAAGTGTTTGTGTGACACTGTCATGAGCTGCTATTGCTGGAGTTATCCCTCTGCTGTAGGACTTCAGTGACATAAACCCGAAGCTCAGACTTGGACAACAACAGTATAAAGCAAAGTTTTAATACTTGCACAGAATGTTGTAGTCCTAAATGTTGGTGACAACCCCTTCCTGTATTCCTATGCATGGGATTTGTTGCCATATTTAGTGACATTTATCATGACAGACCTATAAAATAAGGAGAAATCTGCTTGAGGTGGTGGAGGTGGTAGATTCACCATCCCTGGAGATGTTTAAAAACCAAGTAGATCTAGCACTTGAGGACATGGTCTAGCCCTTATGGAGGTGTTGGAATGAAGGCTGGATGTGATGATCCTGAAAGTTCTTTCCAGCCATAATGATTCTATGATTGAGTTGATTAGAAGCTTGGTGTTGACCTCTGACAGAACGTTGGAGTTTGGTGCTGCTTGTTTGTCCGGGACAGGTCAGATCATTGTTTTGAGAGACACTGAGAAGCAGCTGTGACCACACCGGTGGATTTCAGTGTTCAGTGGAGATAAGCATTTGAGTGAGTGGGAATGAGGCATCCCAGTTAACTACCTGTCCAAGGGGCATGGTGCTGCTGAGGAAGCCAACAGAGAGTTCCAACAATCTCTGATAACTTGTCTTTAAGGATTTTTATATAGTGCTTCTTTTCTACTTGACCTACTTTACGCTGTGCTTGTTGAGGCACCACCTACATTAACAGCCTTCATTCTCCTGCTTCCTTGATGGATTTCTAGTGCATTGGGTCACCGGTCCAGACTACTGGTTTATTCATTTTTTTCTAAACATGTCTCTCCCATGTAAGCTGTTTCAGAGCAGATTCTTATTTTTCATGAGTTTTACTCTTCTTTGGAATGTTAGTTAGTTTTGGAAAACATGTAATAGCTGGGCTGTTATACCTCAAGGACTGAGGCATTTGTGTAACTATGAACTATGATTTTTTTGGTGAAATATCTCCACAAAGAGTTTTCTGTCAGGAAAATTAATCCAAAGTGCGGTAGCAGGTTTTAAGACTGCAGAAAATTGATGAGCTTGGTAAGATCAGACGAGAAAAACAGATCTCTTGTAAAAGCAAACACAGCTTCCAAGGCACTTAGAGGTATAGAGCATTTTAAGTAATACAGATAAATATCTCCCTGGAGCCTTAGCTTTTTCATCAAAGCACAGATCAGAGAACAAACAGGAAAATGTAAGGAGAAAAACAAAAAGCTTTAAAGACCTCAGTGGGTATTTTTCAAGCTGAAGACTACTTTTAGCAGTGAAAATAGCAGAAGATACACCAGGCAAAAGCATTGAAGCCATGCATAGAATAAGGGGCACGAATAAGATCAGAAAGATGCAAAGAAAGTTTTAAACAGAGTGATTTTCCTGATTACAAATGATTTTTTTTTATTTGTTATCTAGTTGGAGGCCTGTATCTAGTGGAGTGCCCCAGGGGTCGGTGCTGGGACCAGTCCTGTTCAATCTATTCATTGATGACTTGGATGAGGGATTGGCATGCACTGTCAGCAAGTTTGCTGATGACACAAAGCTGGGTGGTGTCGCCGACA
>VXBP01005715.1:215141-275387 GCA_013400115.1 Rhinopomastus cyanomelas | reverse complement strand
ATCCAGTGGCCCGAACCTATTCTCCAAGGGCAGATGGAGAGGTGGCATCTGGAAAGGCACAGGGGGGCAGGAGAGGGTTCTATTTCCCCCACGGATGGGAACCTGTTCCCATTCCTCCTCATCATCAGGGGGAACCCTACATTCTTCCTTATGGGACAAAGCCTCAACCTCTTCCAGCTCCTGAGCACCTTCTTCCCGGTGATGGGAAATACCAGGTTCCTCTGACTCCTGGGCAGCTCTAAGAGATGAGAGAGTGCTACACCACCAATCTATCTCCTTTTCGCACTCACAAATACTCCTCAGCCTATCCACCTCGTCCCTCAACTCAGCTACCATAGAGAGAAGGTCACTTACCTGTTCACAACGTACGCACGTGTTTCTGGCACCACTCTCTTGCAGCGGCATAAGGCTCAGGCATTCCCTGCAGTCAGGAGTCTGAACAGCCGCATCCATCTGGGTAAGCGAATCCCTCCTAGCAGCTGCTTTGGCCCTGGACCTTCTAACTCCACCCATTGCTAACAAGAGGAAGACAGAAGCAAGAAAGAAACATGACCTAACAAAACAAGGCGATGTCTGCAGCCCTGCCTGCTCGCCCTGCCTGTGCGAACTGCCATGCAAGCTGCCTCACTATGATCCTGTTAGCCTACTCCTGTTCGCTGTGCTCCGGTCTCACTGTGTTCCCCTGGAGGCTCTTACCCTTAAATACTGGAAGGAGAGTTGCGCCGAGACTCCTCCCTGCCGGCTGCTGCAAAGCTCCTGTTTCTGTTTTAACTGCTACAGAAAAACGTTCAGGAAGTGGTGCAAACATCTGCCACGTACTGAATGTGGTGGATACTGTCATGTCTGTCTTACCAAACAGCATACAACTGAAGCTGTTGAGTCTCTGAAGCCTTATTCTTATGCTAAACTGTTTGGTCACATGCTGGGAAGTTGTAGGCTCACCCAGAGCTCCTCCAAGCAGTCAATTTTCATAGAATCATTTTAGTTGGAAAAGATCTTCAAGATCAGAAGAGGAGACTCAGGGCTGGGGGCCTTCTCCCTCTCTGCAACTCCCTGAAGGGAGGCTGTTGTCAGGTGGGGCTCAGGCTCTTCTCCCAGGCAACCAGCAGCAGGACAAAAAGGCAGGGTCTGAAGCTGCCAGGGGAGGGTTAGGTTGAATGTTAGGAAGCCCTTCTTCTCTTCATGGAAAGGGTGATCAGACACTGCAATGGAGTGCCCAGGACAGTGGAGGAGTCCCCATCCCTGGAGGTGTTTAAGGACAGACTGGAGGTGGCCCTTAATGCCATGGTCTAGGTTGTAGTGATGTTAGGTCCTGGGCTGGGCTGGATGAGCTCAGAGGTGTTTTCCAGTCTTAATAATTCTATGATTCTGTGATCATCCAGTCTAACCACTAACCCAGCTGTTCCAAGATGACTGCTAAACCGTGACCCTAAGCTGTAGTTCTCCAAAACTTTGAAACATGATGAAGGATGGTAACTTTAAAAAGGCACACGTGTAAACTGCTGTTTAGCTTCAAAACACAAAAAACAATGAAACAAACCCCCAAACTCACTAAATGTTCATGTCAGTTAAATCAGAACCATATGTTCCCATTTAACAAAATTAAAATAGCATTCTTCACATTATCTGTCTACATCCTAGTTAAGAGAAATCTATTGTGTGGTGGGTGAGGACAGATTTCAAGTCAGAACAAATATGAAATACAGAATAGATTGAAAAAACTGTGGTTGCAACAGATTTCCAGACTGAAGACAGAACTAGAATTATTGATTATATGGAAGCAATATGTAACATTCCTGCATAATCTGGGAGAGGAGATTTATTGCCGCTTTTACATCTCACTGTGAGCATATTGTTCTCCTGACTTATACCAAAGCAAAAAGAAAGTGTTTAACAAATACCTCCTCCCTCTGTCTCATTTTCTTTCTGTGGAATGTATTTCCAGCTTTCATGTCTTGCATTATTTCTGCAGCCAAGGTTGACAGCTGTGGTCCAGAAGCAGCAATTCAGATTTATTCACGGAGTACTGTTAAAGACAAGGAGTCATGTTCCCTGATGGACATAAATCTGTACTGTATCAGAGTTTTTGGTCCCAAGGGCGTGCGTAACTTTGACTCCATACTCTGAACTTTCACATCTGAGCCCTGCACTAAGTTTTTACTTCTTTTACTGCCCGATGGAGCTAGTTATTTACAGTTCTGAAGGGCTGCAGAACTTCTAAGGTTGTTTCAGAGGGCTTTTAGCAATGGATTTAAAGTGAATCAGTATATTCAAATAGTCTATGACAATTATGTGTCAACAAACATCAGGAGCTAAATGATGTCAGGGGTCAGCAGAACTGTATTTCTGCTTTCTAACACGGGCAGCTTTCTCCTGCCTTTATCAGCATTAGGACTCAATTGTCCTAGTGAAGAGAGAGTGATGGAAGATGGAGAGAGATGGGACAAGAAGAGAGAGTGATGGAAGCTCACTCAGCACTGTGGGTTATCCTCATTTTAGGAAAGACTCCCTTGTAAATGGATGTTTGTGTTTTGGATGGGTAGGAGAAATGGGATAAGCTTTCACACTTGCAGTCATGCAGTGAGCCCTTAGCAATCCAAATGCTTGTTCCTACACATACATGTGAAGTAGCTCCTGTGCCATGGTTTGTAACCCACACACAGATCACCAGCAGGAGTTCGGTCCATACAGAAGCATTTATATATATTATATATATTTAATTATGTATTTTGATATAATTTTTTGCATGGCGCCCAAGTGCTCTCTAAGGAGCCCCATTGGGTTACCAGTTGGACTGAATGATCTTGGGGTCTCTTCCAACCTTAATGATTCTATGATTCTGTCTGTCACTGCTCCTGTGTAAAGTGGAAGCCTTCCTTCCAAACCTGTCCTTAGTGTGCTACTCACCTCTGTACTTGACGAATCTCCCTGTCTGTCCCTGGGAGCTCCTTGTTTGGCTTCCAGTGATCCTTGGTTCGGTCCCGAACTCTCCCCCATTCTATGGGAAGAAGAGCATTGGGAACTCTGCGATACTTGCACCCCTGCTAAGATCTGACTCAGGAGCACAATTAGTGCTCAAGTGAAGCACAAATTAACCTGCAGCTGTTCCTGCTGCAATTTGGAACCCTGGGGGTGTGCGAAGAGAGCTCTGTTTTGCAGTATCTTGCTGTTACATTTCACTCTGCCAACACCTTTGTTTACCAGTTTGCTAGTTCCAAAAAACACCTGTGAAGTGTAGCAGCACAATGAGAAAGGGGATATTGAAATAGAGACTTACTGAGAGCAGGGGATAAAAGAGGAATGTGACAGAGTAGGATCACTGGGTAAAGGCTGGTGCAGATGTTATTCCAGGTTTAAGTGTTTCCATAGAGACAGAGGAGAGAGTAGATCAGGTTTTACACCATACTTGTGCCTTAGGTTCCTCTCAACTTTATTTTGATATCAGAATGTTCCTTGAATTTGTTCTTCTCTCTCCAAGCCCTGATTTAGAGCAGTAAAGTTTGCTTTTGAAAAAGAAACTTTGAACCCTGCGGTGGAAAAATAAAATCCCTCCTGACTCTTCTGTCCCTGCAGAGAGCACTGTTAATCCTTCAAAAGATCTTCCCTGTCCTATAGCCAAGGCATCTTATCCTGCACTGGGGGGAGAGTTAGAGGCAGGTTCAGCCATGCTTTAAGGCAGTGAAGGCAGGTTTTTTGCATATTCTTCACAGGTTTTTTTATTACCACTTCAAGAAAATCAGCACTGCTGTGGGAGCTCTAGAGGGAAGAAACAACAACAAGAACAGTCAGTCCTGCTTTTCCAGAGGCTGGTGGGAAGAGCTCCTATTGCCTCTGGGGTGCTTGGACTGTTGCTTAGTGCCCTCAGCATGCCCTGAGAGGACCACTGCTTTGGTGCAGGTGAGTCCTATGCCTACTTTTTGCAGCAGGAGGAAGAAGTGTTACTTGCATTAACCCCACAACTCCCACATGGCAGCACACGTGCCAGCTCCACAGGCTGGCAAACAGGGCAGCCCTTGTTCCCACCACTGTAGGTCTGACTGGCACATTGCCACATGGCACCTACTTGTCAGGCAGATTTCCATGGGGTTGTGGAGCATGAGCAGGCCGCTGAGGACAGTTAGAAGAGTCGGTGTTTTACAGTACTTGAACACCAAGTTCAGCTTCTAGCTGCATGGTCAGCAGGAGTAGGGAAGTGATGGTGCCCCTGTACTGGGCACTGGTGAGACAGCACCTCGAGTACTGTGTTCAGTTGTGGGCAGCACAGTGTAAGAAGGACATTGAGGTGTTGCAACAAGGACAGAGAAGGACAAGAAAGCTGGTCAAAGGATTGGAGACCGTGACTTATGTGGAGGGGCTGAGGGAGTTGGGACTGTTTAGCCTGAAGAAGAGGACACTGAGTGGAGATCTTACTGCCCTTTACAGCTACTTAAAATGAGGTTGTAGGAAGGCCAGTGTTGGCCCCTTCTCCCAGATAACTGATGACAGGACAAGAGGAGATGGCCATAAGTTGCACCAGGGGAAGTTGAGATTGGGAATCAGGAAAAATTTCTTTAGTGAAAGAGCAGTTAAACATGGGAACAGGCTGCCCAAGGAAATGGTGGAGTCACCATGCCTGGAGGCGTCAAAAGAACAGTAGATGTGACACTTCGGGACATGGTTTAGTGGCCATAGAGGTGTTGGGTTGAAGGTTGGATTTGATGATCTTACAGATCCTTTCCAACCTTAATGATTCTGTGATTCTTTCTTGGAAGTTTTGGGTTGAGAGGCGATGCGATTGTAGTGAATAAGTGACCAAGAAACGTGTTGATGTGGCTTATTTTTTCCAATCCTATTTCTGTCAGGTTTTATCTATAATCTTTAGAGAGGATCCTCCTTCTGGCTCTTCTGCTGACATGCCACTGGCAAGTCTCTTGTGTCAGCAGGTTTGTGAGAAGAAGTTAGGGTGCTGACCTTTCCAATATGGACTGAATATCCTGGCTGAGTCATGTTCCTCTGTCCCTAATGGATGCTCCCAGTGAAGCAGAGCCGTACTTTGTTCATCTGCTCTTGGGGCTATCCATGTCCCATCCTTGCCTTGATGATCATCTTGACAGCCACTTATCAAGTTTGTTTCTGAGCTGTATCTCACATTGTTCCTAATTCCTTGGCTGATGGGATTGGCTCTTGGAAAACAGCCCATCAAGACTCATTTTTCAGGGAATGTTGTTCTCATGCTGTTTTTCCCTGGCCTGCTGGCTAAGGCAGAGGTATCAGGAGAAGGTGGTCTCATGAGGCCGCTTGACCGTGTGAGATTTCTGCCCTACCCTGTGTTCCTGTAGTGTAGTACACTAAAATGTCAAGCCTGTTTCTTATAAACAGTACATGCATGTCTTCTTCCCTTCCATAGCTTTTCTCATACTCCATGGAGCTTGTTGTTCTCTCCAGTCGTCCTGTGGATCCTTTAATTGCATAGGAAGACAATGAAGGAGGATTCTCAAATTAACATGATTACATTCCAGCTGGGAAGATCTTTCCAGAGCTGTTACCTGTTTTCCTGTTATCTGTATCTGCAAGACCATTATGTTCTGTAAGAGGTGAGCAGGTGGTTGCTCTGCCACCAAACCCATGCTTGTAAAGATTATAGGAACCCTCTACTCATATTTTATATCTATGGGCTCAAGAGAATATGCCAGACAGTGCCATACAGCAAAGCTTTCTTGAAAAATCCTGTATAGGAAGAAAGAAAGGAATCCTGTGGTTTAGAAACTACAAAAAAATAAAGCTTGCCCTTGATTTCACCCCTTTCTGCCTCCAGGGTCTTCCCCTACCCCATATTAGTCCTCACATTCATCTTGTCACTTACCTTGCCTTGTTATACATCCCCTTCTTCTCATGGACTTTAGCTATTTTCAGTATTCTTTACAGCTTCCTCAGAACTTATCTGCCTCAGGTCTCACAGCTCTACGCATGCCTGTTCCCTCTCTCCTTTCCCTGACTCTTCTCAGGGTATTTCTGTACGCAGTTTTCTCCCTTATTTCTCTGTTCCAGCCACATAGTGCCCTGAACGAGACCAATCCTTGTCTTTCTCAGTCAGACTGTCAGCTCAGAAACAGATTAGTCAAAAAACAAAAGCATAAAAACTAAAACCTCCTGGTCCTCTCCTGCCTCAATCACTAAAGACACGATTGCCAAGTTGTCTGTTCCTCAGCTCTGCTACAAGATTGACATCTAAGACTCTGACCCGTCTCTTGTTAGTGCATTCAAGCTGTTAATCTTGCCAGGTCTCAATGATGCAGCATTTAATTTCCTATCCGTCGTACTGCATATCCCATTCAGCCTGCCTTTATTTCAGACCATCATTACAGCATGCCAGCATCCAATCTTGACTCAAAAAGATCCCTTTTCCTAGACTACTGCATGGAATCTACCAGCCCAGCTTTACTTTTCTCTGCTTGTTTGTTTCACCACCACATCTGCCATAACATGCATTGGTTGGCGTCCCAAGCCATTCCTGTCTGTAGCCCTCGCCTATCTTCTGTCATTCAGTATCGAGAGAGTTTTCCCCCCTCAATCAAACCCAAGCGTGTGGCCAACCCATTCTGGAAATGTGTTGACTGTGTATGATGCTTGCAGCTCCCTTCCCTCAGCTCGCAGCAGTGCGTGGGCTGTGTTGTGTCAGTACATGGTGCCCCGCAACAGCACCGCTCCTCCAGCACCAGAGCTTTAGGCCATGACAGTAATTCCCAGATGCTGCAAACATATGAATAGTCATTGTTGCTGTTCTTGAAAACAGAAATTGCTGTAGCAGAACATGGAAGATTTTCTAGCTGTAGCAGAGTCTGAGAGCAGAAGAGTGGTTGCTAAGCAGATGCTGTTGGGTTTTTCTTTAAATTCCTGTTGGGGTGGCCTGTCTAGACAGCTGGTTTTCCCTCAGTGCACCAGTGTGGCTGTACCTCCATCTATGGAGAAGAAGAAACTCCATGAAGAAACTGTCAGGCCAGAGTTCTTTCCATTGAGAATTATCCTGTGAACCTTTGTACTTGAGCAAGAGAACAGCTTGTGCAGTGTTACACAAGTAAAGAGCCCAGGGAAGTACTGGCTGAAGAAGCTCTGTGAGCTTAAACCATGTGGTACCAGCTAGAGAAACATGCAGTGGGAGGAGCTGTGCTCTAGTAACACAGCGTTACACACTGTAGGATTCAGAGCAAACTGTGGGCCTTTGACAGACTGTTTTCCATTTCAGAAATATGCAATTTCTGCTGTTGCAGAAGCTGAACTTGTTCTGATGTTTTCTGGCTGTAAACAGCATCCTTTTGGGAGATGCTGGCAGCAGTCTTTACTGAGAGTTAATTCAATGTATAACATGCTTGATAGATAATTGCTTTGTTTGGATGCAGAGTGTCATAGTGGGATATTTGGGAGTCAAGAAACTTGGCTTTTGTGGATTGGTTTGCAGGTTGTGCATGGTGTGCTCATGCCTCTCACAGTTTCATTCTCAGTCCCTGTTTTAAGTTGTTGAATTCAAAACTGAGTAGAACTTTGTCCGTTGACCATCTGCTCAGAGCCTGGGCTCATTTTTGAAAGTAGGATTTGAAATGGTTCAATCATCCTAGTGAGGGTGGAAGTATTTTCTTGACCCAATTTAAAAAAAAATTAATGGAAGTTACTTCCCCAGGAACCATTTCAACAGCTCTGTGTTATGAAAAGAGCAGTAGTAATCTGGTGGGTTTTTTGGTCAAGAAAAGGTTAAAGAGAGAAAAAACTGCAGTTGTGTGGATCTAGGTAAAAGTTGTTGCTTTGGCTGTTGAACTGTTGAAGGTTTCTCCATGTGGCTGAACATGTTCTCTTCCTCTGTAGCTCTGTATAGACAGCACCCCAACAGCCAATGATGCCAAGAGGAGGGACGTGGAAATTCATAGGGTCATAGAATAATTTAGGTTGGAAAAGAATTTTAGGATCACTGAGTTCAATCATTAGCTCAATTGTCCCAAGGCCACCGCTAAACCCTGTCCTTGAGCTCCATATCTCCATGATCTACTGTAAAAATAGAGTTTGGTGCTAGCTCAGAAGAAATCCTATATAGCAACGTATTGAAAAAACTCTTAAAGAAAATAATATTTGCGTACTCAGGCCTGTGTTTGCAGGGCAAGCAAAGCTCTGCCGAGAAGAGCAGGCAAACACACCATGGAACTGCCTGCCTGCTTTGTACCCTGCAGCTGGGGCAAAAGCCATGTCTCTGCACATCAGATAGGCCTAATCCAATCTCAGTTTCTCCTGTCCCTAGTGCTGGTTAATATTTTGTCACATTGTTCACCTCATTGGAGAGAGGGTGTTGCTACATGACTCAGTAAGAGAGTGCTGTTGTTTCTCTGGTAATTTGTAGAGCACAGTTTATTTGTGCCTGCATCACTGATGTGTCCTTGGCTTTAAGAGGAGGTAAACTGCATCTTGTGTCTTACAATTGCAGCAAGCACGTCCCTGTGTGTGCTAAACCAATATGGGATGTGCTGGGCACAGGCTGTCTGCTTTCCCAGTGTGCTGGATATAACCTCACTGCTTGTCTCCTCAGTTATTTATTTGCCTGTTCTATTGAAGCACCTGCGCTGGTTGTTGTAGTTACTAAGTTTTTGTGTTTCTGTGTGTGCGCGCCTTCCAATTCCCAGTTCAGCTACTACCGTGCTGAAAGGCTCTTACTGTTTGTCAGACAAGTGTTCAGAGCTCAGGTTCCATTTGCTGCGCATACAAGCAAGGTGACAAGTAAGGGCTGAGCAATCATTAATATTGCAAAATCGTTGGGTTGGAAGGGACCTCCAAAGGTCATCTCATGCAATCCCCCTACAACAAGTAAGGCCATCACTCACCAGACCAGATTGCTCAGAGCCCCATCCAGCCTGACCTTGAATGGCTCCAGGGAATGGACCTCCACCACCTCTCTTGGCAGCGTGTTCCAGGGATCCACCAACTTCAGATAAAAGAGCTTTTTCCTCCTATCCTGCCTCAATCTGCCCTTTTCCAGCTTCAAACCATGACCCCTTGCCTTATTGTTCCTTGTGAACAGTCTTCCCCAGCCTTCTGACAGGCCCCTTTCAGGTACCAGAAGGTTGCTATCAGGTTCCCCTTGGAGCCTTCTCTTCTCCAGGCTGAACAACCTCAGCTACCTCAGCCTGTCCTCGTAGCAGAGGGGCTGGACACAGGACTCCAGGTGAAGTTTCACCAGGGCAGAGCAAAGGGGCAGAATCCCCTCTCTTGATCTGCTTGCCACTCTGTTTCTGGTGCAGCCCGAGATGCATTTGTATCATAGAACCATTTTAAACGTTTAGGATTATGAAGTCCAACCATTTACATTGTGGGTAAAGGGGTGTCTTTATCTCTGTACATTATCTAATGTTAGACTTGGGGTTCTTGAGCTATTTTTAATCTGAAGGTCAATTTTTATGCCTGCAACATGGCCTTGTGTGATCAGACCATCAGGGCTGTTCCACACTCATCACTTGCACCATTCCAGCGGCAGCATTATTCCCTTGGTGCAGTCTTGGCTGAGAACAGCTCTTAGAAGAAGGTTTGGAAGTAAATTATTACAATAGCAAATTAAATTCCACTGAACACTGTGCAACTGTTCCTTGAAATGTGTTCCCTCGGTGCAGTTATACAAACGAAATCTCACTCTACTACAAGCTATGAGGCAAAACCTTCCGTTCTTTAACATCTTGCTGATGCCACCTCCCACAGAAGCATATCTAATCAGTGAGGACTAAGAATGAGGCTTTATTCCTGTCACCATGCCACATGGTGTTTCACAGCATGTGGCAGGAGCAGGAGAGTTACCCCCCCCAAACATTTTGAGTTGCCATGGAAGTAACTCCCACACTCACAGCCTCTGCGGCAGACTTTGTGAGGGGATTCACTGCACAGGGTGAAAACGAAGGTCAGGTCACAGCTAGTGTCACCCTGCAGCTTTTGTCCTTGTTGAGACTGGTTTCTTCTCATTTCTGCTGGTTTATTCACTGGAGGCTGAGAAGGGGGACTGCAACTCAGCATTAATTGCACAGTGCTCCAAGACACTGGATGCAGTGCAGGAGTGCACCCAGGTTTGGACCTCAAGGAGGAATTTCTTTACTTTAGGAGGAATTTCTTTGCTTTAGGAGGAATTTCCTTACTGAAAGGGTTGGCAGGCATTGGAACAGCTTGCTCAGTGAGGGGGTTGAGTCACTGTCCCTGGAGGTGCTTAAAAGAAGGGTAGATGTTGCATTGGGGGGCAGAGTTTAGCAGTGCTGCTATGGCTAGGAAAAGGTTGGACTTGGTGATCTTGAAAGTCTCTTCCAGCCCAAACTGTTCTGTGATTCTATGACCAGAAAAACAAATTAAATCAGCCATGAGTTAGGATGATTTTTAGAGACAGCTTCAATGGAGTTAGGTGAGAATTCACCCTCTTTTACAATTTTGCATTTTTTTCACCCCATGTTTTCATCTTGGTATCAGCTTTCCCCTCAATTTCTCCTTCCAGGAGGTTTCAGAGCAATGACCTAGAAGTAAACCTCTTTGTCTTATCAAATGCCTTTATAAATATTCCGACAAACTTTCTGTGCTTTCACCCTCAAATGCTTAAGCATGTATGAGTGGCAAAGATTTCAGGAGGTTACTGGAGAATTAAATTGTGGATTTTAGGAATTGCCTGTTATCCTGTATCCTCTGCCAGCTTGGCTCACCAGTGTGTGTCGAGATGACACACACAAGATGGTGGGGTAGGAGACCAGCCTGGTTGAACAGAGAGCTTTGGCTGGAACTCAGAAGTAAAAGAAGGGTTTATAGTCTCTGGAAGGCAGGGGCAGGCAATTTACAAGGATTACAAACATGCAGTGAAACTGCTGTAGGAAGAAAATTAGGCCAAAGGCCAACTAGAACTAAAATTGGCCACTGTGATGAAGGATAACAAAAAACGTTTTTATAAGTACATTAACAGTAAGAGGGATAGGGATTGTCTCAACATGTTGTTAGATGCAGAGGGGAACACCGTGACCAAGGATCAAGAGAAGGCTAAGGTGCTTAATGCCTTCTTTGCCTCAGTCCTTAATAGTAAGACTAGTGGTTCCCTGGATACACAGCCCCTGGGGCTGGAAGATAGGCAACTACAGGCCTGACAGTCTCACCTCGGTGCCAGGAAAGGTTATGGGACAGATCATCTCAACACCCATCATGGAGCAATTAAAGGTCAACCAGGCGATCACGCCCAGTCAGAATGGGTTCATGAGAGGCAGATCCTGCTTGACAAACCTGATCTCATTCTACGATAAGATGACCTGCTTAGTGGATGAGGGAAAGCCTGTCGATGTAGTCTGGACTACTGGTAAAAGGAGTTAAATCCAGTTACAGGCCAGTCACGAGTGGTGTCCCCCAGGGCTCAGTGCTGGGACCACTTGTGTTCAACATCTTTATCAATGATCTTGATGAGGGAATTGAATGCACCCTCAGTAAGTTTGCAGATGACACCAAGCTGGGAGAGAGCATTGATGNCTGGAGAATAACTCTTATGAGGAGAGATTGAGAGAGTTGGGGCTGTTTGGTTTGAGAAAGAGGAGGCTAAGAGGAGACCTCATTGCTGTCTACAACTACCTGAAAGGCCATTGTAGAGATGTTGGTGCTGGTCTCGTCTCACAGGCAATTAGTAACAGAGCCAGAGAGAATGGCTTCAACCTTCAACAGAGTAGGTTTAGACTAGACATCAGGAAGAAATTCTTCACAGAGAGAGTAGTCAGGCACTGGAATGGGCTGCCCAGGGTGGTGATTGAGTCCCCATCCCTGGATGTGTTCAAAAGTCGCTTAGATGTAGTGCTGGGGGATCTGGTCTAGGAGTGACCTTGTAGAGTACGGTTGATGGTTGGACTTGATGATCCCAAGGGTCTTTTCCAACCTGAATGATTCTATGATTCTTAGTTGGTCACTGGAGCTTACTTCTTTCCCGTGCAACTACAGGTTGGTGGAAGATGACAGTACAGGATGGTATTAGCTGCTGTGCAGGATTGAAAGCAGCATTTGTGATCATACTTCCCTTTCACGATGATTCATTCCTGCTGAAGATCCACATTCTTCCGAAATATGGTTTGGGGTCTTATGCCCAAACTCAATCAGTTCATGGAAGGTCTTCAAAACCAGACAAGATATTCAGAATACCCAGGAGCTGAGCAATACAGTAGTGAGAGTGGACTACAGGCTTGAAGAATGTTCAGTGAATTGAAGTCTGCAAGCTTAGGGATCTGAATATTATGCTGTGGTGCATATGACAGAGACAATTGGGTTTTCTGAGCCAATTACAAGTGAAAGCAGGCCAAAAGCTCCAGACCACCTCAGGGCTTGGACAGCCTCTGGATCCCAGCAGTTTGCTCAGTATATGAAGATCTGCTTCTCAGCTGCACTGAGAGGACAAAACCTCATCCTACACTTTATTCTCCTTGTTCTGTATTTAGGCTAGATACAAGATTTGTAAGGTCTTTAAGTTCAGAAACAAGCAAACCGAAATAATTCTAGACTTGATTTTGTAGTGTCTGACAAAAGACGGATACCTTAAATGGTATGGAAGTAAAGGGAGGCCATGGAAGCTGTTTGACTGCTTAGCACTTTCTGTATAACCCCTGGTGGGGTTAGCACAATTTGGGGGAAAAGGAAATGAAAGAAAAGTACCCAGGCAGACCATAACTTCAAACCTTCTCCCTTTTAAATCTCTCACCTGCTGTGTTCCAGGATACATACAGAAGCTGTACAGATCCTCAAGAAACCTTATGGGCACTGAGTTGCTAACAGCAAATCACTTTTTTTTTCCATATCCATTCTCCCAACTGTTGGAGCAGCTGAATGGGTTCTGTTCATAGCCACAACATGGGGCTGCTCCCTCATTGCCCCTTTAGAGATAGACACTGCCATAGGTGTTTGGCAGTCAGGAGGTTTAAGGGAGCCACGATTTCTGATTCCTGTTCCTAGGAATGGGGGTGTGTGTATGTACTCAGTGGGTTTTGGATGTACTACTTCTTTGCTGAGTTTGAAACTACTGGATAAAGTGCAGAGTCATCCTCTGCACACCCAGTTCCATTCAGTAGCTACTGCATCATCTACCTCTACTTCCAGGGGCCAGATGGCTGCATGGATATCTCTCTGCTTCATGTGATGTGATGAGAGAGTTTGTGTGGGGTCAGTACATGAGAACTAGAAGATGTTGAATTACTTCCCATCAGTGAAGGACTTGAATAGGTGTGCTTGCAGACCAGAAAGCAAACTGTACTCTGGGCTGCATCAAAAGAAACGTAGCAGCAGTTCATGGGGTGGGTTCTCCTCCTCTGTTCTTGTGAAACTTCATCTAGAGCAGTGTTCAGCTCTGGAAGTGCTCCTCAGCACAAGAAAAACATTGACCTGTTGGAGCAGGTTTAGAGGAGGCCACAAAAATGATGAGAGGACTGGAACACTTCTTCTATAAGGACAGGCTAGGATTGTTGGGTTTGTTCAGCCTGGAGAAAGCTCTGGGTAGACCTTTCAGCAGCCTTCCAGTATTTAAAGGAGGCCTATAAGAAATATGAGAAGAGATATTTTTAGCAGGACCTGTTGGAGCAGGACAAAGGGTGGTGGTTTTAGACCAAAAGATATTTAGATTAGATAGCAAGAAGAAATTTCTTGCAATTAGTGGTGAAACACTGGCCCAGGTTGTCCAGACTGGGAGTAGATGCCCTATCCCTGGGAACATTCCAGGTCAGCCTGGATGGGGCTCTGAGCAACCTGATCTAGTTGGAGATGTCCCTGCTCACTGCAGGGGTGTTAGACTAGATGACCGTTAAAGGTCCCTTCCAACCGGGACCCACCTCAGACCTTTCCAAGGAGGAGTGTCTTTTCATCCCAATCCTGATCAAATATTGGTGGGAGCTATGCTTAGGACAGGGCATCCGTGAGTGTCCCTCAAGGTGCTCGATAAATGTCGCAGTCCAACAGCAAAATGTTAAGTTCATAAAGACAACTTTAGGGCTTTGCAGAGCTGACTGATTGCAGAGGTTTGGGCTTTGAGTTGGTAGAAGGAGCCAAGTCCTTTAGACATTCTGACTCCAGGATCCTGCCAGGAAGTGGATGGCAGAATCCAACAGCAACTGCTTCTCCCAGACCCCAGGTCTGAGAGAGAATCATCTCCCCCATCCTCATGGCAAACACCTACGAGCTTGTTGCACACCCAGGCATGTCCTCGCTGCACCCTCGCTCCGTTGCACAGGCAGCATTTCACCAGCCCCACATGGAGCTGCGGGATTTGCCCTCTGGCAGGTCATGTCTCTGTTACTGGCACAGTCTGAGCACGGGTGGAAGGATTTAAAAAAGCAGCCGCCTAATCCACTGCTGACCCTCCTTAAAAGCCTCCTCTGCACAGCACCACTGGCTCTTGCAGCGTTGCTAAGGCCTGCACGTATCCTGGAGACGGCGCCCAGCAAATCGCTGAGCCACTCACTGCAAAGCCAGTATCGCAGCCTGGATTGCAGTGCTCCAGCACGCTCGGGCTGGCTGCGAGAAGGAATTCAGCGTCTTTCTTCTGCTAAAGCAATGGCTACAGCTCCTTCAGCAACGAAGGTGTGGAAGCCCTGAGATAAGGGGGTGGGCAGGGGGCATTGGGGCACACGTGCCGCACGGCACCAGCAATGGCTGCTTCGAACCGCTTAGACTTCTGCTTTTGAGAGCTGCCAAACTGCTTTTGTTCATAGCTCCATACCCCCACCGTGGGCTGCACAGCGGTCACTTCAGACCCAGCAGCCTGCTGGGGTTTGTTTTCTTTTTTTCCGGGGACTGAAGCCATGGCCAAGGTCCCTGAGCGAAGCAGGCACAAATGGAGTGCGCTTCACGCTTTCCTCCGCTGCAACATGAACCCAGAGACCCAGCGGGTAGTGGTCTTCGTCATCCTGCTCTTCCTCATCATCGTCAACGTGGTGCTGATGTTTCTTTTGGCATTTCACTGACGGAGGACTGCCGGTAGTGGTGTGGTGCATGGGGGTTTCCAGGACTGGGAGACAAATCAGCAGGTCAGCTTGTCATTGTCTGCCTCTGGTCTGCTTGTCTGCTGTTACGGTGACTGTGTGTCTCAGAGTACCTCTTCTCTGTTTTTTTACTCATCACCTCCTTCCCCAACCTGCTCCCCTCACTCTCCTCCTGTCATCACCTGTGCCTTGCGGTTTGGATCGCCGTTAAACCAGGGAAAGGGAAAGAGGTGACAGAGCCAACCTCTGTAGTCGTAACCGCTCACCGTGGCACTAATCAGCCTCGAGCCTAATTATGACAATACGGTGCCTATATTTAGCACTCCTCAGCTCTAGAGAAACCCAAAGTGCTGCTGCTTTGTTTGCAGAGGGACAGTCAGGCTCTAACCAGCCCTTACACAAGTACCTGCTCCATGTAAACACCTGCTGTACAAACCTGAATCCTGTGATGCCTCTGTGGCTGTGAACGTTGCGCTGTGCAGTGGTAGAAGTGATGCCTGGTTAGCCAGAGTGATTGATCAGCCGAGCTCAGGCTGGATGAACACTGCAGCAGAGTGGAAGGACTGTTTTGCTGGCTTTTATCCCATTTTCCTTTACTGTATCTCAGCACTTACCTTCTCCATGTGTAAAAATGGCTCTCAGAAGTGCAACACAAGATGTCACTTGCAGACCACTGGCCAGTACCAGCCATGCTCAGCGGGGAGGCGACTCAAGGAACACTCTTGCAGACCTGTCAGGAGGGAAGGGCAGTAGAAGAGCGTGCTCACTCTAGGCCTGTTCACTTCGATGATGTTTTATCAGCAGCCGTTGTACATCACAGCAGCTCCAGACTTGGGCTTTGGCATCTCCAGACTTGGGCATTGGCACCTCTGTGGAACAACCCTCTACTTGGTGGCACTGAAGAGACACCACAAAGGAAGCCACGGTACACTGTGTGTAATGGCACTGCTTGTGTCTGCACTGGAAACTGAATAAATATTTAAGCCCTTAAAATTCAAGAGGATCTTTTGCTTTGTGCGTTAGGTTCAAGTGCAGCTTTCCCCAGGGCAGTGCATTTGCTGGTACTAATGGCTGAAGTTTCTGCAGTCCTTTCAGACCTGAATGTTTACAGCTCCTGGAATCTGACCCTATGCTGAGAAGGGCCAGGTGATGGTGATGTGTCTGTCATCATGAGTGATGTACTCTGTACCAGTTATTTATGTGGTTATGTGTGATCCATTAGTGTTGTACAAACCCACGTCGCTTTGGCACACAAAGAAATGGAATCTGAAGTTGCTGAGCTCCTTTCTGTTTCATCTGAACCTGGAAAGACCTTTTCCTTTTCGCTGAGAGAGGAGTGGTGCTGAGTGTGGGGCAGCAGCACAGCCCAGATCTCTGCACTTCTCTCTTATGTAGAGGAACAGTTTAGAATTACAAAAAAACTCAAACCAGGCTGTTTACGAGACATTGCGATAAACAGCTGCTTGAACCATCCAGTGTAGGTTGTGTCCTTAAGTTGCTGTTCTAAAATACCCCCCACCAAGCCTCAGCACACATCAAATCTGTTTTGCTTCCCCTCTAAACCTGACCTGTGGTCTTAGTTACAGCTGGGATTTGAACTTTGTGCCATAAAGTGGAAGAGACGTTGTTTGTTGGGAAGGGTGAGTGAAGGATTTGAAAGCATTGCTCAGTCCTCAGATGACAGATGAGGCACCAGAGCATGGCTCTGGGGACACGGGTGTCACTGGCAGAAACCTTTTGGCAGCTGCTTGTGAGGGCAGGTCACAAACAAGGTTTGAGCAGGCTCTGGAAGTGTTTGATCACTTAGAAGCTCTCAGCCTTCATCTAGTAGCAGAGGGTTTGCTCTCTGGAGCAATCACAGGCCTCAGCATCACGGCAGCTGCTGCAATGTGTTTGAACTGTCCGTTCCTACTGTCTCCCCTGCTGTGTGCCTTGAAATAGTGCAAAATGCGTCTGATTGCAGATGAAAATGGTGATTGCTTGTACGGCCTGCACCTATACACGTAGCTCTGGAGAGTACCTGGTAGGTTGACTCCATTCATAATCCAAGCGTTTGGCTCAACATGTAGGAGCCATGTAGGGCAGCTGGTAAGCTGAGCACAAACGTCTGCCAGCCAGGACTGATCCTGGATTCACAAAGTCACTTGTGCTCTTATTTAGCTCGGTGTCATGCCACTGAAATGCTTCTTAGATGGCTTTTGTCACTGAGCTGGAGGCTGTAGCTTCCTGTTACACTCTGGAGCATCTGAAGATGCTCCAGGAAAGTTTTCCAGGAACTTAGTTTTATTTGGTGTCCTACAAAATTGATGAGGTGGCTGGAGCTGGTCTTGTGGGGATGATGAAAATCTCCCTCTGCTACTTGCTGCTTGCTCCTTCTCTTCTCTGTGGCCTACTTACACCACACACCTACAGCATGCATTCCCTGAGCTCTGTCCATACAGCAGCTGAGCCTCTGGCAACCAGACCCTTGGCTGCATTGACAGAAAGAGCCAGTGCTTGTAAGGGGAAGTGAAGGAGTGTCTTGGTAGTGGTTGGTCTAACACCCCAAATCACTCACCACCAATGTGAGAAAAACCACAGAATACTGTGAGTTTGGGTAGTGAGTGCCCCAGAAATCCAGAACTGCCCCATGGCTTGCTGCAGGGCAACTCTCCTCTTGTTGGAACAAAAGAGCTAAGTCTTTCCCAGCAGGAGAAGACCTGCCTGCTGCTAGAGAAATAAAGCAAAGAAGTGTTTTCCTTAAGGGCTATGGGGAGTCCAGGACCACAAGGGATAACCTGGAAGAGGTGTGTGCTCTAGGAAAAGGCAATGTAGTCCCTGGTGAAATTGCCTCCCTCTTACCTAGAAGCAAAGAATGTAGAATTGTTCTTGTGCCTAAACGTTCTGATAACACAGATGGGAAGATGGCCGAATACTCACTGTCCAGAGGTGCTGTGCCTGCCAGGCATGCTGATCCTGCTTGCTAAGAGCCTGGGAACACTTTTTTCCTCTTAATACTTAGTGTTAAGTGGATTTTAATGTTCTCTTTCCACTGCTTTTCCAGGTGTTCAATACCTCACTAATCCTGAAGTATCTGTGTCAAGCTTTATTATGGGGAATGCAGTGTTTTTCTTCTTCCTCAAGTTCTCCTACAGCCATGTACGTTGGGCTGGAAGCTGCAGTTGACACCTGAAGTGTTAGTCAGCCTCATACTAGTTTTGACTCGTTCAGGTCTGCCTCAGATCTTGGCTAAAGAAACTGTGACGGCCAATAAAGCCCAGGAAAAATAATCCCTGAACCAAGTGCATGAGCCACAAATGGTGATAGGATGGCAGGGAAGGAGAAGCTTTTGGCATTTCTGTCAGCAAAGTTGGCTTGTTTTCTTTACTCTCAGTGCACTTATTTGACACAAGAGATGGGTTGCTCTGCAGGAAGGCTGTGGCTGCCCCTCTGCAGAGCACCTGGGGTGCCCGGTGACCACTGTACTGTTCTCTGCTCCTGCTGTGGACTAGGCCATGTCAGCCAGGTTCTTTTGTGGCTGCTTAACATTTCCTTCTCCTCCCTGGGGTGCAGAGTAAGACTGTGTCTCCAACCTTTTTCCCATCCAGGGATGAGGCAGGTATTGTTTCCCCCAGTCCCACAGGGTACTTTGGTTGCCTCTGTATGGAGCAAGTTCACCAGAGGTTTTAACACACATGAGCTTTGCTATGCTGCTTTACTTTGAGCTTCTCAAGAATAAAGAGCATCTGGGAGCAGGAGTGAGACCTGCTAATAATTTGTTCTCCCAGTCTAAACTCATTTCTGCGGTGATATTTTGTGGTATCTGCTGTCTTTGTGATTTATTCTTGGAATCTGAGGCAAGAGCTGGCCAGGTAAGAAACACAGTAAGCATTTAGGATGATACCATCAACAATTAATATTAATTAGTGTTTTCAATGTTTTGGTTTAAAGAAAAATAATCAAGAATTCCCATTATGCAGACTAAAGAAAGATTTTAAGAGGGAAGTGTTTATGCCACATCGCTGGGCTTGTTAACTACAAAAGATGTGGAAATAAACGTGTGTCTTACTCGAATTTTTGTACGTGTTCTTTGGCTAGGATTCCCCCAGGTATGACTGTGGTGGTCACATACAGTGTACCTGCTCAGAGTTGGCACTGCTGAAAATGGGACCCAAATCGGTAGCGTGGACCTGCTGGAGGCCCACACTGATGGTCTCCATCCCGTTGTAAGCATGCCGGCCTTCTGTGTTTGCAACTGGTAAGAGTGACAGTCACCTCATCTATACTGGTAATGCTATAAGAAAACTATCTCCCCAAGTCCCAAGCAGATGTTGTGGAACCCTTCAACAAAAGAGTCAGCCAGGTGTGGGTGGCCTGGCCTCTCCTACTGGGACAAACAGGGACTGCCTTCACCCCCTCTTCCCTTCCTGCAACACTTGGGCTGCTGGGCAAAGCCAAGGTGGCTCAGGGCATGGAGCAAGCCACCAAAGCAACCACAATTAAACATCATCTGCTTGCCCAGTTTTGCTTCCATTTAGGATACCAGCAGGAGAATGGAATCAGTATCATTTCTTCTTGTGCCTGCCTCATCCCTGGAAGCGTTCAAGGCTGGGAAGCGTTCAAGGCCTGGAAGCGTCCAAGGCCAGATTGGCAGGGGTCCTGAGTAACCTGATCAAGGGAAGGTGTCCCTGCCCATGCAGGGGGGTTGGAACTACAGATGATCTGTAAGATCCCTTCTAACTCCAGCCATTTTATGATTCTGCTAAGCTCTGGTGGTTTGTAGTGACCACTGGACAAAGGCAGTACACATGTGTTATCTATGGGCCCAGTGTCTACAGCATTTGTGGTAATGACCAGCATAGTTTAACTGGGTTTGACTGCTTGTGGTTCTTTTGAGTCATGATCTTGTCCAGTCTTAATGTTAAGTGTCTGCAGAGCTGTCACAAACTTTGTATGCGAGTACAAACGCTGTGCACGGGCATGACAGCGAACCTAGAGAGCAGCACCAGGATCTCTCAGCAGCAGCCTCGCACAGCTTTCCTCACCTCACCAAATTAAATCCTTCCAGCAGGAGATTAGGAACAAATGGGTTATTAAGGAGGCACGGCTTAGTATTTTTAGTATCCCAATTCACACCTGAAGCACCCAGCTGTCAGAACTCGTTATACTAAGCACTATCTAATTCTGTAGTGAGATTTGCAGTAGACACTGAGCCAGGGACTGCAGCATCCCGTCGCTGTCTGATTTACTGAGCTGCTTTTGCAGAACCACTTTATAGTAGGGAAAAGCCCATGACCACTATGGGAGGGTTGTGTAGGGAGTCAGAGGGATTAAGATCAGAACATACAGGGAGCAGGAGCTATCTGGAAACTTGTCCTGTTTGGACTAAAGGAACCATATTCTGCAGGCAGAACAGCAGCTGCTTTAGTGCCCTATAGTTAGAGGGTTTGTGTACAGTAAGGTCTCGGAAACAGGAATACAGTTCTGGTTTGAGACTGCACCTTTTTTAGACTACTAAGTCTCTTCATCCAGATGATGAGGACTGAAGCAAATTGATAAGATGGATATATTCAAAAGCATAACAGTACAGGAGCCTAGAAGACTAGAAAGCCCCAGACCAAGACAACAAAACCAGTGAAGCAATACTTGGGTCAATCAAGCAAGCTTTAGGTCAACAAAACCTGGTTCTTATGGGTGACCCAGACATTTCCTGGAAGAACAACACACTGGTTCACCTGACATCCATCACGTTCCTGGAATGCTTAGAGGACTCCTTCCTCATACAGATGTTAGATGTGCCAACCAGGAATGGGGCACTGCTGGACTTGCTGCTCACCAACCAAGAAAACTGCTATAATGCAGTTAGTGACAGCCTCAGAGGCAGTGATCACAATATTGCGGGGTTTGAGGTACTGGTAAACGCACCGAGGGTTAGTTACAAAAGAAATGTTTCAGACTTCAGCAGAGCAAACTTCAGCTCACTCAGGGCTCAGTTTGAAGGGATCCCATGGGAAGCTTCTCTGGAGCATAAAAGAGCAAATGAGTGCTAGGTGCTTCTCAAGAACACTCTCCTAGATTCACTAAATCCAGTTTATCCCCTCTAAAGGCAAGGGAAGCAGGTGAAGCAGGAGACCCCCTTAGCCTGACTGTGAGCTTGTGAGTGTACTCAGAATGAAACTGGAAACAGGTCAGAAATGGAGAAGTTGAACATTCCTGATGAGAAATTCCAAGGGCATTGCCCGGGGATGCAGAGAAGCTGTTTGGAAAGCAAAAGCCCAGTTTGTGCTGAAATTGACCAGAGATACCAGAAACTTCAAGAAAGGCTTCTTCAAATCCATTAACAGCAAGAAGAAACAGGAGAGGAATGTCACTCTATTCAACAGAAGTCACCAACAATGCTGAAAACGCAGAGGTCCTCAACACCTTCTTCAGCTCTGTCTTTACCAGCAGTGCTGGGTTTTAGGCCATGGGAACAGAAATTCAGATTGACACTGAGGCAGGTCTGCTGTCAGTAAAGGAAGAGTAGGTGTGCCAGCTGTTGTGGAAGCTTGACCCACATGGCCCCTATGCCATCCACCTGAGGGTGTTCAGATTGCTGGCCCATGTCGTTGGGAGGCTGCTCTCTGTAATCTTTGAGACGTCATGAAGATCAGGAAACGAGCCTGAAGCTTGGAAGAAGGCTAATGTCACCCCTATTTACAGGAAAGATTCTAAGGAAGACCCAGATAATAATAGATCCCTGATAAAGTTTGTGGCTGACACCAAAATGAGTCTGAAAGTTGACACCCCAGAAGGGAGAGAGAGCCACCCTCCAAGAAGACCTGTACAGACTGGAGGAGTGGGCTAGGAGGAACCCTGTGAAGTTCATTGTGGACAAGAGTAAGGTCTTGAACGTGGGAATACACAACCTGTAAGTGCAGTTCAGACTGGGATCCACCTGGCTGTAGAGCAGCCCTATTGAGAGAGACCTGGGGGTTTTGGTGGACAACAGACTCAACTTGAGTGAACAGTGTGTTGCAGCAGCCAAGAGAGTGGACAGGATTCTGGGCTGCATTAAGAAAGGCATCAACAGCAGAGACAAAGAAGTCATTGTCCCATTGTCCCTTCTCAGCTGGTTCTCAGCTGCCTCTCAGACCACACCTTGAGTCCTGGGTTCAGTTTTGGTCTTGACTATACAGAAAAGATGCAGACAGGCTGGAAAGGGTCCAGAGGAGGTCCATGAGGATGATCAGAGGACTGGAAGACCTGCCATATGAGGAAAGGCTGAGATCTGTGTTTGTTCAGCCTTGAGAAGAGGGCTTAGTCAGGACCTTATCCCCATGTCCCAGCCAGAGTGGCTGCCAAGAGATGGAGATGCCCTTTTCAAAGGAATCCCATAGAAAAGACAAGGATTGATGGGTACAAGTTTTTCCTAGGGAGATTCTGACTGGACACCAGAGGAAAACTTTGCACCATGAGAGCAATCGACACTGCAGTGATCTTCCCAGGGAAGTGGTGGATTCCTCAACTTCAGACAGTTGTAAGGCTCAGTTTGACAGGGTGCTGGGCCAGCTCATTTAAACTGCATTCATGTAGCTTAAAGGATTGGATAGGTGATCCTTGAGGTCCCCTACAACCTGATCTAGTGTGATACTGTGGTGCTGTGAAGATCCCACAAACCTTCTGCTCCTTGAATCAATCTTCTTTACCTAGCACAGGACACTTGGATATGAAAAGGTTAGTGTTTGGAGGGGAATTTGATTTGTTTTGTGGGGGTTTTGGGGATTTGTTTTAGGGGGTTTTTTTGAGTGTACTCTAGGGACCACAAAAGAAATGCCTCATTTTTTTATACTTACAGACATTACCCAAAAACAAAGACCAGGCAGCTTCCTTTGCCTTACAGCAAGACATTATCAAGGGGTTTTGCTCTTTCCCTTCTCTCTTTCTGATATTCATCTTTTCCTCTGCCTCCATGTTCAAAGAAAAGGGCAGACAGCAACCCTTAGTCCAGTGACAAAAGGATCTAAAACACTGGGAAAAAATCACGACAAAGAGAGGAGGGAGGTGCATTTTATAAGTAAGACCACATCAGTCTGGGGATACCAAAAGCCTGTGAGGTTTCCCTCTCAGGAGAAGACAAAGACAGGAATCAGATCCTAAACTATGCTGAGTTCTTTTGAGGCAGGAAGACCATCTTTGAGAGCCAGGTCATGGAAACTGCTAGGTATTCTCTGTGGGCCCAGCATATCCAGCAGCACCTACCAGTGTTGTACACACTTAGGGACAGTACTTTTAATCTGGGGGAGATGTTTTCACAGAAGACAGGAGCCATAAAACTCCTTTCAGTGTGTTCTTTGGAGTGTGTTCCACTAAGATGGGCTCAAGTGCAACCATGAAAAGGAAAACTGTACACTGTTAGTGGCTTACTGCCAACTATGAGCCCAAAGACATGCTGACCTTTTGATGATTCAGAGTGGTTTGCTAGCAATGCAGCCTGTATCTGCTTTTAAGTGTTTTCTTTAACCTTATTTGTAGAACAAATTTAGATTAATTTGCCTTCAAGTTGTAACTGATTTGATAGCTTGCTGTATCTGATGGGAGAAGGGAATAGCAACAGTCATCAGCTGGAGGAGAGCTCTGGGAACTGCATGGTTCCCTTTCCTCTTCTATTGCAAAAGGATGCAACAATTATCCTCAGTAAATCATATAACCATAGACTATATTGGGTTTGAAGGCACTTCCAAAGGTCATCTTGTCCAGCCCCCCTGCAACAAGTAAGGTCATCTCTAACAAGACCAGCTTGTCCAGAGTGCCGTCCAGGCTGACCTTGAATGTGGCCTCCACCACCTCTCCAGGCAGCCTGTTTCAGGGGTCCCCCACCCTCAGATTCAAGAACTTTTTCCTCCTGTCTAGCCTCAGTCTGCCCTTTTCCAGCTTCAAACTGTGATCCCTCATCCTGTTGTTCCATGCACTTGTGAACAGTCTTCCCCAGCCTTCTGACAGACCCCTTCCAGGGATTGGAAGGTCACTATAAGATTTCCCGAGAGCCGCCTTCTCTTCAGGCTGAACAACCCCAAGTCTCTCAGCCTGTCCCCAGAGCAGAGATACTCCAGTCCCCTGATCATTTTTGTGTCCTCCTCTGGACCCACTCCAACAGATCCTGGTCTTTCTTTTGTTGCTGTGTCAACAGCTCAGCTGGTCTGGATATGTTGTCTGAGGGAATCTCTAGAGTATTCCCTATATGTCTAAAGAAATCATCTTGAAAGAGGAAGCAAAAAAGGAGGTACAGAGGAAAAATGTCAACATTTAGTCATGAGAGAGGCAGTGGAATCCAGACCTGTCCTGCAAAGAGAGGAAAGGATGGAAATATCCCAAAGGGATGTGCTGGTGGGAGTACACAGAGGAAGGGTAAAGCTGCAGGGCAAGAGAAAAATGGGGTGACTTCGTGGCTATAGAGACATAAAAGTGTGTTCCTGTTACATCAAGTACAATTTTAAAGATAATTCTTTCTATTTGTGTACCTGAGAAATGGTAGTGGAAAGAAGATGTAACAGCAACCACTCTAAATGTGAGAACCGAGAGAAACATCCCTGGCTCTTTCTGTTCTCAGGATTAAAAATCAGAAGACATAAAACCCATGTTACTCAGGAAAGCTCCATGGGCTGCAGTCAGGGCAGACTTCAGAACTGTTGGTGAGGTGAAGAGAGGAGCCAAGCAGTCTGACAGGGGTTTCATTTACAGCCAGACTGAAACCAGCAGCTGTGTAAACGTAACAGACCTTCGTCAAAGTCTTCTTCAAACATGAGAGTTCGACCCCAGGCCCCATTTCTCTCTGATGTTTGAAACCACAGGCAGTAGAAGAGTGTATGGCTGATTTTGAGGTGCTGTTACAGCACCAGCCCAGCAAACCCTGTTTCACCCCTGTGTGCACCCGCCTCCAGCTGTGGTGGTCAGGACTGTCAGCTGTGGGATGTAGTGCCCATGTTGAGGTGGAAGGTGCTCAGTGTTCCCCAGAGCACCCCAAAATAGCTGAAATACGGCTAAAAAGAGTGATTCTCTCAGAGATCTGGGCTGATTTGGGTAAATGGGACCATGGCACTTCGATCTTCCCTTAATATGGAGTCATTGGTGTGAGGAGTGAGTTAGCACAACCCTCCACACACCTGGGAGAGGTGTGAGGAGTGAGTTAGCCAAAACTTTAGGATACTTACACTTTTAAGTCTCAGAGTATTTAAAGTTTCTTAAGGCACTTCAGGGCTTTAGATGGGTTTAAAATGCTGAAAATACTTGATGAGTTTAGATGAGTTTAGATTAATTTAAGCTGATTTAGAGCTTTGGAATGACTTAAATTGTGTGACTTTGGGTACTTAAGGAGGTTTTGGGGCCCTTTGAGCTCTTAATTATGAAGGCCATTTTGAAAATTTTGAGCAAGGATGCAGCACATACCCCTTCTGATACCTAAATATAGAGACTCCTCCCAGAAAGGCTCCCAGGCAATGTCTCAACAGCCACGTTTCCCTGGGTGCGTTTTGATCATGGAATAAAAAAAAGACCACTAGTTGAACATCTGTGTAATAGGGACAAATGGCTGCTCCGGGCGTATGGACTGACCTTCCTCCATGCGCCTGGCAAGAGTTGCTTGGCTAGAACTGAGTGTGTGGTACCTGTTGTGTCAGAGCTGTGTGCAAGTGCTGCACTAAGCTGTGCCTGTGGAGTCCCAGCCAGGAAGATGATGGCCCTACTGGGAGGAGTGCAGAAAATCCCGCTGACAGAGGTTGGTGTTCATGATGGAGACAGAGGAGTCTTGTAAAAAAATTCATTTTATTCAGGTAAAGGGAGAATCCACTAGAAAAAGTGCACGGTCCTTCTGCAGCCTTCTTGTAGCCCCTTCAGGTACCAATCAGGTCCCCCTGGAGCCTTCTCTTCTCCAGGCTGAACAATCCCAGCTCCCTCAAGCCTGTCCTTGTAGCAGAGGGTCTCCAGCCCCCTGATCATTTTCATGGCCTTCCCTGGACCTGCTCCATCAGGTCCCTGGTCTTCCTGTACTGAGGGCTCCAGAGTTGAACACAGGAGGTCTTACCAAGTGAGATCTCACCAGGACAGAGTAGAGGGCCAGAATCCTCTCTCTGAATCTGCTGGCCACAATTCTTTTGATGCAGCCTGGGGTGCAATTGGCCTGTAAGCACACAGAGTCTGCTCATGTCCAGCTTCTCGTCCACCAGCGTCCCCAAGTCCTTTTTCTCAGGGCTTCTTTCTGTCACCTCCTCATCCAGCCTGTGTTTGTTGGTAATGCAAAGAGTCAACACTTCTTTTGTGGGTGTGTTTTGTGCTACCTTTTTTATACCCTAACACCAGCCCTGTGGGACAATCCAGGAAGAATTTTAGCTGTGACTTGTGGTAACAACTCAGGAATGGATGAAGGTAGGGCCTGTGTCTGTCCCCTGCACACCTTGCTGGGGTGTTTAAGATCCTCCATGGGCTGTATCCAGGTACAACGTGTTTAAATGGCCTTTGAGGACATACGTTTGCTTAATCCCTTTTGATATCCTCAGTGCCTTCTCCCGTGGCACAGATTAATAATGTCTCACAGGGAAAAGGTCTGGCTTTGTACTAAACTTTGTGCCAGGCAGTTTCCCTGGGCACCCATCTACCTTCCAGTGAGAATAACCATTTTGTGGGCCTTCATCTCATGGCCAGCCTCCATGTAGCCATCTCTGTTGCAGTTTCAAGGTTTGTTTAGCTTGTACTGGCCTGGAAACTCTTCCTGCTCTTGGTTCATGCTGTTCTTTGTGCCATGTCTCATTCTCTTCCATCTTTCTTTCTGAGTCATTGCTGACATTGAGACTTTCTGATGGTGAGGGAGCAGTCTGATGGTTCCTTAAATCAGTCTGCAGAGATGTTCCTGAGAAGCAGCTCATTTAATTAGCCATTAGTGTTAGATATTGCTTGTGTTACATGTGTCAGCATGGCATTTCACTTGCCGTCTGGTCACTCAGCATTGAATCTGCTTGCATAGAAAGGCTGAAGAAACATCTCACTTGTTCCAGGAAATACTACTATAGAATCATTTAGGTTGGAAAAGACCTTTAAAATGGAGTCCAACCATTAATTTGCTCTACCAAGGCCACAGCTTAACCCTCCCCCTAAGCTCCAGATCTCCATGACTTTGAAACATGAACAGGGATGGCAATTCAGCCCCCTCCCCGGGCAGCCTGTTCCAAGGGCTGAGGAACTTTTTCCTAATGTCTAACCTAAACTTTCCTTGTGTGAAAGATTAAAATTTAAGCTATTTAGCAAATTTAGTTAAGCACTACCAGCAACTGCAACATTTAATTATAAAATGTAATACAAGACAACCTTTTGCAGAGTCCTAATAGGTTTGGGAAGAGCTTTGCTCCTGTTGTTTTCTTATGCCAGAGCTCAAGGATGTTAAGTTGCCTAAAGAAGCAGACTCCCTTCATACATGGGTCATGGCAGAGTAATGGTTGGGGTACCAAGGGTACCCAGAACCCAGAGGAGTCGGTCTCCTCAGCTACAGATCACTATTCCTACACTTTCCTGTGAGCTTCCCTGAGCTACTTTAACCAAAGGTTCAATGGTCTGAAAAGAATTTCCATGTCTTTTTTTTTGCATTTTAACAATCAGCTCCTGCATCGTCACTGATGAAATTCCTTCTTTGCTCTGGAGCCTGGAAAATCACCCAGCAGGGTGCTCAGGTGGCATGAAAGGCCAATGTTTTCCTGGCTTGTATCAGCAACAGTGTGGCCAGAAGGACTATGGATGTAATTCTTCCCCTGTATTGAGCACTGGGGAGGCCTCCCCTTGAATTCTGGGGGGCCGTTCTGGGACACTAACTTAAAGAAAGAGATTGAGGGGTCCAGAGAAGCAATGAGGCTGGGGAAGTCTGGAGGGAAAGTCTGATCAGGAGATGCTGGAGGAGCTTGGGGTGTTTAGCCTGGAGAATAGAAGACTCGGAGGGGGGGACCTTCTCCCTCTCTACAGCTCCCTGAAGGGAGATTGTAGTCAAGTGGAGGTTGGGTTCTTCTGCCAAGAAACTAGAGACAGGATGAGAGAGCAAGGCCTGAAGCTGCCAGGGGAGGGTTAGGCTGGATGTTAGGAAGCCTTTCCTCATGGAAAGGGTGATCATAGCCTGGAATGGAGTGCCCAGGGCAGTGGTGGAGTTGCTATCCCTGGAGGTATTGAAGGACAGACTGGTTGTAGCCGTTAGTGCCCTGGTCTGGCCGATGTGGTGACGTTAGGTCATGGGCTGGTCTTGATGATCATAGAATCATAGAATCAAGGATTGGAAGGGACCTTGAAAGATTGTCTAGTCCAATCCCCCTGCCACAGCAGGGTCACCTAGCCCAAGTTGCACAGGAACATATCCAGGTGGGTTTTAAGTGTCTCCAAAGAAGGAGACTCCACAAACCCTGTGGGCAGCCTGTTCCAGTGCTCTGTCACCCTCACTGTGAAGAAGTTCCTTCTCATAATTACATGGAACCTCCTATGTTCCAGCTTACACCCATTGCCCCTTGTCCTATCACTAGATGACGTTGAGAAAAGCCTGGCTTCATCCTCCTGACACCCGACCTTTCCATATTTATACATATTAGTGAGGTCACCCCTCAGTCTTCTTTTTTTCCAAGCTGAAGAGACCCAGCTCCTTCAGCCTTTCCTCATCAGGGAGGAGTGCCACTTCCTTCATCATCCTTGTTGCTCTATGCTACACTCCCTCCAGCAGCTCCACATCCTTCCTGAACTGAGGGGCCCAGAACTGGACATAATATTCCAGATGTGGTCTCACCAGTGCAGAGTAGAGGGGAAGAACCACCCTACTTCTCATCCACCCCAGGATGCTGCTGGCCCTCTTGGCCACAAGAGCACATTGCTGGCTCATGGTCATCCTGCTGTCCACCAGAATCCCCGGGTCCCTATCTCCTGCAGTGCTCTCCAACAGGTCAGTCCCCAACCTGTCCTGGTCCCTGGGGTTGTTCTTGCCCAGATGCAAGACTCTACTCTTACTCTTGTTATACTTTATTAAAATCCTCCCTGCCCAACTCTCCAGCCTGTCCAGGTCTTGCTGAATGGCAGCACAGTCTGCTGGGTTGTCGGCGACACCACTCAGCTTTGTGTCATCAGCAAACTTGCTGACAGTGCACCCTAATCCCTCATCCAAGTAATTAATGAATAGATTGAATAGTACTGGTCCCAGTACTGATCCACTAGATACAGGCCTCATGATCTTAGAGGGCTTTTCTAGCCTCAATGATTCTGTGTGATTCTGTGATTTCTCTGGGCTCAGGCAGACATGTATCTGGCATGCTTTCTCACACTTATCTGCACATGCAGGCTGCAGTAATGTGGGGCTAAGCTTTGCTTCCTCCACCTTCTCCAAGGGTTTCTTCCCCCATTCTGTAGCAGTTGATTGGGGGACCTTTACCTTGCCTGCTGCACAGGGGACCCCCCTCCTCTTCCCATCTGTTTAAGCCACTTATTGAAGGGGAATCAGGACTGAAGTGACATAAATAAAGGGGAATAATGTAATTAATGCCAGTCAGAATGGGTTTGTGAAAAACAGTTCTTACCAAATCAATATGATGACAAACATTTGATATTTGGTAAATGGAGGCAGCTGTACTAGACGTCACAAGAGGAGTTTGACTACAGGCACTGATTAAAAGGCAGCACTGCAGAAGAGCAGTGTAGCACACTCCACTGGATTAAGATCTTGGTTGACTGACATCCCACATTTGTTAGGCAGAATCTCGGTCAAATTAAAATATTGTGAATATGTGCAGGGTTTGGTGAGTGCCTGAGAGTCCTCCACTCTCCTGAATCTGTGCAGCTGGCAGGGAAGGCAAAAGGGCAGAAGCTGCTGAGGGCATGGCTTGTCAGGGGCCATGGCATGCAAGTCTGTGCTTCTGAAGCAATGAATGCAACCCACTGCCCCTGTGGGGACACGTGTCTGGAACAAGACTGTGGCAAGGAGGGCTTGTGTTAGCCTGAAATGTGTTGACAGAGGAGTGGCAAGAATCAGTGAAGTGTCGTCTGCTGTGTCTGTGGAGTTGTGTCAGTGGTTCTGGCACCCCGCAGCTAAGCAGCAAGTCTAGTCTAGTGAGAGGGGCCCAAATTCCATCTTGGCAGTGAGGGGAGACAGGACCTCTGGGGGTTTCATTAATGCTACAATAGATGAGCCATTCCCTGAGTTCCCTGTCTCTCTCCACAAGGGAGATGGTCTGTAACTACATCAAGACAGCTCGTTTCAGGCTGAATGCCTGCTATTCAGACAAAAGAAGTTCTATGAGAAAAAATTTAATCTCTGCTTATAAAAGCACATAATGTTAGGGGTTGGAAGGGACCTCAAGAGTTATCATCTAGTCCAACCCCTCTGCCAAAGCAGGATCACCTAGGACAGGCGACACAGGGCTGCGTCCAGGTGGGTTTGAAAGTCTCCAGAGGAAGACACTGCCTCTCTGGACAGCCTGTTCCAGGGCTCTGTCACTCTCAAAGTAAAGAATTTTCTCCTCATGTTGAAGTGAAACCTTCTGTGTCCAAGTTCAGCCCCATTACTCCTTGTCCTACTACAGGGCACCCTAGAAAAGACTGGTTAGCAAGAGCTAACTGTCAGGATCATTTGAAAACTGTCCCAAGGATTCCATTCAAGGGGGAGGTTGGCTGGCTCCTACCCACAGTCCAAAAAAATCATTACTCATGTGAAGTCACTATTTTGGGGCAGGACTGGGAGTAAAATTGTTCTTTATCTCCTCTGCTGCACTTTGCTGCATGAGAGAAGGCAGAAGAGAAGCCCTGGAAGCAAAGCGATGGGTGAAGGAACTGGAACTGGCCAGGGGAGTCTTTGCCTCTGGAGTCAGGATTTAGGTGTTTGTTGTGCTGAAACAGTTTAGCTTCAGCCTGAAAAACACAAGTTCTGTGACTTCACAGCTCATTAGGAAGGGGTTGGGTTTGAGCTCACAGGGCTGGTAAGTACATTCCGTTTTATTGGCATCTTCTCCCTGCACTGATGTGTTCCCTAGTACCTTCTGATGCTCCTGGGTTAATTTTTCAGCAAGAGTACTTGGTAGTATCAAGAGAAAGCTATTCAAATTTTATTCAAATAAAGCAGCTCAAAGATAAATATTTCCCGAAGGTATCTTCATCCCTCCTTCTGTAAATTGTCAAGATCTTTTATCTTTGTTAATATTGCCTGGAGCACCTGTCAGAACAAGATGACGACACGCAAGGTAATTATGTCAAGGTGTCCAGCCTGAGACAAACAGGGACTGAGTAGCTGGAACGTAGAGCAGCCCATCGACATGAGTCTTGGCATGCCAGAGCTGTTTGTCCATGCGTGACCGACTTAACTCAAGGCAGCTATATGCAACAGCCCTGGCTGTGTCTCCTTGCTGGCAGCCTGTGCACAAACATTGCTTTGAGGAGTGATGCAGCAATCTAACCCTTTTCCATTTTCTGTGATACGCTGAACAACCCCCACAAGCAGCTTCCCTCAGCATCTGCTGTGTTTGTGAAGGAACAGCAAAGCTACCTGGGCACAAGAGAAAGCAGCTGCTGCTGCACACAAGCTCCCATGCAGAACTGCAGAGCTGCAATTGATTTGCAGTTTCAAAGCATCAGTGTTAGCACTGCCTTTGGGTTTCAAACACTGCTGTCTACAAACTGAAATGTTGTTATAAACAAAATAAACTAGTCAGTTCTTGTTGGCAGTCACTGCTGCCAGCTGCAGCAGCTGGAGCAGCTGTAGGGTTCCTGAGTTTGCATTCACGGTCTTCTAGTGCTTCTCTTCTGGAGACTGGTTTAGGGCTCTTCAAGAACCTGTACGGAGTTGCCGTTAATATTCCAAAGCCAAGAACGCAAATGTTGTTGCATAGGGACAAAAAAAAATTGTTTTTTCTAACCTTGCTTTAACTGCAAAGATCAAAACCTGAGGCAAGATGAGCCTTTTGAGCCAAGGAGCTGCCTGCGTGGAAATGGTGAGCATTCTCTTTGACACCTCCTTCCCTGGAAGACCAGTAGCTGGTTGATTTGCCAAGCACCCCAACACATTTTGGAGAAAACTCATTTATCTGCTGCTGTGTTTTATCTTTCCTGGGGCACAGAGTGAGGATCCTCACCCTTTTTTACCTTGTTAGGCTCCTTGGAGCAGGGGGAATGTGATGCTTTTGCCCAGACTGCAGCAGCTCTGCTTATGCAGTGACATGTAGTGAGATTGGTGGTTTCATGCCATGGAAATGTCAGTCCTGACTCAGGGCTGCTCTTTATATTTGCTCTGGGAGCAGGCGACCTAGACTGGATGTGTTTGGTGCCAGTTTGGTGCCAGCCCGGGAATTGGACCGGATACAACTGGAAAAATCAGTTTGAGGTGCAGTTTGAGGACTGATGGAGAACTCAGCACAGAGAATGGTCATTACTAAACACTGCTCAGCATTTGTGTCTGTCCCCCTGCCCACCTCCAGCACATGAGCACAGCCTGGAGTGTTCGGGGAGGAGGCCAGGCAAAGCTGGTCAGCCTGCAGTCAGCGGGCTGGGCTGTGCTAAATTAACTGAGACAATCCAGAACATAGAGAAAGTGCGTGTATTTTATTCTTCATTTCCTGGTTTATTCCCTACTCACCAACCTCCCTACAGAATAGTGTTTGGGATAATTAATCAGGGCCAGTGATTCAGGTGAAGTTTGGTTGCTCCTTTGCACTGGCAGCCGTCTATGCCAGTGGCCTCTCTGCTGGCCTGTGCCTGTGATCGCTCAGTTGCGACTTTCTGTATTGAGCAAATCAGACACAGAATGGCCAGTAATAGAGAAAATGTATGGTGTAAATATTACTGGATGGAAGTGTTCAAGGCTGGGTTGGGTGTGGCTCTTGGCAACCTGGTCTGGTGAGAGGTGTCCATGCCCATAGCAGAGACTAGATGATCTGCACGGTCCCTTCCAACCTAAAGCATTTAGTGATTCCATGATTAAAACACCAGCTAAGCATTCCCCAGCCATCCCTGTGGCTTTCAGCGACTCTGAGAAGAACCATGTGGTTTTGTCTCCTAGTAAGCTGGGTGTATCAACCCTAATATGCTGCTAATGCTGGGTCAGGCTTGGTCTCTTCTCATCAAGATACTGAGATCTGACAGCTTAGTACTGTAAGGTATTAATCCCTTCACATCATCAGTACTCTGCTTGTGTGATCATCACGATGCTACCAAGGAAGCCCATTTAGTCTGTGTCTGGTCGTGGTTGTGTCATGTGCTCCAGCTAGCACATCAAGCTTGGAGTGCTGATTTGGAGTGCCACGTTTCAACACACAGCAGAGCTATTTAATCTCAGAGAGAGCCATGTCCTTCCTGTGCTGCTCACAGTCTGTGTGTTGAGAAGCCTGGTGAATGCTGTTCTTCACTAAGATTGGTCAAAATGTGCCAATTTCCTGAGCAACAATCGGTCCTCATCCATGAGAATCCCTAACTCAGCATGGTATGGCAGAAGCTCCAGTATGACCAGGTGGTAGGACTGACCTTAGTGCTCTCCAGTGCTCAGAGTATTCCATTGGCTCCTCTGTATTAGTGTAGCCAGATGCTTAGCTCCAGCCACCCTAGTGATGGAGTGCTCTTCTCTTCCTGTAGAAGGGGGAAATCCAGGCTCAGCTTGTGGTCCACAGTGGTCACTGAAGTTGGGCTGCTAAAGCAAATGGATGTGTTATGTGGAAGCAGATTGTTCAAAGCATCAGCAGAGCTTCTTTCTGAGTGCAGCCAACATCTACCATCATCCACAGCCCAGCTCTTGCCCTGTAACTGAAGTCAGACAGTTGTCTCTGCCATCCACTCTCTTCCCCATTCTAGTCATCACTACTTTTGCAGAGAGCTAAAGCTTAGACTTTATAGAAGCCTGACAAGGCCGACAGGCATTTCAAAACTATGAATAAAGGGTTTATTCATGATGTTGAGTGTGCTCCAAGCTGGTCACACTGCAGATGGAATGTGCCTGTTGAGTGAACTATGTGTGAAAAGTATAGGACTACTGAATTGGAAAGTACCTTCAAGATCATAGAGTACAACTGTTAATGCAGCACTGCCAGGTCACCACTACACCATGTCCCTCAGTACTACGTCTTTTCAGTCCCTCCAGGGATGGTGGTTCCACCACTGCCTTGGGCAGCCTGTTCCAGGACTTGAAAACTCTTTCATTGAAGGTATTTTGGCTCTTACCCAACCTAAATATCCTCTGGTGCAACATGAGGTTGTTTCTACTAATCCTGTTGCTTGTTGCTGCAGACAGCCACCTCATCCCAACATCCTTTCAGGTAGTTATAGAGGGCAGCAAGATCTCCATTTAGCATCCTTTTTTCCTGGCTAAACCACTCCCAGTTCCCTCAGCTGGTCTTCACAGCTCTGGTGCTCCAGCCCCTTCACCAGCTTCATTGCCTTTCTCTGGACACTCTCCCAACACCTCAATGTTCTTCTTGCAGTGAAGGGCCCAAAACTGAACCCAGAATTTGAGGTGTGGCCTCACCAGTGCTGAGTACAGGGGCACGATCACTGCTCTACTCCTGCTGGCCACTCCATTTCTGATCCGGGCTAGGATGTCTTTGGTCTTCTTGGTCACCTGGGCACACATCTAACTCCTGTTCAGCAGCTATCAACCACCACCCAGTGGTTCTTTTCCATAGGACAGGTTTTCCAACTGCACATTTCCAAGCCTGTAACATTGCCTGGGGCTGTTGTGACCTGCAGGACCCACCACTTGGCCCTGTAGAACCTCATGCACTCCCCGTGGAAGGCAGCTGAGGAAAGGCTGTGTGAGGAGCACCAACACACTGGAAAGGCAAATGAGTGGGAGCCTCTCCTTCCCCATCATCCTGTTATTCTGTCAGAATGGAAGCACTGCGTTAAGCTGTTTCTGGTTCAGTGAAGGGGCATGTGATATCCAAAGGCAAAATGGATTTGGGTTTTGTTTCAAATGCCTTGTTAGCTCACTCCTGATTTTCTGTATGCATGGCTATGCTGACGTGCTTTTACAACATGCAGATTTCTTCTGTGGGGAGAGGCAAAAATAGCAATCCAGAGCAGCAGGCGCCTAACCTTGTGATGAAGTTGCCCAGCACAGGTGCCATGTGCTTTATGAGGCTGGGGCAGTGCTGCTGCAGTGTGGTGAGACATAATCAGTGGGGCTTGTACGTGGTTTTTTCTTTCTCCCTTGTGCCTCTCCTCTTTCCATCTTAATTCCAGAAGGGCTTCACCATCACTCCAGGACGACCGAGGAAGTCCTGCTGGCAGGACTGCAGTATCCACTGTGCCTTCTTGGGGAAATCCTTGCTATTCAGACAGCCCCAGCTGTGCTCAGGCCTCAATAAGTCCATGTGTGTGCTCTGTATTTGTTGAAATTCAAAGGAGATGCTAACAAGATAAACCTGTAGACAGCAGGTGGCTACCCCTGCTGTAGTGGCCGGCAGGACCACCTGACACCAGTGCAACAGGTCCTAGGTGTTACTGAGCTATCCCCTAGCTAAGGTGTGAATGGTTGAAAAAGGACATACACCACCATGGTCAGGAGTTCCCTCACAGCCCCTAGCCTCTGGGTTTGCTGTGGTTTGTTTCTTGTTTTGGGATTTGTTAATTTGTCAGGGGTCCTTGTTTTCCCAGGGTAGGGCCTCTATGGAACATGCAGTAAATAACTGCTGTCCCTCAGTGTAATTATTTAAACTCTACAGGCAGACTTATTTTAAGCAGCTTAAGTGCTAAGTTTAACCACCTTAAAGGCTCCATCCATCTCAGACCAGCTCTGAAGCCTCAGAATAATAGTAGATCCCAAAACATTGAGGCTGACAGCTTTTATTTCAAGGCCTCCAAAGCAGGTCTGCACTGGGAGCTCAAGGGCATCTTTCACCAACCATGGGCCACTGAGCCTTTGCTGGCTGAGTCACCGGTAAGAAACCCAGAGTATCAAACTCGGGTTCTTTAGGGTAATAAACGTCCCGTGTCCAAGCGATTCAGGATTAACTCAGTATTGAGAGCACAGTCAGTCAAAGCAACTGCCAGGCAGGCTGGCATCGACTGCTTTTCACTCTACTCATGTGGAGTGAGCAGAGCCAAAGCCACAGCTGTGGGAGCTGACTGTTTGAATTGCTCTGCCCACAGCTCATCAGCGATGGCAGCGTGGTGTATGCAGAAGCCCTCTGGGACCATGTCACGATGGATGACCAAGAGCTGGGATTCAAGGCTGGTGATGTCATTGAAGTAATGGATGCTACCAACAAGGAGTGGTGGTGGGGGCGGATTCTGGACAGCGAAGGCTGGTTTCCAGCCAGCTTTGTACGGGTAAGAGCTTGGTGTGTCTTTATCCCTCTCCATTAGCACCAAGAATTTGTTTTTTCTCCATGTTTAGTCTTCTTTAGTGACCCCTCAGCACTTTTCACTGCTAGAGGTAGCTAGCTCAGTGTGACCTGTTACTGTTCCTCTACACATGGCTGTGGTACATCAGGCCCTCCTGGCTGAGCTGCCAACAATGCAGAGAGGTCCCTCATTATATGGGTAAACCAAGGCAAAGGTTTAGCCAGCTCCAGAGTCTGAGGCTGAATCAACCTCAGCTCTAGATTCTGGACCTGCACTATGCCAGCTGGGGAGCTGCCCTGGTTGGTTGCAGCCTGGGCTCCTGCTTACCCATGTGGGCTAGTCTGTGCCAGAGCACGCAGCATCCTCTTCAGGAACAAGCAATAAATACTCTCCTAGGGTAACCCCAACTGCAGAGTTCTTCACTCCAGTGTCCACTTCTGACAGTATAGATGACCATGGCAACAGATTTCACTTTCCCCATTTGGTGCTGGGTGAATGCAGTGCCACAGCCCAAAGTACCTAACACCTGCCTCACGCATGGACCTTCTCATAGCCCTGGAGTTTTCAAAGCTCCAGCCTGCTGGGCTACCACACAGCACTGCATCCCAGGCATGTAAAATGGAGGATAAAATCACGAAAAATGCCTTGGAGGTGGCGTGGGACAACTGAGGAGGAGGGATATGATCACCTGGTCCTTTTGGGACAAGGTGCTCTCTTGGTGCTGGGCACAGACGTTATAGAAGTCCCAGTAGAGGACAGCCCCGACAGTCCCAGCTGTTGGATTCATTTCCAACGCAACATTCTGCTGTGCAGGCTTCCTGCTGCAAAGATGTCACTTTTTAGCCTTTGATAGGTCGTGCCTGCTAGTGTGGGTGCCTGACCCTGCTTTCACCGCAGGTTCTCTGGTACTGCAAAGGCAATTAGGGGCCTCAGGGCAGAGATCCTCAGTCCTTTAGCTCTTTATCCAGGTCACTTCAGATCAGAAGTGACCCAAAACCGGATAAAGCACAAAATGAGGTGATACGAGGTGATCCAGTGTCTGTAGCAGCAGCAGTCCTTGGAGAAGTGGAGCAGAGAGTGCTACAAAAGTTTTGACAGACTGCAGGAGAAAGCCTTAGCTGGGTAACTGCTACAGACTGGGGATTACCAAGAGAAAACTCAGCCCCTGTGGTGATGGAACTGGTTTGTTTTCACACTCACATCACTGATCTTTTCCTCCTTTCAAGGCACTGATAAAATGAATTGTTGTCCTGGCTGACAACAACCTGTGAAGGAGTTTCAGGGGAGAGCAGGCTAGTGCAGCAGATGCAGAGTAACAGATCCTTTTAGCAGCATAATGACACCACTTACCCAATACTTACCCCAGCATCTGAGTGAAAATTTCCTGCTATTTGTCACTGGGGCTCCAGCTGGCTGCTGGTAGGGCTGGGGACTCTGCAGGTCTCTCAGTTACTCGGGCCAAGCTCTGGGTTTAAGACCAGCCAATGTTGTTCTGCTCCCAGTGAAGGAAAACCAGGACTGCACATCTTGAGGGCTTCACCAGCCGTAAAGAGTGAGTAAAGGTTATCCAGGGCTGCGCTGGTTGGCAGGGATGGGTGTGCACTCTGGCGTGTATGTAGACCTGCCTGTATCAAGGCGTGAGGTACCCTGCCCGAGAGAAACTGCCCTGAACGTTGAGAGTGATTCTGTGTCTTGCATGGTCCTCGCCTGGTGTTTTTCACTTCTCTAAGCTGGGCACTCAGCACTACAGAAGAAAACTCCTGAGGGAAACCCACCAAACTGGGGTGCTTGGCTGTTGGTGGTGATATAGGACAGAGTGTCTGCAGAACACTCTCTGCTCATGCTGTGCTGCCATCTGATGGGCACTAGACAGGAGCCCGAGTCTCACACACAACCCGGCCGTGCTAACGCCGTTCCCTACTGGCGTCTGCATCTGCTTTTATATTAACAATCAGTTATCTTTAAGGAATCTTGGGGAAGCACATACTGGGAGACCATAGTGGAAGAACAACAATAACGCTATTTACAAAGCGGTACAATACTCTTTTCTGGTTTCACTCCCTCCCCAGTCCCTGAGGGGATTTCACTTGACAAACAGGTTTTGTCCTGGTTTTGTATGCATTCTTCTTGGAGCACTCTATTACATTCTGGTGACCTCTGTCCACAAGGGGTGCCCGATTAAACCCACCCAGGTCACACAGCAGGGAGCAGCTGTCTTGTAGCTTGAAAATACCCTCCCAAAACTGGCCTTAGCTTCCCCCAGGGGAATATTTCCAGGTACTATAGACACATCTGCCCCCCCATCACTCCCTGTCCTGGCTTGATCTCTGTCTGCCAGGCAGTCAACTGTCCCCAACTTCTTTTCCTTGGCTAAACTGTGTTTGGCAGTGCAAACAATGAACATCTTGTGTGTCTGGCACAGCTCCGAGTAAACCAGGATGAACCCATGGAAGATTATCCGCTGAAGGTAGAGGGTGGCAAAGAAGACGACTCCAGCAGTGGCATTCGCCGCTTTGGGATGGGGCAGACCACCAAAGACCAGATGAGGACCAACGTCATCAATGAGATCATAAGCACAGAGAGAGACTACATCAAGCATCTGAAGGACATTTGTGAGGTAACAGAATAAAGCAGGAAGTGTATGTTAGAACTGGTTTGAAGGGTAGCAGAATATGTCCTGCTCCTGCCCAGAGAGTGATCCTGAGCAGGGAATCTTTCTGAAAAGGAGGCTGTCTTTCCACCAGAGCCTGCTCCACTAAATGGCTTCACATGCTCAGAGAACAGAAGTAAATTCCTTACAGAGATACCCCAAATGCAGCTGTATGGGAGCACCCACTCAGGTTTTGAGTAAATGGAATTAATTGAATGTCCCAAGCCAGAGAAAAGTAAAGGTTTAGCAGTGCTGTCCTCTTAAATCTGTGTTCTGAGGGAACATAATCAGCAGCTCTAGCCTTCAGGCTGGTCATGCTCACATCAGAACAACTGGGGGATGTTCAGCCAGTTTCTCTCACAAACTAGTGGAGTATTGCAACATCTCTTCCAAAGGAGACACCAGCATGTCATGTCCACTGGGGGAAATGGGAGTCATTGAGAAGTGTTTTGCAGGAGCTCAGATCTACACTGAACTGACACCAAAATGTAGCAGGTTCTTCCCAGAAGCCAGCTAGGGCAAACAGCACACACTGGCCAAACAACCCTCTCTGAGGAGACTGGGAGCGGACCTTCTCCCTCTCTGCAATTGAAGGGAAGTTGTAGTCAGGTGGGGGTCAGGCTCTTCTCCAAGGCAACTAGCACCAGGATGAGAGGGCAGGGCCTGAAGCTGCCTGGGGAAGGTTAGGTTGGATCTTAGAAAGCCCTTCCTCTCAGAAAGGGGGAGCAGAGCCTGGGATGGAGTACCCAGGGCAGTGGTGGAGTCCACATCCCTGAAGGTGTTTAAGGACAGATTGGCTGCGGCCCTTGGTGCCCTGGTCTGGCCGATGTGGTGATGTTAGGTCATAGGCTGGTCTTGATGATCTTAGAGGGGTTTTCCAGTCTCAATAGTTCTGTGATTCCTCCTGCAGGGTCCTCAGTGGCCCTTGTGCACCCCTTCTCTCTTCTGCCAGGCATTCCCTAACACAAGCTACCAAACTGAGTTTAACTGGCCTAAATCAGTGTCTGTCAGAGGATCAGTGCTGAAGAACACCTCAGAGCCTGCAGACAGATCAAGGTGTTTTTTCACAGAAGAGACAGCAGCTCTGGGATTACAGCATTGTTTCAGGCAGTGATGTAGATGTGGCTTTGTTGCTATTGGTACCATGTTTTGAGTGATATTAGAGGAGACAACATCTAAACCACAGACATACTTGTGCAGGAACCTCATGTGATGATTGCCTACACTCCACGAGTTTTTCTGTTGATAACCAAAGACCACAGAGCAAATACCCAGGCCGCTTTGCCATTTGGTTTCCTCCTAGGGTTACATCAAGCAGTGCCGCAAAAGAGCCGACATGTTTACAGAAGAGCAGCTGAAGACAATCTTTGGGAACATTGAAGACATCTACAGGTGCCAGAAGAAATTTGTTAAAGCACTAGAGAAGAAATTCAACAAAGACCACCCACATCTGAGTGAGGTTGGCTCTTGCTTCTTGGAATATGTAAGTACATCTGGCTTCATGGGAACAGGGGAGCTGAGCCAGGAGATTTAGGAAATGATCTGACAGAGCTCAAGCTCTATTTGAGAGAACCCACCCACCCCAATTAAATGCCTTACCCCCCATTCACTCTCTACTCACCTCCCAGAGAAATGGTCTGTAGCTCCTGTGCTATGGAAGTTTCCAAATGCCTCAGTGAAGCTCTGGGCTCACATGGCCAGATCAGGCTGCTCTAGGCACAAGTGTAGGAAGTTTCTGAGCTGGACCACAGTTTACAGCTGCAGTGCTGTCAGGGCAGGGCAACGGCTGATCCTGTCATGAAAAACACTGAGCTCAGCATAGGCTGGAATATATGGAAATGCCTTGGTCTCTCAGATAAACTCCTGTGTTGTAACCATGCCCATCCCCAGCTCTGGGCTTCAGTCTGGGGAGGATACCCAAACAGCCCCTGTGATACAGGAGTGGGACCTGCCCAGGGACTCCTCTTCCAGCCTGAGCCAAGCCATCATGCTTAGGAACACAGGTTGTAAATCTCTTCATGTCCCTTGCAGCAAACTGAGTTCCAGATATACTCTGAGTACTGCAACAACCACCCAAATGCCTGCATGGAACTGTCCCGCCTCACTAAGGTGAACAAGTACGTCTACTTCTTCGAAGCCTGCCGCCTGCTGCAGAAGATGATTGACATCTCTCTAGATGGATTTCTGCTGACTCCGGTGCAGAAAATCTGCAAATACCCACTGCAGTTGGCCGAGCTGCTCAAGTACACCAACCCCCAACACAGGTAGGTCAGTGCAGTGGCCAGCGGAGGAGCAAAACTGGACTCCTGGAAATGGTGCAAAAGCATGTGTTGAGGGCTGCTTTGCAAGAGCAGCTGATACAGCAAATCTGCTGCTACCTTGGAGAAACCAGGTTAAAAAAAGGAATTTTCTATCAACTAATTAATTTTCTATTAGAGTAGCCCTGGGCTTTCCTGTCTGTTATAGATATGTAATTGCAACCTCCACGTTATACCGGTGCTTTTCTATCTTATTTGCCCCATGTGTCTATGATGCCAGCACACACATAGAATACAGTCTTAGATCACAGGATTGGAAGGGACCTCCAAAGACCATCCAGTCCAACCCCACTACAACAAGCAGGGCCATCACTCACTAGACCTGATTGCCCAGAGCCCCATCCAGCCTGACGTTGAATTGCTCCAGGGAAGGAATCTCCACCACCTCTCTGAGCAGCCTATTCCAGGGACACCTCACCCTCAAATTCAAGAACTTTTTCACCCTGTCCAGCCTCAATCTGCTCCTTTCCAGCTTCAAGCCATGACCCTTCAACCTATTGTTCCCTGCCTTTGTGAACAGTCTTCCTCAGCCTTCTGACAGGCCCCTGACAAGGAATGGAAGGTCACTGTAAGGTTCCCCCAAAGCCTTCTCTTCTTCAGGCTGAACAACCCAAACTCTCTCAGCCTGTTGCTACAGCAGAGGAGTTCCAGCTCTCAGCATTGTTGTGCCCTCCTCTCAGCCCACTCCAATATACTTTGGAGTTAAATGTTTCCAGCACTGGTTGCACATACCCCAAATGTCACTCAGCCACACCACAGCACATCAGGGCTAATGGTCATAGCATCATAGAATCATTATGGCTGGAAAGGACCAAGTCCAGACCTTATCCCAACATCTCCCTAACCTCTAGACTGTGGCCTCAAGTGTTCTAGCTACTAATTTTTTAAACACCTCCAGTGACAGTGACTCCACCTCCTCCCTGGGCAGCCTGTTCCTGTGCCCAACCACTCTCCCACCAAAGAACTTCTCCCTAATACTAAATCTAAATTTCCCCTGAATTTTGCCCAGTGGTTCCCTAGCCGGTAGTCATGGCCTACAAGAGTCAAGCCATCCATGCTCGATGCCTCTTCGGCAAAAGCTCAAGGGCCTCCAAACCTCCTGGGTTTTAGGCTGAAGGCACCACCTTCAGCTCCAAGAGCTACACCAGTGAATCAAGCATTTGAAATAAGTAGCTACAGAAATAAAACATTAAAAAACTATTAATTGTCCCTCCCTCATGACAGCACTGGTGTTTCTCAGGGTGGTATAAGTGTGCCTGATCAAATCTATGAGCACATTGCTCTGGAACTGACCGTGTAACACGGAACTCCTTAATGATTGAAAATTGCATCAGAGACAGGTTGGGCACTACAGCTCCCTGCACCTACTCTACAGTTGGCAGAAGTAGCTGGTGGCAGCAGACTGTGGGTGGTGAGGAGGGCAGGTCAGCTTCTGTCCTGCCCTTCTAGATAGACCATGGGTTCCTACCTGAAATGAAGCTGGTTGATGCTGAACTGCCTTACCTGTGTGTGACAACTCTGCTCTGGGGACAGGCTGAGGGAGGTTGGGCTGTTCAGCCTGGAGAAGAGAAGGCTCTGGGGGGAACAGTACAGCAGCCTTTCAGTATCTGAAGGTGCTGCAGGAAAGCTGGAGAGGGACTTTTTATGAAACTCTAGTGATAAAACAAGGGGGAACAGTTTCAAACTGAAAAAAGGTGGATTTAGGTTAAATATAAGGATTGAAATCTTCAATGTGAGGGTGCTGAGGCACTGCAACAGGTTGCCCAGGGAGGCTGTGGCTGCTCCATCTCTGGAAGCCAGATTGGATGGGGTGCTGTGCAGCCTGGTCTGGTGAGAGGTGTCACTACCCATTGCAGGGAGCTGGGACTGGATGATCTCTGAGGTCCCTTCCAAGCTAAACAGTGGTGTCATTCTGTGACAGAATCAGTCGCTGGGTGAAAATCAGTGGCACAATTAATTTATGGGATTTTTGTTGGAAAAAAGTTGCCCAAGGCTTGGAAAGCCCTGGATATACCTCCAGCAACTCATACTTCTGTGGCTGAATTTGAATGCTTACCCCTTCCCTTCCACAAACTAGGACTGGACTGAATGAAAGGGTGTAACCTGTGCTTCCAAACCAGCATGTGTCTGGACAGCTGCCCACAGAACTCTGTAGCTCCAACCTCCAGTACCAAAGAGCTGGGAGAGAACTGCAGGTGGAACTCGTGTCTTGTGCTCCCCAGCACTGGGGCACACCGGACTGCACTCACTAGCGTGTAGGTACTAGAAGCAGATGTCCCTGTCACACTTAACCCCTCTGCCCTACCCTAGGGATTTCAAAGATGTCGAAGCTGCCTTAAATGCGATGAAGAACGTTGCTCGGCTGATCAATGAGAGGAAGCGACGGCTGGAGAACATCGACAAAATCGCTCAGTGGCAGAGTTCAATAGAAGACTGGGAGGTGAGAGACTGACTTTCACCCATAAAATTAGTGCTCTGTATCGCCTCTCCCCTCCAAAAGCTTCTGCCTTCAGCAAGATCTGCCCCAGAATTACCACCTAGCCCCACCTCAGGTCTGCCAGCCCTCGAAGCAGAGGGGTATTTTCTTATTTGTATTTAATCAGAAGTGTTCTTTTAGTGCCTCTGAGAAGGTCTAGCACAGAACCCAGCTAGACCAGCTGCCTTTGCATATTCCCCAGGATTTTTGCTTCTCCAGTTTCCTTGCAGGATAAAATTAGCATTTAGGTTAGTGAAACCCTGTTATTTTCCTCTTGCCCACCCCTCCCCACTTTTTTTTTTGAAGTCTTGAGTGACTTCAAACTCTTGAGATGAGCAGGATTTCCCCTTAGTGCTTAATAAGGCACATTAGTCCTGCAGAAAGGCGTGCTCTGATGCAGCCACATGGGAAGCAAAGGGTCCCTATAGACTCATTAAAAATAAAAAAGCAGCTAAATAAAAGAAAGCAAATTACTAGATTTCTAAATCGTAGGTACAATAAACCCAGCCCACCTCCCTCCCCAAGGATGCCTGGCCGAATTCTCAGCTCTCTGCTTCTGTGTCAGGGATGGGTCAGCTGCCCTGAGCAGACGCCCCGGAAATGCAGATTTACTGGATGTAACACACTACTGTTCTTACCAAATGAAGATTCCATCCTGTGGATGCCAAGGGCAGAGCATCTCCCAGAGGTAGCAAGGACTGTCCTCCAGCAAGAGGCTCCTCCTCATTCCCAGCAGAAATGTCCTCAGCAGGAATTCAAGCCCTGAAGCTACACAGGCCCCTCAGCCAAGCTGAGGTTCTCCTATGCAATGACAATCCTATTTCTTCTCCCTGTCTTCTAGTGGGTGAGACCAACCTATTCTTTGTGCTGTCCTCAGGGTGAAGATGTTCTAGTCAGAAGTTCAGAACTCATCTATTCCGGGGAATTAACCAAAATCTCTCAACCTCAAGCCAAGAGCCAGCAGAGGATGTTCTTCCTCTTTGACCACCAGCTCGTCTGCTGCAAGAAGGTAACATCCCCAGACCTGTGCAAGTACCAAAGGGCTAAAGAGTGATTGAACTCCCTTGCTACCCCTCTGTGTCCTTATTGGCATCATGTGTGCTTTGAGCACAGAGATGTTATGTGCATTGCATGTGGCCTTTAGTGCCCTGGTCTGGCCTATGTGGTAGTGTTAGGTCATGTGCTGGGCTGGATGAGCTCAGAGAGCTTTTCCAGCCTCAATCGTTCTGTGATTCACTGCAGTCTTTTACCTCCCATCCTGTACCAATAAGCTACTGGGCTAACTCTTGTCTTAAGAGAGGGCAGCGCTGTGCTGCTGCTAGGGTTGGTGTGTGAGGTTATTTTGTGTTGCTGCCACTCTTTTCCTTGTAAATTTGTTTTCAACCACACTTATGCACAAGATTAGTGTCGTATTCAGAAGGCAACTGCAGCTTTGATGAAGAACTGTGGGTTGTGACAGTCAGTAAGACCATGATAACATCATCTGTACACCCATCAATACAGCCTGTGCTACTTCCCATAACCTGAGAGATCTTCCCTTGTAGAGCAAATGAAAGGGATCTTCAGAACGAAACTGAAGGTCTGTTCCTTCACTGAAATTTCACTGGAATTTCAGAACAGAACATGACAAGATTTTTTTGCATGATCCCCAGCACACAGGTAGCCCCTGGTAAACTCAGGCACTGCTCTCATTGTCATTTTTCATTGTCAACACAAAGCTCACAAGTTAATTAGGAGTTTTTTTGCTTTCTAGCTGGGCCTGCAGGGAGGTGATCATTGCCCTCTGCTCAGCTTTGGTGAGGCCACACCTCGAGTCCTGTGCCCAGTGTTGGGCCCCTCACTGCAAGAGGAACACTGAAGAGCTGGAGAGGGGACAGAGGCAGCTACCAAGCCAGTAAAGGGTTTGGAACAGTTGTCATGTGAGGAACGGCTAAGGGAGCTGGGGCTGTTTAGCCTGGAGAAGAGGAGATTGAGGGGAGACCTTCTTGCTCTCTACAGCTACTTGAAAGGAGGTTGCAAGAGGCGAGGGTCAGTCTGTTCTCCCTAGTGGCCAGTGGTAGGATAAGGGAAAATGGCCTTAAGCTGCGCCAGGGAATGTTCAGGTTGGATGTCAAAAGGAATTTCTTTCCAGAAAAGGTGGTCAGGCACTGGAACAGCCTGCCCAGGGAGGGGGTTGAGTCCCCATCCCTGGAGGTATTTGAGAGAAGGGTAGATGTTGCGTTGGGGGACAGGGTTTAGTGATGCTGATAGGGCTGGGAAAACATTGGACTTGATGATCTTGAGGGTCTCTTCCAGCCAAAACTGTTCTATGATTCTATGACTCAAATACTATTTTCTGGAATAAGCTTAATGCAGACTTGGGATCAAGTGTAGTAACACAACCTCGCTTCTCCTTCAGAGCTCTTGGGGTCAGCCCACAACAGCAGGTTCCAGCCAATCCTGACCCTACCACCACTAGAAGAAACCGTGGGACTCCCCTCACTGCCAACAGTGTAAACAGGAGCTCAGTGCCCTCCAATGCCAACAATTCAAATCCATTATCAATTTCTTCTTACAGGAGTATAATGACTGCCCAGAAGATTAGCTAATTCGTCCTTTCAAAAAAAATGCATGTTTAAGGAAGGAGCAGAAAGCAGTAACATCTGAGTGGTCTCTTACAGGACCTTCTGCGCCGGGACATCTTGTATTATAAGAGTCGGATCAACATGGACAACATGGAAATACTCAACGTAGAAGATGGGAAGGACAAGGACTTCAATATCAGCGTGAAAAATGCATTTAAGTTGCACTGCCGAGACAGCGATGAAGTCCACTTGTTCTGCGCAAAGAAGCCGGAGCAGAAGCAGCGCTGGCTGAAGGCCTTTGAGAATGAAAGGAGGCAGGTTCAACTCGACCAGGAGACAGGTATGGAGAGAGCAGTGCTGTGATGCACTGGGACTGGGTGTTGGTTTGTTCATTCTTTGTTAGTTTTTTCCTTCATTTTTTAACCACTAGCTACTGCCTGGGAGCAGAAGAGCAGGGAAGCCCAGCCATGCTCCAGCACAGCTCTGGGCTGCTGAACTGCACAATCTGGGTGAATCTGAGCAATTTAAAAGAATACCAATTAAAAACACAAACCACAGTGAGCAGACACTGCAGCGTGTCCTCAGGCAGGGTGATGTGTCTGCAAGGAGCTCAGGCAGGGCTGACTAACAGTCAGTACATCAGCTACAGCTCCCCTTAAGGTGCAGCCCTGCATCAGGGCCCAGCTGGGCAATACCCACAAAAAATACGTTCAGGTGAGGGTTCTCATTACAAGGGAGGGGTTCCATTGTTTGTCTAAATCCTGCTTAATTCAGGCTTTTGTGAGCTAATGAGATCTGAACCACAACCGGTCTGCAGGTGGGGAAAAGGCAGCCAGTGAACCTCACACGAAAGGGAGGGCAAGTTGTGCAGCGCAGTCTGGAGGGAGCAGTGTGTGTCCCTTCCGCTTGTGACCTTCTTCCTCACGCATTTCCCTACCCCTGCATTTCCCACAGCACCTGTGCCAGGCCCATCTCATGAGATGCAAAGCTTTGACCTGCTGCTGCCAAACATTCTTTTCTCTTCCAGGGTTCTCAATCACAGAAGTGCAGAAAAAGCAGGCGATGCTGAACGCCAGCAAGCAGCACCACACTGGGAAGCCCAAGGGTGAGTCCCACCAGAACACAAAACCCCACCAGAACTGAGGGGTGGGGATGGTTCTGGATTTACTGCACAGGAAGGATTTCAGTGAAGGAGCATTAACTAACTCTCGAGAAGGCCAGAAGACCAGCGTGTGACAGTCTGCAGTGTGGTTCCTGGTAGCTTCAGACAGCTGGAGTCAGGAATCTGTCTGTAACTGCAGCAGAGCTGCCTTGCACCTCATCCTGAGCCATAAACCCCCAGCATACACAAGCTGCAGCTTCTGCTCCAAGGCCAGTCCTCAGCCTCATGCTGATAGCCAGGGTCTCCAAGCAGTTGGCTTTACCTATGTGAGAAGACAGGATAAAGTTTTGTAGGGACTCCCTGTGATGCAGAGACCATCACAAAGAGAGTGCCTGCAGCAGCTGTGCCTGCAAAGGTGCTTTGTGACCCAAAGTCTGGCAGAAAGCCATGGGCAGGTGCCACATTCCCTACTCCCTGACAGAGCTCTTCACTAAACCTTCAGAGACCAGGAAGATGTAGCAGCAGCCATGACAGTGTCAACTCAAGCAACAGAAAGGAGGGGTCCTCTACATACAGCACTGTCAGTGGAAGATTCCTGCTACTGCATTTTGTGATGCCACCATCCCTCCTTATATCCAGAGGGAGAGGTGTCCTGTGCTTTCCTCTGGCACCACAGAGAGGAAACCACTGCCTGCTGGCACCAGCCAACAGTTCAGTAAGAAAGTGTGGCTGAATTTCAGATAAGTCAGAAGATCTGACTGCAAACAGAGGGGAGTTTGAAAGGAGCTCAGAACTGTAACAGAGCAGAGCCCTAGGGGTGAAGGAGTACAAAAGACCCCCCCCACACGCCCACCTGCCCACGGGCTGGGCACTGGCCATTACCACACTCAGAAGTACAGTGCAGGATCTTCTGATGAGCAGAAGCATGTGTTCATTGCTTTTTCACAAAGCCCAAAGCACTAATGATGAGCTAGAGCTCTTTAGCCCAACTGTAATGTCCACACCACACCTGCCAGCTACGCTTCATGTTCCTGGGACTTCCACAGCATTGACTATCTGCTCTGCTCAACACTCTGCTCAAAGTATGGGTAACACTAAGACAAACCCAACTCTCTCCCTGCAGCTTTAACAGGGGCTGGGCAGGGGTTGGGAAGAGACCTGTGCTGAACTAACATGTTTTCCTCATCTCCTTCTCCTCACAGCTGTCACCAGGCCATACTATGACTTTCTGATGCGTCAGAAGCACCCAACCCTGCCCACCACGCTCCCTCAGCAGCAAGTCTTCATGCTGGCAGAGCCCAAGCGCAAGCCCTCAAACTTCTGGCAGAACATCAGCAGGCTGACACCCTTCCGGAAATAAGGGCAGCCCCACGTTTGTGCCTGAACTCCTGAGAAAGCACTTTACCTGTCAGTCCTGGGAAGTGGAGCCCAGGTTCTTCCAATCCTTTGCAAAGGACGGCATGAGTGCTCCTGCCTCCCCTATTTATTTTGCAGATGGACTGACCACGCTGGCTCTGAGCTGAGACACTGTGCTCACACACTCACGTGTGCATTTGTGCCAGACCCATCAAGCCAGCTTCGCACAGTGCCCCAGAGGCCAACTTCCCAGAGATCACAGGAGGGAGCCTGATGTGTTTCATCTGAGAAGACTTTGCTCATCAGCTGTACTCTGCCTCTCTCCTTCCTGCTGCAAGCGCTCCTTCTGCCTAGCAGCTGTTGGCAAGGGGATGGTGGCTGACACACCTGCTGGCTCTGTGGCCGTTGACATGCTCAGAACAACCCATTCAGAGTCACTGACATGATCCATTTTCTGTGGAGGGATAAACCCTTCTACTTTCTGCCCACCCCCACTCTCCCAGTTTCTCAGCAACATAGTCCTCTGACACATGTCTAACTCACTCAGCTGGTCCTTGCAGGCCCTGAGATGAGACAGCAGTGAGAACTGCACTGTGACCTTCTCCTTTCCTTTAGTTCAGCAGCACCGGTGAATGATGCAGTACCCTCAACTGTGCCAATCAACCTGCAGCATGAGTAAAGCTCAAGAGTCTCTCTAGTGGGTTTGAGTTACATTAAGTTAGAGAAAAATGTGCCTAATTAACACCGTACTCGATTCCTTAGATTCTCATCTTCTCCATCAGTCTGCCGTGTTTCCTGGCCAATGAAAATTTGTTCATGGCTCTTTGTTTGTAATGTGTTTATTTATGGTCACAATCAGAGCTGTGTATTTTGTAAGTCTGTAAGTGTTCTTGTCAGATGTTGTTAACCTGATGCCTGTTTTGTCTTGGTTTTGTTTTTTGGTTGTTGGTTCTTTTTTTAAAGAAAGGTCGATATTTGCAAACGTAGCTCCCAGAAGTCAGAGTCTACAGTTCAACCCTGAAAGACTAAACCCATGAGTGTTATGCAAACTCCAGGGTATTACAACAGGTTTCTGACACCCTTAACAAAGAAAAAATCTCCCCAAAAAACCAAGAAAAAAAAGAAAGCCACTTTAAAAAGATCCAAATTTGGCAATGATGGGCCTCACTTTAAATAGCCGAGTCTCAAACTGGCCAAAAAAGAATCAATTTCAACCTTGGTTAGCAAAAGGAAAGATTTGCCTTACCATAGCAAGAGTTAGAAGCCATAGTGACTGAATTCCCTCACCTAGAGACATCTATGACATTGGAAGGAGGACACCTGCTCAGTCCAACATGATGCTGCTGTTTGTGAGTGAGCACTGTCTGCAGAGCCCAGAAATCCAGTGTTGGTGATGCTGTAGATGACCGAAGTCTGGTCACCCAGGGATCTCTGAATTCAGTAGCATGTACAAAGTCATTCTTGCACTATATCTTTCCCCCAGACCAGGGGCAACATTTAATTTCATAAAGAAACTTGTAAAAGTGACTCTCAGCCTGTGTTTGTGTCCAGCATGTCCTATCCGTGTGAACTTGTTTCTCTCCAAAGTCATTGCAGAGATTCTGCTCTTGCAGGTAACAGAGTGACCACTGGTCAGCAGGAGCCATGCTAGAAGGTCACCCTCAAGAGCACCAGCCTCTGGCTGGAAGACTGGTGAAGACCATACATGAGACCATCTCTAGACGTGCGATCACTTAGAACACTGATAGCATTAACAAGTCAACAGCTCGCACATTCCTGCTAGTTACAAACATGGAAACACATCTAGGAAACATCAGCAGATCTGCAGGGGGATGCTCAGGCTCACCTTGAGCAATATGGAATTAAAACAAAACAGCAAGTGCCAAGGTGTTAGAAACACGCTTGAAAGTGAAGGAAGCTTCTCGTCCTGAGACCTGCCCAGCCTGCTGCCCTGCTCATCACCCTGGGCAAACGCACAGCTCCTGCTGTCCCAGGCAGAGCCTGACGTGACACCACTGTTCAGTACTGTCCTGCAGAGAGTGGTGGTGAAACCAAACAGAAACCCCCTAAAGTTGCCTTTCATGCAGAGGCACAAGCGATAGCTGCTAAATGTGGAAGGTTTAGATGTCCTGCTGCAGGATCCCCCAGCAAATGGGGATTATCAACCTGGATAGCTCAGAGCCTTGAGGTGCTCTCTGACTGCCCCACAGGGACCTCAGTCAGCACTGAGAGTCACAGGGCTTGGCAGCTGTCAGAAATGCTGCTTCTGGATGCAGCAGCTGGGAAAACACCTCAGCAGGACACGGTAGGAATAGCCTTCAAACTGCACCAACTGGTTCATGCAAACAGGGATGGGGAACAATCAACCAACCAGAATAAAACTGAATTACATGCAGCCCTCATTTGCATGTTACATCTGCACTACCGACCCTGCAGTGCTCAGCGCCTCCCATCCTCAGCCTCCTCCTGACACTCCACTCGCCCACCATGACTCCTGGCTAAGCTGCCCTCAACAGGCTGTAGCATAGTGGCAGCCTGACGATCAGATGCATCTCTCAACCTGGGCTAAGATACAGAACACTTGTTCATTATGCTTGAGAGGACTGGGGCAGAGGGAAACTAAAAATCAAACTCTGTTAGACACCACCGACACCAGGCTCCAGTATTCCCTGCCAAGTACCAAAACAGACAGTGGCAGCTACACCAACACAACACCCAACATCAGAACACCCAACGTACTAACAGAATATCCAACACATTAACAGAACACCCAACGTATTAACATATTACCCAACACGCTAACACAACACCCAACACAACACCCAACATACCAACAGAACACTCAACAAGACACCCCAGCCCCTGGCACAGCCAGGACTCCTCAGGACCAGGCAGCAAGCGTCGCGTCTGTGTTCACCTTCAATGTCCGCCCCCTGCTTTCCTTTTCCATGAGTGTATGTTTTGATTGGCCAGGAAGAAAAACCTATTGGCACAGAAATGATCAATTTTTGGGACTCCTTAGCATTGTAGTACCTGGGGGAGCAATGCTGGGTGGGCCCAGAGAACCCAGGCTGGATGGGCGCACAGGACGGACAGTCACCACCACCCTCCCCCCCACACCAACACGCACAACCCCAAGCAAGACCCACTGAAAAGCTGCCTCAGGTTGCCCATGGTCTTGCCCAGATGCTGAGTATGAGCACAGATGGAGATTCCCCCAAAACCTTGCAGGATGTTCTCATGCACATTCCAAGTTTCCCTTGATGTGGCTTCTGATCGACTCAAAATCTGCATGTTGCTTCACAAGCTCACCTGTACACCCCCACCAATGTCACAGAGTCTCACCTATTCTACTGGAAGGTGGTGACAGTGGCACAGCACCCCAAAGTGCTCTGGAAGCACTTTCCAAGGGCAATAGAACAGCCCCTGCTCTCCCCTGCTGCTAAAACACACCTCAGAATTGACTGCTAACCATCACCTGTGTAGCAATACTTGGAGCAGTAAATTTGCATCATTTTAATGATCAGATTTACCACCAGAACTCACTCCATATCTGCCCAGAGCGCACCAGTTACTTGTAAAACCTTTATACAAAACCTTTCCAAGTGCCAATACAGACTGCCCTGGCCGCACAGATTGACCAGGCGATGAAACTACTGGTGTCTGAGAGAAGCCCAGTCTCTACCTGACTCTTCCTAAAAAGTGTCCTCAGTTGAGATTCTAGTCTTGCAAGAAACATCTGGTGCTGGGGGCTGCTCCCCTGTGCAAGACTGTGATCAGGTGCAACAGCTGATCACACTGGAAGAGGCGAAGCCTTATCACACCTTGGGTGGTTACAGCAGTGACGCTGATGAAAAGGTAAGCGTCACACCTACCACATACCAGCATGTCTGTAGACTGCGCCGTAAACCTCAAGAGGAACTCACCAAGAAATGCCATCCTTTGTTCTCTGCCCGGCATCTCTTCCTGACTCTCTAACCACAAAACCTCCTATTTCCTGACCAAATTTTATCGGATCATGTGTAACCTCCATTGGCTCCAAATGATCAGATCCCCAACAGTCACCTCATCTCCCAAGCTACTGATTGAGTGGTAAAATGTCCATGTGTTACTGTGGTGATAGGCTGATCAACAGTCAACTGCCCTCCTTTTCACCCCGGCATCGGGACTGTGAACGGGGTTAACTGCACTGTCAAGCAGCGCTATCAGGGAGAACGCGTGTGTGGCACAGGAGGCGTTTGTGGTACGCACGACGTGGATTCTGCCAAGCTTTCGGACCTTAATGGACAGCAACAATCTTAATAGCTTCACAAGAGTCGTCCACCTGAATCAGGGATAAGCAGGGACACGAGGCTTCAGTGTCCGCTGCTGTGGCGATGAACCTTCTGTGCGGCCAGAAACACACATTCTGACAGTGAAGCTCCCGATGAACAGGACCAGTTATCCAGCATTTTAGGTTACAAACTACCTAACTACTCAGAAAGAAATACTTCTGCCTGAAGTTACATAGAAAGGACAAAAAGGCTCGATGCAGGGACGGGTTTTGGGGGTTTTGATGAGTTTTGACTCTGTCTGTCCCCCTCCTTCTGTAGCTATCTTTTCAGAAAGCTTCCTGTGAAAAGAAGCCATGAGCAAAATCTGCCGGGTTGTCACTTGGACTAGTATGATAGACTTGTGTAAAAGCTTGGCAGCCTATGAGAAGAACGATTTGCTGAAGCTACCAGTAAAATGGCGACCTTCAGCTGGTTTCTGATCAGCCGGTTTCTGCTCTCAGCACAAAAAAATGAATTAAACCCCTCTATTTGAACACCTTGTTTGGAATAACTGAGTCAGAAGAGGTGCGTGTAGACACTAGAATGCCTATGCTTCAAGTTCTGACAGCCTCAGAAGCAGTACAGACCATCTCTGTACTGAATCAACCCAACAAACATACCAACTCGCATGGAGTGACAAGTTCCTGTGAAGTTCCCTAAGACCCATCTCACCTCTGATTTCTAACGGTCTCTGAACTGATAGTTCAAGAGACTGTTCTGCTGCATCGCTCACTGCAGAGACTGCTTAGGGACCCCACCAGGGCCTGTCAGCTGGCACGGACTCCAACCAGTGCTCCCAGGGCTCGTTTCTTACTTTACTTCCATTTGTTTTTCAATTGCTAGGTCGAGTTGTGCTGCGTACCTGCTAACGGGGGTTATGGCACTGCAACACCTATCTGGATAAGTGAATATGGCAGGACAATAGTTCCTAAAGCTTTAAGAATGAGGCTGTTCACAAGTGGTTCCACTGACAGAGCCTCAGCCTGCACCTTCTGCTGCTCAAGTTCTCTACAAAAGTTATAAGGACTGGCCACCTCACAGGTACAATCGTCAGGTCTCAACTACAACACCCCATGCCAGCCTATCAGTATAAAGTCTGTCCCCAGAGCTTCCAGCCTAAGCAGAGCTGTAGGATCAGGTAAGTAATGGATTAAAGAGTGAGAACTTCGGTAATGGACACAGATTAGCTGGAAAACATCTGAAGTGTTCTCAGATGCTGTTAACCCCCTCAAGGTGCAGAGCTGCTCCTTTAGCCTGACAGAGCAGGGGAGGGAACTGATCTTCAAAGCAGCAGTGACAAATCAACGCAACTTGTTTCAGAGCAGAGCCAGTGCGAGGGCACTCAGACGCAGGACATCATGAGGTTGAGGGGCTGGAGGAGTGTTTGCCACATGCCTGAGGACATGGCAGCTGGGATTTCACTTATCTTCACACTCACAGCCACACAGCTCCAGGCTTACGAGGGCTGAGGGTGCTGCTCCCCAGGCACACAGCTATCGCAGGCTGCCCCGCCTCAGGGTTAGCACCTCACACCACACGGCACCTCTCCTGTGTTTGCCACACATGTCCATCACCAGCTGCAGAACTGCAATCCCACGCACGGCTTTGGCAGTCCTGGTGGTTTTAGGAGAAATACAGGCTGCTTGTTCTTCCTGCATTGACACTCCTGTCATTTTTCCTCCCCAGCCCTACACCACTCTGCTCTGCACGCAGTGAGCTTTTCTTTTGCACAACTTGGCAACCAAAGCAGCTCCCTGTTTGACAGCCTGTGCAAGTGAGACACCCATGATGCTGAACCCAGACTTGTGTACTGTTGTGTGTGACTGTTTACACTTGTGAGATGGCAAATAAACAAGGGATCAACTTTGCTCTTGTCTAATTCTCTAACCCTCCCATAAAACATTAACCACCGAGCATACAAAATGGGTCTTTATACCAGCAGTGATCACATGGAGCTGCCTAAACAGCACTTGGCTTGAGAGTTAGAATCATAGAATCATAGAATCATTATGGATTGGAAGTGACCTCAAAAGATCATCTAGTCCAATCCCCCTGCCACAGCAGGATCACCTAGACCAAGTCACACAGGAACACATCCAGGCAGGTCTTGAACATCTCCAGTGAGGGAGACTCCACAACCAACCTGGGCAGCCTGTTCCAGTGCTCCGTCACCCTCACCGTAAAGAAGTTCCTTCTCAGGTTGATGTGGAACCTTCTATGTTCCAGCTTACAACCATTGTCCCTCGTCCTATCACTACATGACACCGAGAATAGCCCAGGTCCCGACACCCACCCCTCAAATATTTATAGACATTAATGAGGTCACCCCTCAGTCTCCTCTTCTCCAAGCTAAAGAGACCCAGCTCCCTCAGCCTCTCCTCATAAGGGAGGTGCTCCNTTTGCCCTCTGAGTTAAACCCCTCCCATTTGTACCTGCTAAGCCTGGTGTCTGAAAGAACCCAAAGCCCTGCCTGTAACACCAGTCCCGAAGTCAGGTGTTGATGTACTTAATCCTTCTATTCTGGCCCATGCCCTCACCCCAAAATGAAAGTAACAAACAGAATACAATTTGTGCCCCAGAGTCCTTCGCAAAACGTCCTAATGCCTTAAGGTCTTTCTTCATTCCCCTCAGACTATGGAATACAGCTTCCTCCCCACTTGTTTGGACAATCAGCAGTTGTTTATAGTCAGCTGACCTCACCAGGTTAAGGAGCAACCTAGTGATGTCCCTGATTCGGGCTCCCGGTAAACTGCAGGCTTCCCTATGATGAGGGTTCATGACAAGTTCCTTCTATCTTCCCACCTGTGCTCCTTTTCCTTCCCTTAGAAGCAGCAGCCTGCCTGCACATCCATCACCGAGGTCTGATAATAACTGTCCGGGGGGGAGGTTGTTCCTTTAACCTCCGGCAACCTGAAACACCACGCTTGCCACGTTCACCACTCCGTCGAGAAAGACCTCACCGGCAGCTCCAGCCACGTCAGTGTTTGTGCACTGCAGGAAGCTGCAGTGTTTGATCTCCACTGTGTCGTCTGTGTGACCATAGCTATTACAGCAAGGCTGGGAAAAGCAAGCCTGTGGAAACACGTGTTCCCCTCACACCACCTGCAGCATTGGTTTGTCCACATATCTCACCCTTCCTGCCCAGAGCAGGAGGAGCTGTCATAAAATGCTACAGAGTCTACCTGCACTAATCCCTGCTGACACGCGGGCTGCTCAGTGCCAAGTTTTTGTTTGAGGGATATTCAGTCCACCAAGGTGGGCAGCTATGGGTTACTGATACCCCTGAGGTGCAGCAGACTCCCCTGCACAGCTGACACCCTCTCTGCAACAGAGAGGGTGTCTTTGCAGAAGGCAAAGGGGTCACATGGACCCCATTCTGCTTTGGCTGGTTAAGACAGAACTGCTAATAGCCCAATAGATTTTGAGATAAAATGCAGGAGAGGACTTAGCCACCCCCTAGACAAGTCAGATACTCTACCCATGCAACACAGCTGTGCCTTCTACCCCAGCATCATGACTGACCTTTCCTACCAAGGAGAATCCCCAGCCAGATAACCATCAGCACATCACTCCCGATTCCAGGGGAGCTCACCAGGAAAGCAGTTCCCTTTACTGGTAAGAAAGCCAGCACAGAGTTTAGAACCTAAAGCAAGACATTAGAAAAACCCCACCTTTTTGTCTATAATTAGTTACAGGAAAACATGGAATTCAAAACTGGTTGCCTTATTTCTAACAATCACTAAGTGAGTGGGTCATTTCCTGAAAGGGACTGTGGTTGTTATGAACAAGGGGAGTTCTTCTCAACACATCTCACCCTACAGCACACAACCAACAGCACTTCTGTGGAGAGAGATCTCGGAGTTCTTTGTGGACAAGTCCCCCATGGAAGGCCAATAGAATCCTGGAATGGATCAAGAAGAGTGTGCCCAGCAGATCAAGGGAGGTTTTCCTCTCTGCTCTGCCCTAGTGAGGCCACATCTGGAATACTGTGTCCAGTTCTGGACTACCCAGTTCAAGAGGAAAAGAGATCTGATTGAGAGAGTTCAACAGAGGACCACAAGGGTGATTAGGGAACAGGAGCAACTGCCTTATGAGGAGAGATTGAGAGACCTGGAGCTTTTCAGTCTGGAGAGAAGAAGGTTATGAGGGGACTTAATTACTGTCTATAATTCCATGAGGGCTGGGTGTCAAGAAGAGACAATCTCTTTTCATTTGCACCCTGTGATAGGACAAGGGGCAGCGGGTGTCAGCTGGAGCACAAGAAGTTGCCTCTCAGCATCAGGAAAAACTTCTTGGCTGTGAGGGTTATAGAGCAGTGGAAAGGGCTGTCCAGGGAGGTTGCAGATTCTCTTTCCCTGGAGACTTCTAAGATCCGTCTGGATGCGCTCCTGTGTGAGCCGTCTTAGGTTCTATGATCCTACTTGAGCAGGGGGGTTGAACGTGATGACCTCTGGAGGTCCCTTCCAACCCCTACATGATCTGTGTGTACCTGTGTAACAGCGGCTCCGGCCGAGCGAGCAGGACAGCAAGATGCACTGCCCTGGCATTGCAGTGCATCTGGGAAGGGGGGAAAATGAAACCATTGCAGACCCACCAATCTGATAGTCCCACGGATACAATGAAAATAGAAAACAAACCCCACAGACAGACTTAAAAGTCTAACAGCCCATTTCTGCGCCAGTACGTAGTAGTTCTGGAGCACAGGTCACCACAACGGCTGTGCAATACCTCCAGCCCAAGAAAGATCAGTATCGGACTGAACAATCCCCCCTCATACACTCCCAGATTCCAGGAACCCATCGGATTAGGAGTTTTTATATCAGCTGCACTGATCCGCAAAAAATCCAACAACCTCAGACCTATCTCCCTGTAAAATAAAGACGATCTCAGAATAATTGACCAGCAGTTAGCCCAAATTAAAATGCACTGAAAAAAGCCTGCCTGTGGGATTCCCAGTGCTCGGCTGCTGCTTTGTAAGTGAAATGACCTGACTGAACAAACACCAGCTGCAGCAACAACCTCCAAACCCAGATGCTATTTCTGCAGATCAATGCAGTTTGCAATGTTCTGTCTTCCTCTTCAGCACATGTTGCTTTTCACAAGACCATTACCTGGTGAAGTTATTTTTGGGGACCTACAATAAGTGAAGAGAGTAGGTTAGCTGAAGCAGCAAACGTGTGTCACCTCATCGCCCCACCCCACAATGTGCGTGCTTCCATTTTAGCATTAGTGTCACTTACAGCCACCCACACCCGACAGAAACGGAATAATTACCCACAGCTCACACCTACTCGATTCTTTTACTTCTGGGGAACACTCAAAGCACTGATTTATAACAGCTTTCTGCTCAAGACCTGTCAACTCTGAACCAGCACTGAGCTGCTATCAAATCCAGCCCAAAGCACTGTGACATTTTACCTCTGTTCCATTTTCTGTGTTCCAAGCTGTAAAACAAAGAATTACACAATCATAGAATGACTGAGGCTGGAAAAGCCCTCTGGGCTCATCCAGACCAGGACCTAACATCACCTCATCCTCACCAGCCAGACCAGAGCACTAGGGGCCACAGCCAGTTTGTCCTTAGATGCCTCCAGGGATGGGGACTGATCACCCTTTCCCTGAGGAAGGGCTTCCTAACATCCAACACAACTTACTCCTGACAGCTTCAGGCCCTACCCACTCGTCCTGGTGCTAGTTCCTGGGAGAAGAGTCTGACCCCCAGCTGAGTACAGCCTCCCTTCAGGGAGTTGTTGAGATGGGAGAAGGCCCACCAACCCCCTACTCCCCCAAGTCTCCTCTTCTCCAGGGTGAACATCCCCAGCTCCCTCAGCCTCTCCCCATCAGACTGGCCCTCTAGTTCCTTCCCCACTTCTCTGGACCCACTCCAGCACCCCAATATCCCTCCTGAAATAAGAGGCCCAGAACTGCACACAGCACTTGACGTCAGGCCTCAGAAACAATGAAACACAGAAATAATAAAACCTCAAATGCCTAGAAATGCGTGGGAACAAAGGAAGATCGCACCTCCTCCACCGTACTCTTGAGGCAAGGCCACTTAGGGCAGCTCACTGGCCATTCGGAAGTCCTCCGTAGTGGGTTTTGTTAGCCACCTCACTGAGAAAAGTCATTTAATCCATCTAAACCTTCTGCTTGCTTTGATCCATCACCAGGTATCATTCAAGAGCTCAAACACATGGTAGGGCTATCCAGCACCTTTCATAAGGGAAGTCACCAAACACAGCAGAAAGAAAAAACCCCACGATAAGCAACACAAGTCAATCTTTATTGAAAACTGAAGTATTATTACATAACAATTCTTGTTACAATAAACGTGCTTTTAAGAATTTAGATCTGAGCTCATCTACTCATTGAATTGGATAAAAAATAAAAAAGGCATGAATTTTCACAATTGAACCGGCTCAGAATGGAATCTCCACTCGTTTGTGTTGACGCGATAGTTCAATGCAGGAGTGAGTGATGCCTTAAAACTTATTCTGGAAGACAACATTGACCTAAAATTAAAAAAACCCAAGTACCAATACAACTGCGTGTAAGACAGTCTTAAAAAAAGTTGTAAAAAGGAAACTTGTGTCTATTTTATAACAAACATGGAGAACTATTACTGGGGCCTCTTGTACTTCCATTGCATGCACTCACTTGTTCAATTCTTAAGACAGGAGGGCAGCCAATAATAGCATCACAATAATAAAAAAAACAACCACTAACAAATCCATTCTACTCAAAACAAGTCTGTACAGCAGCCAGCTAAAAAAGCTTTCCCAGTTTGCCTGCTAAGTGCCCAAAAGTCACCACGGTTCAGAAAAGTCATGTTTGCTTTCTTGAAGTGTCAGAGCCCATACAATGTTTACAACATGTTGGGGTTTAACCACCGATGGACCCTCATTGCCTGTGGAATTCAGGTGTTTCAGTGTTATATTCAAGCCACACAAGGTTTTCTTGCCCCCAGATAAGCACTGTTCCTCTGCTCTCTCATCTACAAAACACACATTATTTTCTCTTCATACCCCTAAGCAGAGGTGTATGTGGCCTGCTTGCAGAGTCCTCGCTACTCCAGAGGTGATCTCAGAACAGAACTGACTCTTAGAATCATAGAATCATTATGGATCGGAAGGGACCGTCTAGTCCAATCCGCCTACAACAGCAGGATCACCTAGACCAAGTCACACAGGAACCCGTCCAGTCGGGTCTTGAA
>VXBP01005715.1:143045-215012 GCA_013400115.1 Rhinopomastus cyanomelas | reverse complement strand
GGGTTGTTCTTGCCCAGATGCAAGACTCTGCACTTACTCTTGTTATAGCTCATTAGATTTTTCTCTGCCCAGTTCTCCAGCCTGTCCAGATCTCGCTGAATGGCAGCACAGTCTGCGGGGGTGTCGGCGACACCACCCAGCTTTGTGTCATCAGCAAACTTGCTGACAGTGCATGCCAATCCCTCATCCAAGTCATCAATGAATAGATTGAACAGGACCGGTCCCAGCACCGATCCCTGGGGCACTCCACTAGATACAGGCCTCCAACTAGACTCTGTCCCATTGACCACCACTCTCTGACTTCTACCCTGTAGCCAGTTCACAATCCACCTCACTACCCGAAAATCTAGGCCACACTTCCTCAGTTTGTCTGCAGGGATGCTGTGAGAGACCGTGTCAAATGCCTTTCTTAAGTCAAGATAGATGAGATCCACGGCTCTGCCCTCATCCATCCACCTGGTTACACCCTCATAAAAGGCTATCAGGTTGGTCAAGCATGACTTTCCCTTTGTGAAGCCATGCTGACTGTCCCTAATGACCCTCCTGTCCCTGATGTGCCCGGAAACAGCCCAGAGCACAAAACTATCCAAACTTTGCTGCAGCTGTTCCTGGACTGGTGTTCTACCCCACCAAACCTTAGGGTCTCTGCAGGAAGCTTTGGAGTTGCTAAAATACAGGATTAGAAAGCTGACAGATAAGAGAACCACCCGAATGAGCTCAGATCTGTAACATGTTTGGAACAGGTGCTCAGACACTGGACACAACTTGATGGATGGCTACAGACCTGAGGTACATGCCAGGGTCAGACAGTGACATCAGCTGGAAAGGGCTCCACAAGGATCATGCCTGCTTCCTACCAACTACGGCATGAATCACATCCCAGGCAACTGAGAACCATTCAACCAACACAGCACCTGCCCTCTTCCCTGCAAGTTCCAGCTGAAGCATCACTCTTGGTTCAAGTTCCTAAGGTGGGAGTTTTCATGTAGGTGGCCTGAGTTAAGTGGTGGTATCAGATCGCAGTGCTTAATTCAAGTCAAAGCATGTTCTAAACCCAAACAAAAGGTGTTCAATGCTGTGCTTAGGTACTGGGGAGCAACTCCAAGTCAGTTTGACCATCTCTTGCTCAGATACCTTAGGTGGCCTTACTACCCAAGTACTAGGGAAGCCAGAACGCTCCACGAAGAGTTGTCAGTGTTGAGTACCCTGGTATATATCTCTGTACCATGAACTACTCTCGCACAACACACGAGACATGGTGGCAATTACAGGGGGTGGTCTGGGTTTTTTTTCAGTGGATGAAGCAAAACAAGGAAGGACTTTAACTAAACGAAAGGATTCTGTCTTCCATCTACCACTGCAACTAAGCGTGTAACTTGCATAGTACACCCAAAACGCAGCTCTCTTCAACAACATTCCTGCATGTCTCCTAGAAACTTCAAACAGGAGACAGCTGCAAACAAGCATGAAAGCAAAATCATAGAATGGCCTCGGTTGGAAGAGACCTCCAAAGGGCATCCAGCCCAACCTTTCTGCAGTGAGCAGGGACATCCTCAACTAGATCTGGTTGCCCAAAGCCTTGTCCAACCTCATCTTCAAGATGTCCAAAGATGGGGCCTCAACCCCTCCCTGGGTGACTTGTTCCAGTGTTCAACCCCCTCCTGTTAAAGAAGTTCTTCCACACATCTCCTTTCACTCTGCTCTTCTCTAATGTGAAACCACCGCCCCTCATCCTATCACTCCAGGTCTCTGGAAACAGTCTCTCTGCAACCTTCTTGTAGCCCCCACTTCAGGGACTGGAAAGTTGCTATCAGGTGTCCCAGGAGCCTTCTATTCTCCAGTCTGAACAACCCCAGCTCCCTCAACCTGCTCTTGTAGCAGAGGGGCTTCAGTCCCCTGATCATTTTTGTGGCCTCCTCTGGACCCACTCCATCAGGTCCTCATCATTGAGCACTGAGGGGTCCAGAGCTGGATGCAGGTCTCACCAGGGCAGAGTAGAGGGGCACAATCCTCTCTCTCCATCTGCTGGCAACACTTCTGATGTAGCCCAGGATGTGACTGGCTGCCTAGCAACAAGTTCCCAGTTTTCCTTCCTAGTGTTTTGTTAGTATCCACCACGCCATGGACTAGGGCTACATGTTTTTGGTGCCAATTATTTGCCATTTTTCTTTTGCTGCTGCTACATGTAAAAGACATTTCATCAGCTGTTCCTGACATAGGGAATAGCTCAGTTTGTAAAAAATACTTTACCTAAACTCCACACTTGAAATTTGAATTTAAAAGAAAAAAAACATATTTCTTGAACTTCTCTTTTGTTATTGCTGCAACAGTTATTCTCAGTTCCAGGTCTGAAGTAGTACTTTTTCTCTTATTTGTATAAAGCTGCCATAAAAGGTTTTTTTGTTATTTTTTAAGTTTTTTTTTTTTTAAAGAGAAGCTTGATCTGAAATGTCTCTACTGCACTAGCTCTTTCCACTTGCCAAGGAGCTCTAGTGCAAACACATACTGCGTATTTACTTATAAAGGAATTCTAAATAGGGAATGTTATATAAAAAGCAGGAGAGAATGTTTTGTAAGACCCTCGCTGTGTAAACGCCTATTGAACGATGTACGGTTTCCCCCACCGCAGTTTTAGATCCATGCTTTCTACGATTTGCAACAAGATAGTTATATATACACGTATCCCCCCCTCCCCGTCCCCCCGCACTGTGCTTTTGGTTACTTTCCATGTCAACTCCTGGAGACATGCTACACCCTCCCTCCCAGGAGATTCGAACTGATCAGGAGTGGGAGGCACAGCACCTCTCAGGAAAGGTACAGTTCCCCCCCACTGGGTGAATACCATAACGCAACTTAGAATGCAAAAAAAAGTGCTCAAGTTAAGTGAGACTGCCTCGATGTTACAGAACATCATACAGAGACCCATTCCAAGGTGACCTTTAGGAATCTTGAGTTGGAGCAAGTATACAGGAGGCTACATTAATTCCTTGACTATTCATCTATTGCAGCATTTGTGAGAATTCTCTCCTATGATTTTTCAAAGCTTTAGTTTATCAGGTGACAAGACAGGAGATAGCAAAGCTTTGAGCTTGTTCTTTGCGGCTTCTCCACTGTTCCACACCTCCGCTCTTTGCTGGAATTGTGCTAAGACAACAAAAGGTCTCACTGTACTGGCTATGCAGACAACAGGCCTATGTGGTGTGCACTGTTCTCCCTGGCACACCTGACTAACCAAAGCTGCAAATCTGTGACACAAACTGAAGTGTTCAACAGACTTGAACGAAGCAGTACAGATTCAAACAGGTTTCTCTAGGGTAATTTTCTGCTCCATATAAAAACATATGGACATCCCTAAGCTGCCGTAAGTGCTCATGAGTAGGGTTTAAAGTACTTATTCCAACAAAATAGTCATGTTCAAGGCATTAAGAAAGAAGGGGGCTGTCCACTGACAGTGATTCATGCAAAAGAAACCTAAACTTTATTAAACAAAAAAAAGGGGATGGGGGAAGGGGGGCGATACAAAATATGAAGAGTGCTTACTGTAAAAAATAAAGTTACTGAAGGCTGTAACCACCAATGGGTTATGTCTGAAGGTACGTAAGCCTCCCACCAGGGCAGAGTACTGGAATAGCAGCACTAAGTCTACGCTGATGCTACCCTGAAGTAGCTGCCAAGTCTGTATAGGAGCAGAACACCCCAAAACAAAGCATAACTAGACACACAACTTAATATTTTTACTTCTGAATGGAAGTTGACCTACAAGAACAATACAGCCTGATATACCTCTGCATGAATGCTTAAAAGGGAACAACATTTTATAACCATTTACTGCATCATTTATTGCAGGCAGAACATATAAAAAAAAAAAATGGCATCTTTCTGGAATCTCAAGTCAAGCAGGCTTAACAAAAACCTTGATTTTGTGTGCACTATTCATTCAAATTTAAAATTTTAAAATCTTCTTCCCGTAACAATTTGGTATACAAATGGGTTCTAAGGCTAGCCCTTTATCCCCACAGCATTTGCTTTGAGGTACTTCTTAAAAAATGAAGTTGTGAGAAAAAGAGTATCAGAAACAACCCCTTGCGATTAAATGTTGATCTGCAGTCAAGCCTTATTTGACCTTCTTCCAAGTACAACTACAGAAGTAAAAAATGAAAACACCAAGAAACCACATCAGAATTCTGTCACCAACCAACGGCTCGCTCCTACTGCAGTTACTAATATTTTGAGGAAGGAAAGAACGAACAACCAGGTATTTGAAACCTCTGTATTCTGGTAGCCCTACTGTAGCCTATCCAGAGTAGCTAACAAGGAAATTGTGTTAAGATTGTTTGTTCCCCTTTAATATACTCATCAGGCACACAAGCTTTCCTCAGAATAACATGCAGCCCAACTCCTCCTGTGTTATAGACAGCCCTAGCATTTCTCAGGTGTCAGGAAAGCAAGCTGCATCAACTGCACAAACATTTACAACATTCTTTAGGAAAAACAGCACAAATTTCCTGAACTGAGAACTAAAAGTGTTCTTCTATCAGTCTGCGTCGCAGTCTCACTTTGACACACCTTGCGTCATATGAAAGATAGTACTGGATACCTATCTCCCCAGGACATGCAGTTTGTTATGTGGGTGATGTCACCTCCTACTATTCCTAAGAGCCAGTTTTGCCTCACGGAAGTCGGCTTTATTTACTGGCACACACAGCATTACATTTGTCATTTCATTCTGATCCTTAAGAACATCTGCATAACACTGAATTTGTATGATGAAAATGAAAAGGTATCAAGTAAACTAAGGATGTGCAGGATTTCTACAGCTTGTCTGACTCGTTTTCCAGTCACTCCAATTTAGTAGCTGAATTTGAACAGAATACATCACTTAAATAAAAAATACGCCCCTTTTAAACTGGCAACTCCATCAACCTGAAAAAGGCTGAAGCATTTAACTACTGTATATTATGGTATTCTATCAAGAAACTCACTTTTATGACTCTACCTCTGAAGACCCTGCATACATTACAACAGTGCATTAGTGATACAAGTTGTAAAATACTTTTCGGTTCCTTTGGATTTGCATATGATGGTTTTTGCATCAGTCACTGCAGGTAGATTGAGCAAGCTTTGTTTTTTGTGTTTTAACATGCATTCAACTAGATATGGATCAGAATAAATTTATACTCCCTTTTATCATTATAGTTAGCTAAAAAATTGCAAGACAGTCCACAAAACAGGATTTGCTTTAAGACTAACTGCTGGAGTTCCAAGATGTAAGATATGCAGCACTGGAAAATCTTCAGTGATCAGGAATTAGTAGTGTTTAGCCAAGTGTTGAAAGCATTCAGAAGAAAAGTCCTGGTTGGAGGCATGAGGGCTTCAGCACCAACTTTTAATCCTCAATTTCTTCATTGCATATCTCCCATCTTCAAACCTATGTTAAGGGAAGAAGAAAAAGCAGGAAACATTCTTAACTCCGCAAGCACAGCAGAACACTAACAAACGCTGCATGCACCACATTAACGCATGCACACAGCAGACATCACGTATTTAACACTACCCTGGCCAGTCAAATGAAATCTACAGGCTCATAGGTTAAAAATCCTCTGCACTGATTTTCTTCCATTGTGTCTGCTCACTACTGCTTTTCTCTTGAAGCAGAACGTGTAACGTTAAAAAGGTATTTTTTGCTAAACTTATTTACCAGCAGTCATGAGTTTAGTCACAGCAAAACTCATGTTTTATACTTGTGTAACACAATGTCTTTGCACAGAATACTCAGAAATATTTCAGATCTACAGACTGATATGTAGCATCTCGGCAAACAATGCAAAAGCATTTCTCATTTAACTTAAAGGCAATCTAGTCACCTGTACTCACAAATCTATGGACTCCTAACTGCTGAAACAGAAATCCAGAGCAAAGTTAGAACAGAATTAGCTTTGTCATTAACTAAATGGACTAAAAGTGAAGATTTCTAGTTCAGTTGGCCTGACAAGGCCTTATTTCAGATGAAGCTGTTCTCAATTCATGGTAAAAAAAAAACTGGAAACAGAAGGGGATCCCAAAAATGTTAGGCTTTGTATTCAGCTTGAGACACATTACATCCTCACAATCCATCCTACCTTAGAGCAGATTTCAAAATTCAATGCCTTCTCTTGACATCCATGCTGTAAATTTTGGCACACAATAGAACAGATTTTCCCTGTTGACTATAAGAAGTGTGAAGTGATACCTACCTGAAAGAAAGTGAATCTACAAACTTAACTCAAGGTTGTGTATTTCAGTAGCTTGTGAGGAAAAATTAAGCCTCAGAGCAAAAAACAATTAACTTGCCTACATATTTAACTAATCAAAAATCAGACTGAAGTTATGCACAGTTTCATTTAGGAATGTGCCAACTTCAACAGCTAGCAGTGAATGCAAAACAATAACTATTTGGTCCCAGGTGTATTTTCAGTAAGGCAGACTTGAGGCTCTATGATATTCAACCATCAAGAAAATTATTAATGGTTTCTCAAGGTACTGACTATCAAAGCAGAGTCACCAGGCTTCTGCTCTTTGCAGTGAACAGCTGTTACATAAGCAGCTGTTGCTGTGTGTTCTTACTCAACTAGAACACCGCACCAGGACCCCACACACCGCTTACCTCCTGAAAAACCTCCACGAAAGCAGAAGCAAAGCTGTCATTTACAAGAAAGATTTGCTTCTCAATCTGAATTGGTAACTTACACTGACTGCCAGGATGATCACCACTGCGGGGGAACATAACTATAGGTTGGTGTTCCTGGAGCCCGGTACGTGGGCATAGTAACTGGGTGAGGGGCTACCGGAGTCGGGGAATGAGTTGTCAACAAAGTACCTAGGATGAAGAGAACATTTGTTTCTCAGTAAGTACAAAGTTTGGTACAGAGGAAATAAAAAAATTAAGGAGAAAAAAGGAGTTTATTTTAAAAACAATTACAGCTTGCTCATCCTCCAATGTAACATCTGTATCATCCCACGCTTCAGCCCCAGCTCTCCTTTAAACCTTACGCAAGGGGATAGTTTTGATGTCTAGTCTAATGGGCACAAAGGTATTCACTAGCCAAAAATAGGTCTAGGACAAACCATGCAACAAGTATTCACCACAAAACTTTTTCCCCTCAGGTGGCTTTACACATCATAGAAATATTTGATGGTATAGATAACACGACTGATGAATCAGAATAAATTAGTTCTTGTTTGCATTATTACAGATAAGGCTTAACACACTAAGGGGCTTCAGAAATGAACAGGCTGAGACAGCAGGATCTTGGCAGTCTTACTCTACTGCACTTCAGAGAAACAGCAACAAACACCTGGGACAAGATTGCCCACGTAGGAAGCTCCTAAGCTCAGCGAGTTTGTGACACTTCCCTGGTTTTCAGATTCCACAAATTAAATGCTCAATTTGACACAATAAAAACTTCAATCTGAAAACAAGCTCATGGCTCTCATTTTTCAGATTACTTAACTGAATGTCTTTTGAGTAAGCGTGAACATGTCTTCAGGAGTTAACACCCTCTGCGGAACAGAGCATGAACACCTCCTTGGTAAACACTTGCACAAACTCTCAGATTTTGCTTCAACAACATTTTCTCCAAACTACTAGCACTAAAGCAGTGTGGAATTAGGAAGGAGACACCTCTAACAACTGCCTATGACACAGAAGAGTTGCAGGTAGTGCAAACACATGAGTGTCAACATACAATGGAGGTGAGTGATATGAGAGGCGGGCTGAGAAGACTGAATTGTCCTCAACCTTAAGAGCTTCTTGATTTCACCTGGGCATAGAGAAACATCATGAGAAGAGCAAGTCTAACTCATGACAGAGGTAAGTCAAGAAGGAGGCAGGAATACATGACATTCCATACAGATACAAAGAAAAACTATTTTACCATAATACTGATATCTGAAAACAGCACGTGGTATCTCCATCCTGAGAGATTATCAGTGACCAAGTACACAGCCTGATCTAGCTGGACCCACTCGGAAGATGCTGGACTAGATGACCTATAGAAGTCCTTTCTAATCAAAACAACTTTATGATTCTGCCAAGCACACATCTGTCATGTGGCTGTGTTCTATCTTGACCTGAGCAAAGAGCTTCATCAAGAAAACAAAGGTTCCCATACCTGCTGACATTGCCATAGTAGTCCCAGCCACCATCCCCATAGTCACCCCATTTCCTCTTGGTGGTGGAATGGGAGCAGGATACATGGTTGCTGGCATGCCATTAGGCTGCACAACTGTGGTGTGGTGAATTACGTGGGGTGGTGCTGCATATAAAGGCTGTGTGTAGTAAGTGCCTTGCTGTTGAAGAGAAGATGTAAATTAAGTAATTACAACATATCTGGCGGGGAAGATAAATTGGTTTGTACCATAAATGCATCACGAAACAAAAGCATTCTCAAGAAGCAATGGATTTACAGAAAAGCCAAATCATTCATTTCAACTATTCCAACTGCATTTCACTGGCAAACTTTTGAACATTTAGCTCTTTCAGGCACTTAGGACAACAGTCAGAACTCCAGTGATGACTGTACCTTTAACAATAAGGGCTCATTAATTGTTCATTCCCTTCATCTCAGGTTTTCATGTATTCATCTGTGACAGAACCTCTCTCACATACTGTTGCAACTTTTTATTCAGTTGGTTTCAGTTAAAGCACCACAGATTTCCGACAAATCCAAATACTCTAAGCAAACCTTGTTACACGCTTATTAATTCCTTTTGACTACTGCACACGCTCCGGGTAAGTTTCCCCTATGCAAACAGGGCTGAATATTCCCCAGAGTATCATGTTTACTGAACTGTCTTCATTCTATCCTTTCTAATAGTTGTCAACAGTTTGCCTACTATAAGACTGAATAATTCCCTGAATCACAGCAGAGGATTCCTAAAAAGAGAGAAACGAATACAAGTTTACGACAATTATTTCACACAATGATATCGGGACGCTGGTAACATCCAGCACACATTTTTAAAACTAGCATACCTAGTGTCTCTTCAAAGACCACATTACCACTGAGTGCAGAGTAACTGTCATGCAAGAGACATTTTCAATGTGTGCACACACACTGGAAACCACTAGATTAAAAATTCTTACTGTAGGCAGCTAAAAATGCTCTCAATTCATGAAGAAATATATGTGATGTGAAGTTAAGCGTTAAAGCAGATATTAAATGGCAAACAATACACTATCCAAACAGACATCTCTTCCGCTTCGTTCATGTACCTGTGCATATGGATTCTGCTGTGGATAGGCACTTCGAACTGGGTACACAGCAGTCTGATACGGATTCGGCGATGAAGAATATGGTGGCACTGCTCCACTAGTGGGTGAACAAGATACTTTATAGGGGGTGCCTGGTGTATAACCTGAAAAAAAGGTAAACCTCCGTTAGAACCATGAAAAGAAACAAACATCAGTACACTGCTTTCTAAGGCAAGGGGTAACAATCCTCTTCATTTCCAGATTTATCTTCAACTAACTTTAGTAGGTTGGTCACAATATCCAAGCACAGGTTCTATTGTCACTGCTATTCTGACAAGAGTCTGAAAACAAGACTTGACAGTGCCAACTGAGCATGAAGAGTTAACTGGTTTTGCACAATGTGCTTTACACATGTATGGGTATGGGATAAGAAAAGTGGACTTGGGATTTTCACAGTAGTATAATTAGATACTTAAGCATATAAAGCAGCACTCTTACTCAGGAGGATCTGGCACTGCTCAGTATGAACCCGGCGCACCCCAAACCATACTCGCAGAATACAGTAACAGTTAACTAACCTGTAGTTACCTTCTGTAGATGATACAGTACAAGAATAACAATTTTCAAAGTCAGATTCACACAAAGAGCTCCAGATAGACTTTCAGAGAACTAAGATACACAATCTGCAACTTCTACTTTAACTTGCATTTGTATTCATTTGTTTTCTGGCATTTTCTGAGGTAGGGTTAATGTGAAAGTCCATGCCTTTACAACATAAGCACTGTGGAGCTCACTGCAAATTTGACTTTGTAGGCACTGATCTTTAAATCTTCTATTTGTGTATTACATGTATACACATACCCCTAACAATAACCTTTATGTGTTACAATAAGACTTCAGAAGCCAAGAGAAAGAATTTTGCATTCCTACTGCAAGGTATCCCAAACCAGTTTACCTTATCAATGCTGGGAAGTATTCAATTTTGTACAGGTATAGGCAGCAGCTGCTGACTCAGACCCTCCCAAAGAGAGTTCTGTAATTGCTCCAGTCCTCATCAGACAAGGGCTCAAGACAACAGAACAGGGGCTTGATCAGGTACAGAAGACATCTGTGAAAAGCACCACTGCTGCTGCATGCTACACTCAGAATTCTACTAGGGCTTACAGGCCAAAGTTGAAATACAAATCCCTTTGGAGTAGCACCAACCAGCTATGTCATTCAGAGCAGCAATAACAAGTATGACCTATCCTGGAGAAAGCAGCAAGGCCCTGGCCTGGGCTATGCTGAAAAGACTGAGTCTCCTGAAGGTCCATCACACCAGGAGATGCAGCATCCACAGTTTCAGTTATAACAAGTATGACCTATCCTGGAGAAAGCAGCAAGGCCCTGGCCTGGGCTATGCTGAAAAGACTGAGTCTCCTGAAGGTCCATCACACCAGGAGATGCAGCATCCACAGTTTCAGTTTCTTTAGAGGTATAAAAGCTAGTAGTAAGGCAACACAAAGGGAAAAAAACCTTGGCAACTATAAAAAAAAATAAAAAATCGATCAGAACAGAGCTTAGGTTGACTGTAAGAACTGTCTAGAATGTGCTCACTTGAACAGAGAGAACAGATCTGAAGCCACAGAGCAGCAAGAACACTGGCATGTGTGATGTGAACAAAATCAGCCTGTGCAGATGGCACAATGACAGATGACTTCCATTCTTTTTGCAGAAGTCTGAGCTTCTATCCAATTTCATCATTCTACCCTTTGAGCTGAAAATTGTTATGCTAATGAAGAAACAGGTTCACTGTGGTTTTCTTTTTTTAAAAAAATAGAACTGATCACCTTTTGAGACATTCAAGGAAGCTACCATAGCACTTTAAAGCCTTCTTTGAAGAAATCCCAAGTATTTGGCAAGTAGACCATGCTGAAGTAGTAACTCCTATTTCTACTATGGGGATCTATTTGTGTGGAAAAATCTCAACTGCACAAAGCAACAGCATTCAACTACACTCATGCCCTCAGTCAAGCCCACTCATTCTAAAAACCCACTGACAGAACTCCACTGGCAATTTAATCTCCATTTGTGCAAAGTGGTACATCTGTACAAGAGGTATTTTCTGCCTTCCCCATTTCATTTTTTGCCCCTGTTGCAGGAAGCAAAGACCCTAAAAGAAAGCCACGTGGTTATTACTAACCACAGCAATTTAATAAATAGATACCTGTAAGAAGGTGTTGTTTCTAAAGAAACAGCACATTCAAATACTGCTGTGTGACATGAATTTACAGCAGCTCTGACTCTACCAACAAGCAGTTACATCAGACAAGTTAAAAATCCAATAAAGTGCTTCAAATTGTTATCTGTTTGAATTAGAAGATCTGAACCTTTTGAACTTTAGTAGCCAAAAATTAAAGCTATCCTCAGTTCTACTAAAAATCTCATTTTCTATGCAACGGAAATATTTGAAACAGGACTAGCTTTAAAAAAAATTGAGGACACTCAAAGATGGTATAAGAATCCTACTTGTCTTTTTTTCCCCCACACGAAAGTGAAACCTTTCTTACTCTAACTATAATAAAGCATGAGATATATCCCAAGATTAATATGAACTCATTTTACCGCATGATTAAGTCTAGTAAGACTCACTCCCAGCAACCATAACCTTCTATTATAACCTAACTGACACAGAGGAAGAACTATCAACTGTATAAAAGCGTTGTGTTGTGATTTGGTAAGTTGATCACATGCAGCTTAACTTCATCTTCCTTCTACAGGATTTGTAAATGGCAACCAGACCAGGACTACCTTTCAGTTATCTGATCCTAAGACCGAACATTACAGCTAGCCCTCAGCACAGCTGCTGGAATCCTGATGTTCCATACAATGGAGTACAGAAGACACATGCATCACTAAGGTTATCCCAAATGTGAGCTGAACAGACTTTTAGTGATACAAGTCCATAATGAAAGCTCACACAGGGTTTTGATTCTCAAGATCAGAGTTACATCCTTGATGGGAACTGCTCTCTCTCTCCAAAAAGTTCTAAGCAATCCTGTGCAACCACAAGCTGATGTAACTCTAGATACAATACTTGCACAGAGTAGTAGACTATAGAAAGGATAGGTTTTGGTTTTTTTAGTTACAAGATCTGTTTCCCCAGCTTACACTCAAACCCAAAGACAAGGTAAAAGCAGTTCTGCACTCACTATGCCTCTAAGGGGCAAACTGATCAGGGACACGATGTACCAATCCAAATACTCCACAGTTAAAAGTGTGTAGCTGTGTAGGTTTCCTTTAAACAGGCTCTGCAGACAAACATTTTAGGTGACTTACTCTCTCTTGCCTCAGTATCTGCTGCCACCACACCCTTTTAAAGAAAGAGTCTCCTGGTAAAATTCATGAAATATCATACATTACAAACATTGAGCTTCAGTGCTGCAAGCAGGCTTACACAGTGTAAGCTTCCTAGTTTCCAACAGCAGCCTTTCCTATCCCTGTGTATCACACTACAGATTCCAGGAACAAATCTGGTTACGTGCTGTGTGTCTCTCAAAAACTGGCACAATACATGCCAGTCCAACTTCCTGAGGATAGCCCACATCTACAGTAGTCAAAGCAATGGAAGGAATTCCTTACTGGGAACACCATGCCAGCGGATGTGTGTTGCTGGTTTAAGTGGAAATTAAATGCAACCAGTTTGTTTTGCTTCAAGCATTAATGCATCAAAGTAATCTTCTATTAATGAAAACAAAACCACATGGAAACAACTGAGGTGAATGCTTTGGTTTTTCTTGTGTCTGATTTTTCATCTCCCTTTTCCTAGGCTTATCGCACTCCCTTTTCTAAGTGACAGGCATGCAAGTGCAGTTACCTAAATTCTCCACCAGCACCCACTATGGATGAAATGGTTTTACCCAGCAACCAGTTTCCAAGACAATCAGTTTGTGAAGACAATTTTAAGGGCAAAAAGGCAGCAGCAGGCCAAACTTGAAAAGATGATGTAAGAAAAAAATAAGAAAGAATTTTTAAGATGACTGATGACAAAAAAAAGCAGGCATCTGGAACAACCAGTAGGATGCAAAGCACGCAGAATCACAGAGGAAGAAGGGAAGCAAGACAATCCTCAAGTAGCAGCCTGAAATAGAGAAACAACTGAAAACTCAGCATTCTCCTTCTCTGAAGGTGAAAGCAGTATGACTTAAGACAAAATTATACTCCATTTATCAGATTCCCTGTGAGTCATATTCAAAGTAATGTAAAACTTAACCCACAGTGTCAAAATTATTGTAAGCCCCTACAGCTTTTCCTCATTCTTGGTTTTAGCATCTTCTAAACTTCAGGTTCTTGCTCTGACATACCTATTCTACATACCTGTTTGGAAGGTAGGATTTGCTCCAGGATACATATTAGGGGAATAGGCAGGAGCAGCTGCTGCATAGCCCATTGGGAAGCCAGCTAGGAAAGAAAACAAACAAGACAATGTACCAAAGTTATTTTCTAGACTGACTGCACAGTTTAACCAGACTTTACCCTCAAAAGTTGTCGCTGTACATCTTCTGAGACTAGCTAACAGATGATCTTCAATCAAACCTTGACAAAAACACAGAGATCCTCCTCTCTCACCTGACCTAAAGCTGAATGCTAGACTGAGGAACAGCTAAGGAGTCACAACAGCCTTTCTCCCATACATGCCTGTTTCAGTAAATCACAAAACTCGCCAAGTAACTCTAATTTTAGCTAGACAAAGTACTGTGTAACTATCTGCCTTGTGAGTTTTAACACCTGATGTAATTAAAATATTTATCTGAGAAGGGACTTTTTTGCAGAAATAAACCCCTAAAAGTCAGAGTAACTCTTGACTCTCCAGATTAGAGATATCAAGTACAGAATACAAAGCAGCCAGAAGTTACTTGGAAGATAGAAAGTTTGTTTAAATTTTAGTATATAGTGTTTCTAAATTAATCATAGCTATCCATTTTTTTCCAGTAACTTATTTACATTATTCTAAATGGTAAAAACTAAGTAAAGTCTGCAGTTACTACCACATTCTGTTATCAATACAAAGATTTCAACCACTCCAGGTAAAAGATAACCAATACTTGCACATTCACTGTCACAGTTAAAACTGCTGTTTTTAAATTGCTACTCCAATGTATTCTAGGCTCTAAATCCCAGAGCCCTCGGTAATTCCTCAGCTGATGAACTTTTAGATTGCTTTACAAAGCTAGGTAAAGATAAATTACATATACTTGGCACTTCTATTAGGTGGTCAGCATGGCTAAGACTAAGGAAAGCATCAAGCTTTAAAATTAAAGGTAAAAATAACATTTCATTCACAGCAACTTTTTGGAGTGTAAATTGCTTTCAAGTTTTCAAATTCACAAGCTGATACTGAAATGCTTTAGCGCAGCTTTTCACCTTCCAACAGTATTTGTTGCACATTTTCAGTTTCGTTCGTTCTTCACAGGTGTAGCTCCACAACGGAGCATTCTGAACTGCTCAAGAATCAATTGCTCTGTGAAAAATTTAACTACCACAATCAGCAATTGTAACTTGTACATAACCCATGTGAAAACATTTGGATATTGATTCCTTGCACCGGTAAACCCATCCAACAACCTCAAATAGATGCAGTATAATATAATCAGCTCTTAAATATGCAACAGCTTCAGAAACACAGTGCCTTTAAATAATACATTCCACCTAGCAATATGTTCATTACTTTCTATTACTGTGCAACCCATGTGAATTCATTGATTTTGAAAGGAAAATCTGTACCTTTCAAGTTAAGAGAGGCAAAGGCTGACTCAGTCATACAACAGTTTTTTATAAATATCTTAACATAAATGTCTACTTTTCATTTTACAGGGTATTTTGTGTTTATCCTACAGTCTTTAAGCCTCAACCTGGCAGCTCAGCAAACTCTCCAATATAAAATACTGTAGACCTTACTGACTAAGCTGAACTTAAAGAGTCATGGCTGTGTAAAGTGACTGTGGGGAAGGATTTTGAGCTATCAACTTGTATCACAGTAGCATGATACTTTGGGCACTTCTATGATTCTATTTCAATTCCATATATTGCAAATATGCTAATTTACAGCCATGTAAAGAGCTGCAAAAACACAGGACTTGCATAATTTGGTATGTTGTCTAATAAGGGTAATGGCAGAATAAACTACGACAGGTTGTAATGTCGTTTACACAGCTATTTATGATTTTATAATACCTCTTCCTAAACAAATCAAGGCACCATTTATGTTAGTACAAATACGAGCTTCATTGTATTGTGTAAACAGTTCCAAGTACAAATAAAACCTTTTTCAATATAAATCTGTCCTTGGAAAATTAATAGAGATGAAACCACAAAGTGGTATTTAATTCATAGCAATCTTTATCTAAAGCAAAACAAAGCCTTAAAAAGCTATCTATTATGAACACAGAACTAACGTCACTGTAACTGATATTAATTAGTAAACCACTGCTGCTTGCCTCATGATTGAATTACCACAGTCCATAGAACCAAGACAGTTAGAGAGGATAAAACCATCCTGTGGGACTTCTGGTTACACAGCATCAGCTTAACAATTTATTACTGCACCATTTCAGTCACTTACTAGGATTTAAAAACACTGCATCACAGCCTGAGTTTTCCCCTTACAGATACTGCAGAATCAGGAAGGGAATACTAGTTTGAGTTAAAAACGAAATATGTCTGAAAAGCACATATAAAAATCTAAAGTTTTTTGAGACAATCAAGTCAACAGTCAAGAAACTGCATTTATGCACCAGTATTCACAAAGGACAGAGAAAAGTGGACAGGAAAACAGCAATTCCAGTACACTAAGAAAAATGAAGTTAAGAATTGTAAATAACAGTAGGAAAAGACTGTACAGCTACAAGGTATATAAACAGTAATGATGCAGAATCATTTCTAGGTCCTAACACAGACACCAATTACACTGCTTAACAGTCTCCCTGCAAGAGCTCCAAAATGTTTAAATGGTTTGACAGCTAAATAACTGAGCTGAAAGACTCCCCCTGCATCTCCCAGGATGGAATAACTGCTTTACCCCTCAGTTATCACAAAAAAAACCTGCGTTGAGATATACTGCTTGAAATGCCTCAGAGCAGAACACAAGCCTTCTCTCCAGCCCTCCTGGAAAGTTCCAGCCAAATCTAATTGTCTTATCTACCTTCTCAACTATAGGGACATCAGAAGCCGGCTCACACACATTATATGAGAGGAAAAAAACCCATGGTAAACCTGAAGCCAAATGATTCTACGATTCTATGAAATGAGAGGCAAAAAAAAGTAGTAAATACATTTAATTTGGTTTAAAAATATTTTTGGCCATTTTCTTGGCCCCACGTCTGATGCTATGCTCGAGGCAGTCATGAAACAGTGTGAACAAGAATTAGAGAATAGAAAGGTTAAGAGCACAAGCCAACTGACAGTAGAAATAGATTGACTCCTCTTCCTGCAGGGCATAATTACTAGAGCTCCCAAAATAAGCTGTTTTGGAAGAGATACTGAAATACAACAGAAGAACTAACATCACTCTTGAAAAGTCACTTTTTAAATTTAAAAACCCTTTACCCAAATCCCAAACCAGATTAACATACATAAAGCCATTCAGAAGGGACTATTTCCACTGGATTACAAAGATTAGCATAACTGAAACTCTTTGTGAAAATCAGAGTTGCTTACCTGGATAACCAATTCCTTTGGCATTTGCATAGGGAACCCCAGAAGATCCAGGGCTATACACAGGATTCATGATTTCAGTAACTGAGGAAAAAAAAGAGAAAAAAGAATATTTACTCAAGTATAAGGAAAGCTTGAAATCTCAGCTACTGCAATGAAACAGAAAATGTGGGAAAGTGTATCAAAAGAAAAGGAGGAAAAAACAGCAACAACGTCACTGCTCAGTGTTAAAACTGTAGCCACAAACAAGAGGAAGTCACTGCAGAAATAAGCTTCAGAACATCACAACCCTCACTCAGCTAGATGTTGTCTCTGCAATGAAGAATTCCTAAGCAGAGAATGCTTTAAAAATATTCCCTTCCCTAAGGTTTCCCCCCACAGCACACAAACCCACAACCCACAGGAGTTCACATATGTTGGACTTCTCTCCCTGTGTCACCTGTCAGTCTCTTACACAGACCTACCATCTATGTATCTTGGTTTGTTCCCATTTTCTTCTTCAAGCATCTAGCCAAAGGATACAAATACTTACTACTACTGACATTTCAAGCCTGGGATCTCAAATGTCCTTCACCAGCACTAAATTAATCAACAGTAAAAGGCCCAAGGGTTCCCTATGTAAGTAGCAAAAGACATTCTATATTAGCTAGCTCATATCTACTTATTTGATTACTTGCAGCTAGGTTCTTCACATTCTGACAAGCTGACATCTCTGAATGACAGTCACACACCAGAAAGTCACCTACAGCCAGCATCGTTAGCAGGAATAAAGCCAAATCCCCAGCTTTAAAATAATTCTGTATGCAAACACCAAGGAAAAGAAAACTGCAATGAAGATGCTTCTCAAGTTTTTCTAATAGGCTGACATACTTGCATATATCTACAGATTTACCACTTCTCTTCCTGTAAGAGCTCATCTTTCATTGCAAAGAGACTCTGACAGCAAGAGGGGACACTACAAAACCAGACTCATATTAATTGTTAATACCTGATACTTGAATCACTTCCTCTTCCACATCTTGAGATGCCATCTTAAGCAACACGTTATGCATTTGCACACAGTTCAACAGAAATTTGCAAACAAAGTTTATAAAGCAAAAAACATAAGCTCACAGCAGAGTTACAAAATACATTATGGCAGAAGTTTATCAGTACAGCTGCTCTGATCAACCTATGTGAATTGACTGTATAAAGGATAAGTAGTTTGCTTTTTGAAGCAACACTAAAACCAGCTTGGTGCCAAAAGTTTTGGCAGTCCCTAGTACACCACACAAGTAAAATACTAATTTGTGTGAAATTAGGAAATCAGAAATCAGTTGCTGCCAGAAAGTTAATCACCAGGTGTCACAAAACTCTCAAACTCCATGCACAAGAATGACAAGACTAAAGAGCTTCTTAAACTCTCCCACACCACACTCAAATAGAATTGCTCTTGTTTTTTCCAGCTTGGTACTTGATTACACACGGAGATCTCAAAATCCACTAAGAATGAGTTAAAAATCCAACCAACCTGCCACTTACAAGGCTCAGTACAGCATCAGCATCGATCACCTGATCAACATCCAGAAAAGCAGCCTGACAAACCTCTCTGGAAGTGTTCCACATTAAACTCTTTGGGAAGAAAGATTTATTTGCTACTGAACTCCATGGAGTTTCAGTAGCATTAACTCTGCAGTGCTGTAACATACAGGCATGTTTTGCTGGATGAGGAACTCACTATATAACAGGAACTGTTCTTCAACACTTTCATCTGCATAACATTGTTTCTAAGCAGGGACTTAGATTTACCGGAGAGCTTTCAGTCCATTCCATTAATCTTTATGTGTTTCCTTCTCATTTTCACCTTTGCTCCTCATTCAGTGTTGGCTTTGTCACATTTTAGCTCTAAACTTACAAGACCCACAATGGGTTCAAAGCTTGACTTCAATTCCTTCCACTCAAATATGAAGAGAATTGTCCCTCCCAATATGCTGCTCCACATTGCAGTCTTTGCAGCAGTTAGGAGGAAAGAAGACCCTGCAACCTTCTCACCATTCTGAAGAGCAATGAGAAGAAAGGCAGAGGATTGGGAAAACAGCAAGATTGTTCTGCAAATATATAGATAAAAAATATGTAGGTAAAAAAGTCCCAACTATTAGACTTATTAGACATCAATGACCAAAGAACAACATCCCAAGGGATGAATTAAAGCCAAGCCAAAGCTGAAAAGAACGGAAAAGGTCACACAACTCATCAGACTTGCTCTGAAGGAAGTGCAGATTAAGAGAAAGGGAATTCCACTTAAGGGAAAAAAACCAACCCTGTGGCAGTGGAAGCCTGCAAGCTGCCTCTTAGTGGAAACAGTGTCAAATTTCACATCAAATACATCCATACTTCATGATTCATGTGCATGCACACAGATTCACTAATTCTGCTTTGCTTGAACAGGTATGCAATGTACTTTACTGCTGACAGCCAAGCTGAGATCCACCAGCCTACAAAAAGTGCTTATGGTTTGTGTAACAAAGGCAACCTTTGGATCATGTCTAATTAAATGCAATTATTTTCAGGTCTTCTCTGAAGGATCCAACATGTGTAATTATATAGCATTACCCAGTGGTTGTAATCATAATCCCACTCTTACTGTAATTTTACCTGGAAGGGCACCTGTTATATTGAAATACAGAACTTTGCAGTCCACTTTCCCGTAATGGTTCAAGTCCACATGAATGCTCAGGAAACTTGTATAAAGAGAACCCAAAGAAAAAGTTTTCAACCTATTTTTACTGGCATACCCTCCAAAGCATTCTCACCTTCACGTATATGTAAATAAGCATCTGCCAGGCATCACCTGTATAGAAATTGCACAGAGCCAACTGTATATAAATTGCAGTTGGCTAATTCTTTCAGCTGAAAGAAAGGCAATCACACTTAGAATCATAGAATCATTACGGATCAGAAGGGACCTCGAAAGATCATCTAGTCCAATCCGCCTGCAACAGCAGGATCACCTAAACCAAGTCACACAGGAACCTGTCCAGTCGGGTCTTGAACATCTCCAGAGAAGGAGACTCCACAACCCCCCTGGGCAGCCTGTTCCAGTGCTCCGTCACTCTCACCGTGAAGAAGTTCCTTCTCAGGTTGATGTGGAACCTTCTATGTTCCAGCTTACAACCATTGCCCCTTGTCCTATCACTACATGACACCGAGAACAGCCCAGTGCCATCCTCCTGACACCCACCCCTCAAATATTTGTAGACATTAATGAGGTCACCCCTCAGTCTCCTCTTCTCCAAGCTAAAAAAGCCGCTCCAATTACAAACTATACAAGCATGCCTGGGAAGTACAAACCCCTCACCTTCCATTCCTGCCAAAGCAAATCAATCACAGTCAGCTTTGACCATGCCTGTTGAATCTCATCTTGGGACAGGTATCAGGACAGCCTCCTACTCTCAAATCTATGCTTCAGGAAGCTGGGCACAAAGAACAACTACTGATAATGCTGAAGCTCCAGCACAGACTCTTCTGCTACACTCAGAATGAATGCATTTCTAGGAAATTCTGCTTTTACAAAAAAATACTTCAAAACAACACATACAAAATGCCTCACAGACTGCTGCAAATATGTTAAAGAGCACATTGCTTTGTAAGACGTACATTTTCTTACAACTTATTTTTGAAGTTTTGCAGAAGCAGTGGCAGAACAAAATCTACTGCAAGTTGCTCTGTGCCCATCTAATGACAAATTCCATCACAAGAGTTGGGGAAGAATCTCCTAGTACTTTGCATAGACAGCTCTCCTGTGGTCCACTAACGATTTCCTTCTCAGAATTCAGACTCATGCTAAGTCACTGCAATACTTAACACATCTGTCGTTAAATACATTTACTACGCTGTTTGCTATCAAACTGCACAAACCCAACCAGCTCCCACTTACACACAACTCCTTGACCAAGTTCTTTCTCAGCTTACTGGTGTTCTACATTTTGCCCATGTGATTGTCAGTCAAACCTTAAGTAAAATGCAATTTGTAATAGCCTGGTGGTTTGCAATATTAAAAAAAACCATAATTTCCACTGGTAAGTAGCAAAGAAAATAGTTTAAGGCACTTCAGCCCTTCAAATAACTGACAATGACTGAAGTCTCAGCTGCAGCATGTGCTGTTGCAACTTCAGCCACCAAAACAAGGCCCTTTGATGTAAATTGCAGGCCAGATTTTGGCAGGTTTCTCACCGTTACTTTAAAACAAGTATCAGCAGGCATTCAAGGCTGCTTAAAGTCTGAGAGAACACAGACCACACTGCACTGGTATGTGCAGGTAGCCTGTACTTCTATCCTTTCAAGACCTCAAGAAAGGTCACTGAATGTTACCAGGACAAAAATGTTACCCTTGCTCAAAACAGGGCATGGATTTGTAGCAGTCCATGGGTGAAGCCAGCTGGAATCAAGTGCTCACACAGAACCATCATATCTCTGGCAAGCAATCCCAGTCCCTGTGCTGGGACAGCTCTGGGCACCCTAAGCCCTCACTAAGTTATGTCAGCTGGGCTGGCTGGCAGAACTCTGGGTCCTGTTAGAGTTGTTTGGGCAGAAGGTCTCTTTGTTTCCTTCCAACCTGCCTGAGAGAGTTGAGACGTCACCAAACAGCTAAGACAGAACCAGTTCCGAGGCAAGGAAGCAAGCAGGACTGGACAGTGACAGCATGGACTGAGGATACAAAACTGCCTCAAAAAAAGGACAAGAACTTTGCCCAAAGTTCACCCACAAAGCAAAATACAAAATTCACATGCAAGTCTTCCTCCCCTCATCTAGTTACAAGATATTCTCATCATAAAAAAGCCAGCTTAATCCATTTTGTGTGCATGCACTGTTATTTGTTTTTAAGACTAGAAAGGAATAAAGCAGTTTAGACTTTTTCATATTTTCGAATGAATACAACTCTCATCTGTAAGTGTCTTCTAACTATTCAAACCTATTCTGGCTTGACATTACTTTTCTGTGTTGACGCATACACTAGCACCAACACTACTTGTACGCAGTAGCAGTAAGGACAGACAAGTACTAAAGACCTTTTTCTTCAAAAAAGCCACAACCACTAACTGTAGAAAGATGAAACTCATTTCTCAGAGCCTCCAATCTGTTATTGCTACTGCACAAGGTGGGGCTAAAAGCTGTCTGCTCCAATGCCTGCATCTCCCAAGTGACTCAAAGACTCTGTTGTATTCTTATTCCAAATAAGTACAGTAGTGCTGCAAAACTTCAGTTCCTCAGGGTAAGGAACTTAGTATCCTGTCTAGTGCCAAATTTAGGAGAAGTTAATAAACTATGAGAGGCAAAAAAAAATAAAATTCTATGAATAAAATTTGACTACGTGAGGGAGCTGAATTCACAGTGTTTTAGTTACATCTTGAAGCTCAGCTTCTTGGGAAACTTCTACCATATGAAGCATTTTTTTATCAAGTTCATGTCCAGTTCATACCATGCCCCTTTCTGAAATAAGATGAAACTGAGATACAAACTCCTAAAGCCTCTTAATTCCTCATACTTTTTAACCTGAAAATTAAAGTATGTGATTACTACCTCAAATGTACAGGTTGGGAAGTGTGCATTTTACGAGCATGGACATTTTATAACAGCAGCAATTACACATCTTACAGTAAAACTGTATGAGAGCAGACAGAAAGTCTAGTCAAATTAGGTGAATGCTCAGTAGCACTGTACATGCTAGGAACAAATGAAGTGCAGCTTTTCTCATGCTGAGAGTTGTACACCTCCTCTTACCTAACCCCAACTTTCCACCTTTCTCACAAGACACTTATGCCATTTGCCTGGTGTTTATGGTTTGGTTCCAAGCATTCCAGAAAAGCGCTGAAATCACAGTCTGGACCAGAATTTTTTCTGGGTCTCACGACACGTCCCAGAAGCTCCAGACAGACAGAACTACTCAGTACTAAAAGATACCAGCACAGGCAAGACGTGCCTTCAACACGCAGCTGCCGCTACTGATGCTGTTTACGTGCAAAACCAACATCCTGAGGCCCCCCTCACGACGCGATACTCGGTAAGTTATCTTCACCGGTACAATCCCCGGCCAAGGCCAGCACCGCAGCACAGCCGCTGTCCCACGCACCCCTGGAACCGAACCTGCTCGCTGAAGGCAACCTGAGCAAAAGGGGCCGGGACACGGGTCGTCCGCAGGCCCTGGTCGCTAGCCTTGTCCTCCCATCCTGCCCGTCCATCACCTGCCGCTCCACACACCTGTTACCGAGCGCCCTGAGGCTTCCCCGCCGTCCCGCCAGGCGCCGAGCCGGGGCCCTCCCGCCCCCGCCCCTGCGCGGCCCCCGGGATGGCGCCGGGGAGAGGCCGCTGCGGACGGCACAGGCCGCGAAGGAGGCCCCGTTCTCTAGTTACATAACGGGCCCGGCGGGTTGGGAGGGGGTGAGAGCGGCTCCGTGAAGCGGTGGCACCCCCCCCTCGACAGGCCAGGCCCTGCCCGGTCCCGCACACTCACCGAGCTGCGGCGCTTCGTCCTGGCGGCGCGGCCGTCGCTGCCTAGATCGCTGCGGGCGCGCGCGCGTGCAGCGTAAGTGCGTGCGCGGGTGCGGGAGGCGGCGCGCGGCGGAGCGGGGCGGGGCTCGGAGGGGAGGGGTAAGCGGAGGCGGGAAGGAGGAGGAGGAGGCGGAGGAGGAAGAGGATTAGAGGATCAGTGGGGTGTCAGTGGTCGCGAAGCGGTCCAGCTCTCCGCGCGCCCGGCCGCTCCTATCTAACTGCGCACCGACCCGCTCGCCAACGTCACTTCCGTGGGAGGGAGGGAAGAGGGGGAGGAGAGAGTGGGAGAGAAGGGAGCGCGCGCGCGTACCAAGTCCAAGGGGGCGGAAGCCGCTGTCACGTGCGCGGATGCCCTCGCGCACCGCCCACCGCAGTCCCGTGCAGGGCACGTGATCCGACGCCCCTCTCCGCCATTAGACGGGAGGAGAGGCGGGGCTTAGGGCGGTAGTGGGACGGTCTGTGGGGGGGTGTGATCCAGTTCAACACCCACCCCACCCCCACGCCCAAGCAGTCCGGGAGTGTTTGAATGTTTCCTGAGGGGCCTCACCAGCTTCTCTGGGCAGCCTAGGCCAGAGGTCTGTCACCCTCACTGTGAAAAAGCTTTTCCTTTTGATCCAGTTGAACCTCCTGAGTTCCAGCTTGTGCCCAGTACTCCTTGTCCTGTCACTGGGTGCCATGAGAAGAGCCTGGTCCCATCCTCCTGCCACTCACCCTTTATGTACTTGCAAGCATTTAAGGAACATCCAGTCTTCTCCAGTCTGAACAGCATAAGCTTTCTCAACCCCTCCACAAAGGTAGATGCTGCAACCTGCCCGATCATGTCAGGGGCTCTGTGCTGGACTCTGGTAATTCCCTGACCTTGAACTGGGAACTCCAGAAGTGGACAGAACAGTTTGAATGGTTTCTGTTTGCTCAGAGCAGATGAAGCCACAAACCTTTTCTAGAAATCTGAACTGTCCTGGGCTCAGTGCAAAATGGAAACGGATGAGGTAGACAAGCTTAGACAGGCTTTATGATTTTAGGCGAGGGACCTAAACTAAGTTTCTAAAGTTCCAACCTCCAGCTGATGGGTGGAAGCTAACCTTGCCACTCTTGGACCTTACCAGGCCCACCAAAGTCACAATTTGATGCTCAGACAAAACATGCAGACTTACCTTAACAGATCTAGAATTAATCTTTGGAGAAATCTCTTAAGTATCTACTGGGAACAAGACAAGATCATAAAATTGTTTAGGTTGGAAAAAACCTTTAAGGTCATTGAGTCCAACCCTGAACCCAACTGTCCCAAGGCCACCACTAAACCCTGTCCCTGAGCTCCAGGGATCTCCGTGTCTATGATCTCCATGACTGTGAAACTTGTCTATGGGTGGCAATTCAACTCCCTCCATGTTCCAAGGCCTGATGGCCTTTTCAGTGAAGGAGCTTTTCCTAACATCCACCCTAAAGTTAACAATGTATGGCAGATGAATTTTGCCTAGAGGCAGTGGATGTTAACAACACAGCCACAGAGATCAAAGTGACAGCTGTACAGAATTTGTACTGCTGGTCCTTACAAAATGATCCATCTCTCCTGGTAAAGACCCTAGCTCAGACAATACTCAGCACTGTTCAGCAACTGTTAAAGAACCATAGCTGAGAGCATCTGGTGGCAGCGTGAACAGAGAGGATTTGTCCAGAAAAGTCTGTACAAACAGTGCCAGTAGCTCAGAGGTGATCTTGACAGGCATGGTGACTTACAATGACAAAGAGCGGACTGCGCCCATGACAGCAAACCCATTATTAATTGATCCTAGGCTGCACAGCGTGCTGCTGGAGAGACTGCTAGAGGCAGCAAAGCCAAACCACAACAGGTAGAAGGCAAATGACCACGTGTTGTACCTCTGGTGGTTGCATGCCGTAGGAGTATTGTGAGCAGCGGCTCTGCTCCTCTAACAAAGACAAACCAATGTTATGGATAAATCAACAATTTAAATCCCAAAGGAATGGTAATGAAAGATACCAGATCAGCTTTTTCTCAAGTTCTCCAGTAGAACAGGTTGAGCCCTGGCCAGTACCAAGCTTGCAGAGATGGTCCTGGTATCCACTTAGACTTAGCTGACAGTACAGGGTGCCTTGGAAACCTGCTGAACTCTGGTAACTCACTAAAATTTTCCTTTCTTGTTATCATAGAATCATTAGGGACCTATGAAAGGGACCTCAAAAGACCATCTAGTCTGATCCCCCTGCATCCAGCCTTATGAGATCACTAAAAGCCACTGGGGTTTTCCTTGTCATGCTAGACAGCACTCTGCAAGCTGGCCATACATTGTTAGTTTAAAGTTGTCTCCTAGTATAAGATGTACATCCACAATACCGCAGCCAAAACAAGACTTAACCCCAAAGAGATAGCAAAGCACCAGGCTGAACTCTGCCACACTGGCAGCACAGACACAAGCCCATTGCTGTTCTGCTTTGTGCAATTATTACTCTTGTAGATTAGCTATGTTTGTTGTGTGAAGCACAACCCTTGTCAACTAGTAAAATAGAAACTATTTGTAAAAAAATGACAAAAAGACAGAAATTGTTTTTAAAAACTAATTGAGCTGAAGCTGTCTTGGTATTTCTCTTGTATGATATTGTAATCTCGGTAGTTCCATGGAGAAGTTCTAACGTTCTCTGTATCAGAACTGCAGACTGATTCTCAGCTCATTTCTGTTTATCCTCAGATGTCTCCCTCCTGCTGTAATAGCCTTCTCTAGAAATGTGAACTGACATTCATCCATCAGTCATGCTGGTCAGTCACAGAGCGATACAACAACAACCAGAGAGCTGGAGCACTGACTTCAACTGCATTACACAAAGAATGGTACTGTTAGTGTCTAGACAGGCGTGAGTATGATGGTCACTGAGAAATACCGGCTTGAGCAGTAAAATGCAACACATTTCCTCCAAGTGTGATCTGTTTGAGTAACAACAGAGACCTGTCTGGGTGACAAGAGGTTCTAACTGCTGTAACCACGCTAATAATACAAAAAGTTGCTTGAGAAGATGTAGTCTTAGAACTTCCATGTCCAAATTTAATTGATTCAATTTTTAGTAAATGAGGAAGTGACAATTCTGCCCCTCTACTCTGCCCTGGTGAGACCTCACCTGGAGCCCTGTGTCCAGCTCTGGAGCCCTCAGTACAGGAAGGACAGGGACCTGATGGAGTGGGTCCAGAGGAGGTCACCAAAATGATCAGAGGACTGGAGACCCTCTGCTGTGAGGACAGGCTGAGAGAGCTGGGGTTGTTCAGCCTGTAGAAGAGAAGGCTCCAGGAGGACCTGGTAGCTGCCTTCCAGTACCTAAAGGGTGTACAAGAAGGCTGCATAAGGACTGTTTCCAAAGGCCTGGAGTGATAGGACGAGGGGCAATGGTTTCACATTAGAGAATGGGATATGAGGAATAAGTTCTTTAGCAGGAGGGAGATTGAACACTGGGGAGGTAGCTGAGGCCCCATTCCTGTAGATCTTGAAGGTGAGACTGGACAAGGATCTGGGCAACCAGATTTGGTTGAGGCTGTCCCTGGTCCCGGCAGGGGAGGTTGGACTGGATGACCTTTGGAGGTCCCTTCCAACCCAGGCCATTCTATGAATAAAGTCTTCACATGGAAAGACACCATCTACAGTGAGATATTTGCTTCAAAAGAAATTTCAGTACGTTGTGGGATATTGCATCACTGAAACACACAACGCCCCACTATTCTGCACTGCCAAGAATTTCCTCTGTTAGCACCTGTCTGATGTGAAATTGCTTGACCTGTTCTGGAAACCTGTGTGTCTCTAGCACCTCCAAATTGGCCCCGAAGATGCCAAAGATGGCCTTGGGCAGCCACCACTCTGCGGTAATGAGAAGCTATTGCAATAGGGCGACACTAGTATCTGGGAAACTGCTTTCCAGTTTTGTACATTAACAGGTGGTTCGGTGCTGTTGAATAGTGTCACTTGTGTATTTTAAAGCCATCACACCAAAAGGAAGTTACAGAGGTAATGTTAAAGCAATGGAGATCTGTGGAATTCCATGTTCATTCAGGATACATTTTAATACCTTGTCTGTATTGTTCCTCAGTCTCGGGTGAGCCTGTAATTTAAAAAATACCCCTAAGGATTGGTGTCTTGATGGAAAATTCAATTTTTGGCAGATTGCCCCTATTAAGAATGGTAAACACTAAAAATATCCACACGCATTTCTCATTTTTGGGTCCTTCCATTCCTGCTACTTTCTTCACCATTCAGGACCTCTTCTCATGCTCCTTTCTAGTTTTTTCCACAGGACCAAAATGCCATCTCTGCAAGCCTTTTCACTCTCTCTATCATTAAAAGTCTTCAAAAGTGGTGTTTTTCGATCAAACACTTTGGGTGACAAACACAATTCAAACAGCTTGAACAATTAAAGCAGGTGAAGAAATGTGTGTGTTCTGCTGTTCTGAGGGCAGCTGCCAGAATCTTGCTGACATATCAGCCATGTGAAAATATCTCAGAATGCTCTTAAACCTGATTCTTTCCCTTTCTCAGTAGAGGCCACATCCCCTTTTTAATGTGAATTCAAATCTTTGAGGGTTTCTCTATGGGACATGTGTTTTTCTGTAACAAGTCCATCAAAGATATCTTCATCAGGTACACAAAAGCCTCTGAGGAAACAGCCCGTGTGGACGCCAGCTGTAGCATGGATGTAACTCAGATTTACTACTCAGCAGAACCATTGCTCTTGATTCTGTGCCACAGGCATCAGAAGAACGTTCACTGGGCGCATACCTACTTGCTAACACAGGGACAGCGTGCAGTTGTGCACAGAAATGGGTTTTTTACAGGCTCCTATTTCCAAAAGAACACAATACAAGTAACTAACACATGTAGTTAAATAACTAGACAAGTTACTACTTTCATCTTACTGGGGATTGAAAACGCTTGACAAAACACACGCTAAGAACTTCATAATGATCCCAAACAAATATGTGAAATCCAGGAATCACCAAGTGAAAGGCAGACATAAAATTAAGCAGAATTTGGAGTGCAAGTAAATACCAAGGTCTCCTTAATCAGCTTAAATCTGCTATTACAGATGAATATAAACCCACGAGGTAAAATCCTTAATCTACTGTTTAGATTTCTTTTACACTAAATGAAGTCAGCTTTTGAGCCACAGTGTCCTACTGATAGACACAGGGACAGCTTTTATAGACTGGGTCTATAGTTGCTCAAAGGTAGAGCGAACAACAAGCAAAACACATTTCCTGTCTTCCTATTAGTAGAACGTACAACAAGGACCACCACATTGTGGTATTTCACAGAATCACAGAACATAAGGGACTGTAAACAATCTTGAAAGATCATCCAGTCCAACCCCCCGCCACAGCAGGATCACCTAGATCAAGCCGCACTGGAAAATATCCAGGCGGATCTCAAACGTCTCCAGAGAAGAAGACTCCACAACTTCCCTGGGTAGCCCGTTCCAGTGCTCTGTCACCTTCACTGTGAACAAGTTCCTTCTCATACTGATATGGAACATCCTATGTTCCAGCTTACACCCATCACCCCCTTGTCCTATCAGTAGATGACACTGAGAAGAGCCTGGGTCCATCCTCCTGACACTCACCCTTCACATATTTATCAATGTTAATGAGATCACCCCTCAGTCTCCTCTTCTTCTGAGCTCATCCAGCCCAGCTCAGGCCCTAACATCACCACAGCAGCCAGTCTGGGGCACTAAGAGCCACAGCCAGGCTGTCCTTAAACACCTCCAGGGATGGCAACTCCACCACTGCCCTGGGTACTCCATTCCAGTGTCTGATCACCTTTTCTGTGAGGAAGTGCTTTCTAAGATCCAGCCTAACCCTCCCCTGGCAGCTTCAAGCACTGCTCTCTTGTCCTGGCGCTAGTTGCCTGAGAGAAGAGCCCAACCCCCAGCTGACTAACTTCAGGGAGCTGTAGAGAGGGATAAGGTTCCCCCTTGAGTCTCCTCTTCTCCAGGATAAACACCCCCAGCTCCTTCAGCCTCCCGTCATCAGACTTTCCCTCCACTACCTTCCCGAGCCTCATTACTCCTCTGGACCCATTCCAGCCCCTCAATCTCTTTCTTGAAGTTAGTGGCCCAGAACTGCTCCCAGTACTCGAGGAGAGACCTCACCAGTGTCCAGTCCAGAGGCAGAATTACATCTCTAGTCCTGCTGGCCACACTATTCGTGATCCAAGCCAGGATGCCATTTGCCTTCTGGGCCACCTGGACACAGAAGTTCCTGAGTCTATTTATTTCTTCATCACTAGGATGAGTAAGATCAAGCAACAAGACATTAGGAGTTTTACAGACTCTTGCAGACAGCGACTGGCTTGTGTTTCCCAGTTCCAGCCTACTATAAACTCCTTACAGCACTGGTAGAGAAATCACCACAAAGTATTTGCTTCAGTTCAAAAGTCTGTCTGAATATGCAAAAATTTGGATTATCTCCTAGAATCTAGGAGGAAGAGATGCAAAAATGGGAATGTTTGTCTGCTGTTGCTAAATTTTAAGCGTAGGGCTACAGGAAAGCTGCAGACGGACTTTTTACAAGAGCATGTGTTGATAGGACAAGGGGGATGGCTTCAGTTGAAAAAGGGTAGATTTAGATGAGGTCTGAGGCAGAAATCCCTCCCTGTGAGGGTGCAGAGGTACTGGAACAGCTTGTCCAGAGAGGTTCTGGCCGCTCCATCCCTGGAAGTGTTCAAGGCCAGGTTGGATGGGGCTCTGGGCAACCTGGTCTGGTGAGAGGTGTCCCTGCCCATGGCAGGGCATTGGGGCTGGGTGGTCTGTGAGGTCCCTGACAACCTAAACCAGTCTGTGATTCCATGATGAAATATATCTGATGCTGGTAAATTTTGTTGACACATATTCCTGGTTGCACAGCATGATTGTTTGACTCTACTGTACCTGCAATGATTTTCCTGTTGCCGTATTTTCCTTTTTCTTAAACATTTTGTCTTGTTTTGAGTGAGGGCTGTGTTCTGGAATTCATAGATACAAACATTTGTCTTTTATGCAGAATAAATTTAAGAAACATACATTTCTTTATGGGACAGACAATGGAAATCATAAATGCTACCACACAAAATACAGACTACTCGCATGAGTGCTCAGCAGTCTAAGCTGCTCAGATTTCACTTACAGGTTCCTACAGTTTGAGCACACCATGTACACCCATCCAGATCAGTGGCAACACCAGAGGATTTGACAGAAGAAACAGAGAAAGCTGAAGTGCACTAAGGAGAAGCTTCAGGATCATGGCCAGAATGAACTTGTCTGGCTAACTGGAAGAGACTAGATACTGAGTGTAAAGAAACTGTCATTCTTTATCTCCTCCTGTACCCAAGAAGCCACATAACAAAAGCTATCTTCTCAATTTGTAATTCCATGTTTTGAGGATGTAAGGCGGATGAGGCAGAAATGGAAAAGAGAACAAGCTTGCAAGAGATTTGAGAGGTTAGGGAAATGGCTTTGTTAAAATGTGTGCTGCATCTGTAGTCTGCAAAGCCTCTGCATACCAATTTCATGTTAACCATGCATGCAGAGCTCACACAGGTCCTTCTCCCTTTCTCTTTCTGCTCTCAGTTCTTGTCCCCCATTTACACTGAACCCAAACAAAGACACTCAGAGCTCAAGTGTGACTCAGCCCCAGAGCAGCATGCTTGGTCTCATGGGGATTGTGCACAGGCAGCCAGTCAGCATGTAGCTCTCGGGGATTCAGCTGCTCTTTATGCAGAGAGACGTGTTAGCACATTAAAGTCATGGAATGCAAGGTTGTGCATGTGAGAGATGAAATAATTCAGAGGCCAAATTTGAGTTATTTCTTAGGAAGACAGCAAAAAGCCATGTCTGTGACAGAAAGGTGTCATCCATGTGCTCTGCAGTCCCACTCAGGGCTTGCTGAAAAACTGTACCAATCTTCTCCATGAAGGCCAAATGTTGTTTTCTTCCATAGCCACAACTGAAAAAGTTAGCTGCAACTTCAAATTACTGCCACAAAAGACACATCTATGATGTAAATTAGGCTGAATGGCACCAAACCCAAGTGGCCAAACAAACAACTTGGCAAAGTTATAAGAAAGCTGAAAAATAAAGCTCTGTAATGGGATGTGTCATTGCCAGTGTTCATCACAAAGGTGCCTGTACACACACCCCACACACTAACCCACATACATCACTAGAGATTTCATAATCACAAATATCCCCAAATAATTACAGGTGATGGCAGCACAATTGTAAGAAGACAGAGTTGAGTATTTGAAAGATGGTAAAATTGTGGCAAAAAAATATTCAGAGTGGCTGTGAGGTTGAACGGGCAGTTGCTATTTACAAATATGATGATTACATGCCGTTACCATGGAAACTTGAGATGGGAAATCAAAAAACCAGTTTAGCTCCATCTTCAGCATTCAGCTTCAAGTGCTCTGATTGGGAGGAGAACAATATCTGACATTCCTCCAGTAGGAGACTAATTGCCCCTCTAAAAGAACGTACAGTGTGTTTCTCTGTATTTTTAGCTACAAGGTGAAATTTTAAAACCGCATTCAAGTGAAGATAAAGCCGGGATAACAGATATATACATTGTCAAGAATCACATCACAGTATGGTTCATTTTTTTGCCTATGCTGTTCATTGAAACGGTAACTATTAAAGATGTTCTAGGTCTCCTTAGATGTGATTTTATATCACATCTCCAATTATATTGCCTGATAATTATCCCCAAGTGCATATCTTCCTTATCAGGGTTTCTGCTTTGACAATATAATTAGTGAACCATACTCTAAGGATGTGAGTCATTTCCATCAAAACAAGCTTCCTGAGAACCACAAAGGAGCAGGGAGATGACCACTGGCCTTGGAAGTTTTTAGGACAATTCTAAATGTGATTCAGTTGGCAGCAGCAACTGTACGAGTTATTCCTGAATAAAAGATGATCCCTGGTGAGATGGCACCAAGCACAAAGGCTAAAAATCAGAAGACTGCACAGATGGTAATATCTGTCTTCTGAGAAACATTCTGATGCTGAAAAACCCCTCGTGAGACAGATGCTTAGGGCCACAGAAGTGTTTGCTAACAGGCATACATGTTACACCTGCCAATGCTGTGTCAGATCCCCAGCACTTACCAGGTAGCTGCACACAAACAGAAATCCCATGTTCACTGCACCACAGCTAGGCAATCAGCAAGCTAAGGACTCATTCCCAGAGGCTGGAAGTTCTATTAAAGAAGTCATGAAACCATTGCTTCCACCCTGAGCTGGAATGCAGTTAAAATTGGACCTGTTTGATCTCTGTCCCCATCTCAGTGGGTGAAAGCGGAGGGCTAGCTCCACTTGTCCCAGTCTTTCGTATGAAGAAGAGCAGCAGGCCAAGAGCTGCAGATTCTACCAGAAGTTTAAGACAAGTTTTCCCATTTCTCTGCTGTAACTTTTTCTTCTTTTATATGGACATACACAGTGCAGTTTATAGCAGCTGCAATTCTTACCTGTTTCGTTGGGAAGCAGCTGTATGGAAAGAAACACCATCTGCAAAATTCCTGAACTCTTTTTCTTCTTTGTGGGGACAAACTCCTTTCCAAAACCTGTGCTATTTGACAGGTGAAGGCCCTTCACCTTTGTCACTTTTCACAGTAGTTTTTAACTTATTCCACATTATTAATATTAATTACAGTGAGCTGCTGCACTGAGCCACTTTCAGATGGTAATGACTCTCCACTTCTGTACTGATAGATAGCTGTCCCACTCAAACACAGATCTGAAGCACTTTAAAGCAAAAATATCTACTAAGGTTAATAAACTCTGCTTGACAGTTCCCAGCCCAAGTGCTTGTACTGGCAGGGACCAAAGTCTACACTAGTTACTGTAGAAAAGCAAATTATAATTATCTGCCAGATGTTTCTGTGGCATTTAAAGAAGTGAACATTGAGTGCTCTTTGCACTTCCTCTGTGGTAAGGCCCAAACCAGTGATTTCCATTCACCTACCAGCATATTCTGCTTGGGAAGTTCAGGTAATCCAGCCAAATGCTGGCACTTACCTAAGGCCCTGCACAGAATTGATTTCTTCAAGAACTACTGTCAGAACATGATAAGAACTAGGAGAACCTGATATTCACTACAAAAGGGTTAGTTCTTGCTTGTGTTCACGCTCTAGCAAGCCCATACCTAAAACTTTCTTTAGTCCCTGGTACTACCAGCACTTGTGGCTTTCTGGGACAAACCTTATTGCAAGTTGGGACACCAACCCCAGCAGATAGAGTCAACCATTTAATAGTTCATTAGCCATTAGCCACAAGGCTGATCACAGCTGTCAAGATGCGAGTAGGCATAGGGAGCTAGAGTTCAGCTCTGTCTGCTTTGGACAATGCTGAGTTCATTTCCCTGCTCAGTGCAAAGCCTCAACCACCACGTCAGTGGCCTCCCTCTTGTTTTTAATTAGCAGTCTCATACTATGTGCTCTAGATACAACTCTTATTAGGTATAGTCCCATGTATTATTTCAGGTATTCCCTTTTTCTGCATTGTTTTTTTTTCTTGAGCAGGATCCAGGGAAGTACTGAGGGGTGACCTCATTAATGTCTATAAATATTTGAAGGGTGGGTGTCAGGAGGATGGCTCTTCTCAATGTCATCTAGTGATAGGGCAAGGGGCAATGGTTGTAAGCTGGAACATAGGAGGTCCCATATCAATATGAGAAGGAACTTCTCCACAGTGAGGGTGACGGAGCACTGGAACAGGCTGCCCAGGGAGGTTGTGGAGTCTCCTTCACTGGAGATGTTTAAAACCCACTTGAATGTGTTCCTGTGTGACTTGGTGTAGGTGATCCTGCTGTGTCAGGGGGATTGGACTAGATGATCTTTTGAGGTCCCTTCTAATCCCTAATGATTCCATGATTCTATGATTCTATGATTCTATGATTAGTACTAGACATTGAAACTCCATTCATAGGGATATTTTTCATTGTTTTGATGCTGCAATCAGTGAAATCCTATTGTAGGACTGGTAAAACCATACTGTAGGATTGATTACTGCTAACTCAGTAATTGAACAAACATTTGTTTCAGTCCAGAAAAGATTTTTATGACGAAGTTAGGCTACATGTCATGAAATAACCATGTTTCATTGTGCTATACCACAGGAAAATACAGTTGTCGGTTGATATTTTCGTTCACAATGTGCTATGTGACTCTGCGGCTTATTGTAGTGAATAATCAGAGTGTGATGCTTGACTGGAGCTGGTCCATAAGACTTTAATTAAATGTAAATTCTGTATTGCTTATCTTGACATAAGCAGTGTTTTTTGACTGTGTTCTGATACTTGACATTAAACCATCACACACGATTAAGACTATTTCCAAATCTGTGTGATGCCTTGGATCTTACATTTCACCTTCTGGATTTGTTAGCAGATAAAATAGAAATTGTAAGCAGAACCTATAGGTAGGCGAAAGGGACCTGGGAGTCCTGGTGGACAGCAGGATGTCCATGAGCCGGCAATGGGCCCCTGTGGCCAAGAAGGCCAAAGGCATCCTGGGGTAGATCGAGAGAGGTTCTCCTCCCCCTCTACTCTGCCCTGGTGACAATGCATCTGGAATATTGTGTCCAGATCTGGGCCCCTCAGTTCAAGAAGGACACGGAACTTCTGGAGCAAGTCTAGTGCAGAACCACAAAGATAATGAAGGGAGTGGAACATCTCCTTATCGAAAAAAGGCTGAGGGAGCTGGGTCTCTTTAGCTTGGAGAAAAGAAGACTGAGGGGTGACCTCATTAATGTTTATAAATATGTGAAGAGTGGGTGTCAGGAAGATGGCGCCAGGCTTGTTTCAATGTCATCTAGTGATAGGACGAGGGGCAATGGGTGCAAGCTGGAACATAGGAGGTTCCACATCAACATGAGAAGGAACTTCTTCACAGTGAGGGTGACAGAACACTGGAACAGGCTGCCCAGGGTGGTTGTGGAATCTCCTTCTCTGGAGACACTTAAAACCTGCCTGGATGCGTTCCTGTGCAACTTGATCTAGATGATCCTGCTGTGTCAGGGGGACTGGACTAGATGATCTTTTGAGGTCCCCTCCAATCCCTAATGTTCTGTGATTCTGTGATACAGCTCTGGATCTAAGAGGTGCCTAGAACACAATTCATCCTACCTGGGAAAATCTGCTACATTTTCCAGATAAGAACAGAACATTACTGCTTTTCCAGGGGATTCATGTGCATCACTAATGTGTCAAGTCTGCAGCTAGCAACAAGAAGGCTTGTATATCTACCAACCTTTTTAATGCTTTTTTAAATCTCTGGAGGATGCCAGGCTGTTCTCATTCTTTCTGATTTCCGCAGCCTCAGTACACACTGCTGTATTTAGCAAACTTCTGCAGAAAGCTGTAATCCTTCACACTTCTTTGCAAAGATGCATGCTCCTGCAGCTTGCACAGCTTCTTAAGCTATGTCTCTTCGTGAGCCCTGCTTTCTGTGGGGATGCTGAGTTTGAGTTCTTCATTACTTTCTGATGCTGGTTTCTTTCCCTAAAGTATCTGCATTTTGTAAACTGATGTTGGTGTGAAAGTAGTCCTTAACTTCCATAAAGGGAATTCTGGACCATGTGGCTGTTTGCTGTGTCCTAGTTGCTTTGCTGGTGGCTTGTTCAGCTTTAGAACCTGAGCAGAAACTGTAAGTTGAACTTGTGAGTTTTCTGCAGAAAAGTTTAAAGTTTGGGTTTAAAAAGTTGAAAATGTCCTGTCCCCCACCACCCTGCTTTTCTCTCCCCTCAGCAACTTCTGCTGCCTTCTTCAATTCTCTGTATCTTGGTCTATTGGGAGCTATATCACTGCTGCTTGGAGAGAATGTTACCACCTCTCAGAGTGTTGTTGCTCTTCAAGGTGAAGAAACTTTATGGCGAGTAGGAAGATTGGCCTGGACCTGGAGAGACTGAGAAAATTCTGAACCTTGAAGATTTTTTAGGATTGACGGTGAAGTCAGAGAACTATGATGATTTAAGAGAGAAGCAAAATAATGAAGAAAATGAAGATGTTTCACACATTTTCTCTCTCAGTTCAGTGTAGAAGCAGTGTGACAAAACTCTGTGCCTAAGTCTTGTGGGGTTTTTCTCTGATGTATGGTGGGGAGCATGAATTAAAATGTCTTGAGGCCTTTCTTCTCCAAATTGAGTCACTTGTTTCACTGCCTGCAGATTCATCAGCGAGTTTGTTAAACCCACCCTTTATGTCTGACACTTTAGCTAAAAGCTCTTGGTTGAAATACAGTTGGGGTCTCTGAACCACGATGTAAATGGTGATTTAGGTGGGACACATGGGGATCCAGATAGAGACCCACAATGCACTAACACCACTGCTACACCACTACAGTGTTCAAGCCTGCCTGCCTCAAAGCAATTCTATTTTTCAGCACAGTTGACAGAATTCAACACAAAGTCAACTTTCTAAAATTATAAGGCTGGATGCTGAACTTGAGATGAACCTATTTCAGTTTCTTATCCTGCACTGGGTTTAAGAAGACATCATCCACCCATCCAGAAACAATTTTATGGATACAACAGCCAGATGAATTATCTTTGGACAGGCAGAAACTTAACACAAATAATGACAATTCAGTGGCACTGTGTAGTGATGGATGTGTGGCTAACGATCATCATTAGCCTTCCATAACAGGTTTACTAAGAAATTGTAGGCAATAAAAATCCAATGAAAATAAGCAGCACATAAATGTGCTATCCACAGCTTTCTGTGTGACCTTGCTTTCAAAGCCCTGCCTCTGAATGTAGGGATAATGCTTGTACTGGAGTCTCTTATTTTATGTTTCCTAATGACTACATAAAGCTCTCTGAAATGGTATTTTGTCTGTCTCCTGTCCTTGATATGCCTGAAGACAGCATATAGGACAAATTATTCCATCACCTTTCCTGAGATGGAGGTGAGGCTGACTGGTCTACAGTTACCTGGGTCCTCTTTCTTACCCATTTTGAAGATTGGAGTGACATTTGCAGTGACCATGAGATGGTGGCGTTCAGGGTCTCGTGTGGTAGGAACCGAGTACCTAGCAGAATCAGTCTTTCAAGGGAAAGAGGTATTATCCATGTGTCACATCAGTTCTTATCACTTAAACTTGATACACAGATCATTAGACAGATCATTAGTGGTTGGAAGGGAACTCCAGAAGTCATCGAGTCCAACCCCCCTACTTCAGTAAGATCATAGAACTGAATACAGGTCACACAGGAAAGCAACATAGGAAAGCATCCAGACGGGTTCTCTCCAGAGAAAGAGACTCCAAAACCTCCCTGGGCAGCCTCTTCCAGTGCTCTGTAACTCTTACAGTAAAGAAGTTTTTCCTCATATTGAGATGGAACTTTCTGTGCTCCAACTGACACCCACTGCCCCTTGTCCTATCACAGGGCACAAGTAAAAAGAGATTGTCTCTTTCATCTTGACACCTCCTCTCCAATCTGAAAAGTCCCAGGTCTCTCAATCTCTCCTCATAAGACAAGCGCTCCAGTTCCCTGGAGGTCCTTTCAGCCATAATGATTCTATGATTCCTATTTAGATAGGAAGGATTTTTCTGAAGTACTGCTGGCTCGTAACAACTGTATCTCACTGCAAGAGCAGCTTCTATAGTGAGAACCTTTCTCTGGACCAATGAGCGATGATGGGTTTTGCTACACTGGATCCATCCCCCCCATTAAACTGATTTTTTTAAATAAATCAGTAATGTCTTCTCAGCTGCAATAAGCATCTTCCATATACACGCTGCCTTCAGAGCACTCACGCATGTGACAAGAGGGCTGGAGGATATAAATCAAACACGTATTCTCTTCAGGCCTCCCCAAACCCTTGAAAGCTCTGCTTATTCCCTGGTAAACTGAGTGCACTAAGTGTATCACTGACATGAAAATAATTCGGCTACTGTCTCCATCCCTTCACTGTGTACCTCACCCAGCTGAGGCTGTCAGAGATGCTCCCAGCAGTGATGCTTTTTTTCTTCAGCTTCATGGTATAAAGAGTGACACCAGGAACCAGATACCCCTTTCTCCACTAGCAGGCAGTCTTTTTACAAAACCACAAAATGGAAGCCCTATTTCAACTTGGCATCAGTGTTGCCCTCATTTTGTGTGAAAGCAAAGTGCTCCCAGGAGGTCAAAGAAAGTTTCAATGAGGGCAAGTGCACGGTGGTAAATGGGCAAAAATCCATTTCCAAAACTGGTGTCCCTGTTGTGTTTCTGTTTTGGCTGTATTAGATGTGGAGATGACGGGTTTTATTCCCACATATGCTCCATGAGTGAAGTATGAAACAAAACTGACAAGTTCCTTAGTAAATTGTTGGGGGTGCTTTTTACTGTCTTATAAGGAAAGGGCTTTGCTGTAGGTCTTCTCCTTTACAGCTCTTTCTGACGTAATCTGCTCTTGAATTCAAGGCACAAAGCCAGAGCTGAGAGCATTAATGACATCCAGAGGTGAGCGCATTAATGACATAGGGAGGTTCAATGGATGGGAAGAAAAAGGAAAGCATGCAAGTCAATTAGCAGCACAACTTGGTGGAGACAGCAGCCAGTCCTCAAAGACACAAGTTCCCAAGAATGCACAAGTGCTAGGGAATTAATCTTAGCAAAAGGGAAGTGCACTAGGCTCAGGCAAAGTGAGAACTTGCCATCATCACCTACTTGTGTGCATTTTAAGGGTGAAATAAATATTAATGCCTTCTGGCATTTTTTAAATGGGCCAATGCTTTTTAATGGGACAACCATCATTTAGGTGTGGGGCGGAGCTCAGTGCTATCACAGGGTTACTAGCGAGAGTGCTAAATATAGTTCTAAATCCCTTCCCTCCTCACAAATGAAGAGCAAACAGATCTCTGTGCAGGCTCAGGAAAAATGACTCCTCCTAGTTGCCATCTCAGGTTAGCAACAGTGAATGTTAGAGCCACTGTTCAAGTTGAAGGCAGCATTTTTTTTTTGAGTCAAAGTGAATGCACAGACCCCTGTGCTTTGTGTGTCTCAAGGAAGAAGTTATCTCGGCCCACATTTTCAAAACATTTCAGGATATGGGGAGAAACCCTAGATCCAGGGTTTATTTTTAGTGGTAGGCCCTTCATGCACCTAAATTGGGAGAAGGATCATTCTAGGGTTTCTGCTTATTAAGTGGAGACGTAATGGCACCCTTAAGGACTGACCGAAAGAAAGGTGAGTGGAAGCACTCCCTGGAGAGACCTTTCTGTCTTCTGGTGACTACTGTTGGAATGTAAAGTAACTGCATCACTGTCCTGGTACCTAACTGAAATGTGTGAAATTGGATCGGGTGAGTTGGGACATAGAACGATTTGAAAAGTGCCTCAGAACATTAAGAAGCAAGATGATGCACCTTCTTAGTTATAAATTTGATTTCTAACTGCTTCTCCAGGGACTTAATAAGTTGGCAAATCTGGACTACTAGCTGTACAAACAGGGACAGCCTGAGGAAGCTCCCAGGAAATCCTATTACACATTGTAGCTTGGCTGGCTTCATTTAGGCTCTTTCAGCAGTGGAATTATCACATTACAGTGGCTCAGTGGCTGGCAAAGAAAAGTACAACATGAAGAAACTCAGAAATGAAATGTCTCCAGATTAGCAATTATTTTTTTTGACTGACTGAGCCTGAAGCCAAAGGCACACTCAGTTAATTCACTGGATGTTCATCCATGCATGGTCCTCACCGTTACAGAAAGCTGGCCTACTGTGGATTTAAACCTTTGAACTCTGACTAGCAAGCATAAGCAGTGAATTTCAGTAGTTAGCCACTCTGCTGCTGCATCAAAATCCTTGTTGAAATACTTTCTCTTCATTGCAAGAATCTCAACACCAACATAAGAGCTTGCAGGATTTGCCATGCCAGGGATTTTATATAGAGAAAGACTATTATCTTGATCTGCTTGATCTGGTGGCACAGAAACACTGTAGAGATCCAGGAAAGGTAAGGCAGATGACCTACTGATGTATTTGTTGTAAATGCTGGGGAAGGAACAAGAATAAACAAATATGTTGACTGTCTGTATGGACATTCCTTGTCTGCTCAGGTCTCAGAGATGCAGTCAAATGCCAGTCAACATGAGTTAATTCTTGCTGAACATGAAGGCTGGGAATATGTCCTTTTACTGCAATGGCTGAAAGCTTCAATTCAGCACAGATGCCCATAAATACAAACTTTATGCCCAAAGTCGACCTTTTATACGCCCAGTGGGGACTGGTAGTCTCAAACTGTGCTATTTCTGAGGGAATATGACTTAACTTGATAGGCCTTAAACCTTATAAACAGTTACATAATACTGCAAATTCTGCAGTACTGTTTCCCTATTATATTATGGAAGGGCCAAACCCCATCGTGCAGGGTAGCATAAAAAACAGAGCAGGAAGAATTTGCATCCCACTAATTTTATATTTTTTCTGAAAGTTTGTGGCTCTTTCAGAGTCAAGCTGCACTGGAACACAGAACATCTGAAACACTGCCGTAACCCTGATGTCTTTGGCTGACGTAATTCCTCTGAAGGCACGTATGTTGGCCAAATGTTTTTGCAGAGCTGGAAACCAGACAGAGCACCTTGAAATACAGATATGGCTGGCAGTAAAACTGCAGTGAAGCCAGAAGCCCTGAAATCACTCTAACTGTTTTTTTCTCCTTGAATAGTTTTGGAGACAGCTTTCAGCTTTGGAGCCAACTTACCAACCTGTTCAAAACGAGTAAAAAGCACCTGACAATGGTGTCTCTGAGTCGGGTCATACTACCACACCCCTCTTGTACAACGACTGTTAAATTATAAGTTACTGGGGGAAGACCTGCCTCTTGTGGAACATTTTGGCCACAATAATCCCCTGCAACTACAGAATGGGGGGTGAGTGGCTGGAGAGTGGCCTGGCAGAGAGGGATCTGGCCGTACTAGTTGACAAACAGCTGAAAAGGAGCCATAAGTGTGCCCAGGTGACCCAAAAGGCCAATAGCATCCTGGCTTGGATCACGAATAATGTGGCCAGAAGGACTAGAGATGTAATTCTGCCCTTGGACTGGGCACTGGTGAGGTCTCCCCTCAAGTACTGGGAGCAGTTCTGGGCCACTCACTTCAAGAAAAAGATTGAGGGGCTGGAAGATTACACACTTCCAGAAGAGTAATAAGGCTGGGGAAGGGAGTGGAGGGCAAGTCTGATGACAAGAGGCTGAGGAAGCTGGGTGTGTTTAGCCTCGAGGATACTCAGGGGGGACCTTACACCTGTCTGCAACTTCCTGAAGGGAGGTTGTAGTCAGCTGGGGGTTGGGCTCTTCTCCCAGGCAACTAGTGAGATGAGACCGCAGGGCCTGAAGGTGCCAGGAGAGAGTTAGGTTGGATGTTAGGAAGCCCCTCCTCATGGAAAGGGTGATCAGACACTGGAATGGAGTACCCAGAGCAGTGGTGGCATCTCCATCCCTGGAGGTGTTGAAGGACAACCTTGCTGTGCCCCTTAGTGCCCTGGTCTGGCTGATGTGGTGATGTTAGGTCCTGAGCTGGGCTGGATAAGCTCAAAGGGCTTTTCCAGCCTCAATACTTATGTGATTCTGCGTGATCTGGTAACACAGAGCTGCCCCAGTCTCTATAATTACTGTGATACAATTCCATTTCTGGCTGTCGTTAGATCATGGATGAAGTCATGTAAAGAGCTTTTAGAATGCGTTTGGAAGCCTTTTTCATGTACGTGGAAATGGTCAAGTAATTTTCTCCTAAGCTTTTGGGCGTGCAAAAAATGTGCAATACAGAGAGCGCTATCGGCTATACATTTATCACCTACCGCACACAAAGGCACTGTCTATATTATTTATCACTGCATTCGAATGAAGGGCTGTGTCTCATTGCTGTCCCAACACATTAACAGAGGGAAAACAGCTTCAGGGCTTTAGGCAGAAATCTTTATAATTTCCACGTTGATAATATTTGGTAGCAACCCACACACACTTCCAGGCATCATACAGTAAGGAAACAAAAGCAGAAAACATTTCTGCTGACAAGTTAATGGTGAGGGAGAGAAGTTGTGTTCCTTAGTTCAGCCTAGGCACACACTTGCATCCTTTGCACCTTTTCTACAAGAGGAAAACATAGGTGCAGCTTGAATGGGAACTATTCTGCATGCCAGTCAGATCCATATAGAGAATCACAGAATCACAGAACATTAGGGATTGGAAGTTGAGATAGACCATGTACACTGCTTTGCCATCAGCCATCCACCTGGTTATGCCCTCATAAAAGGCTATCAGGTTGGTCAAGCATGACTTCCCTTTGGTGAAGCCATGTTGATTGCCCCTAACGACCCTCTTGTTCTTGCTGTGCCTAGAGACACAATTGTTCCATCACCTTTCCTGGGATGGAGGTGAGGCTGACAGGTTTACAGTAACTTGGGTCCTCCTTCTTACCCTTTTTGAAGACTGGAGTGACATTTGCTATCCTCCAGTCCCTAGGTACCTCTCTAGATCCCACATTTCAGCTTGATGTGGAATCTATTTTGCTTAGATAGAGCAGATTTTCCTGCATAATTTCTTGGGTACCCACCTCTTTCTACCCACTCTGTGAGTTGAATGCTGAATGCTAGTTGCTGAACTGTCTGTTCTTCCTCTTGCAGCCCACAGGCCTAAAACATTTCTGCTTCAATATCTGTATATGCAGGACTGAATATCCAGTCTCATAGGTGATGAGAGGACAGGTTTGACAATAATGAGAATTAAGTGAGAATGATCATTCAGGAGACCTAAATACTAAAGGGCAAATGAAGAGGGACACAGCTGGGGCACATTTCCACACTGTCATTTTCCTTATTTGAAAGAGAGAGAATTTGCTTCTACCTTGTCTTAGCAATAACAAATGGCACTACACTGTGTAGTGGCCTCAGTACTGCAACATGGTCAGAGGATCTCAGTGGGAATATACACAAATTATTCTTAGCAAAGACTCTGGAGGACCTGGGTCTGGGTGTGTAGAATGTGCTGGCCCTCAAAAGGTGTAACACCTCAGGACTTCACAGCAGATCTCATATGTAGAAATAAAACACTGTCAGTCAAGAAGCTCTGCTCTTAGCCCTATAAAAAGGGGAAATCAAACACAAACACATCCTACACATTCCAGTGTAGCTAGAATACAGCACAATAACTCCCAAGAAACAATGGATTGCCATCTCCACTTTGCGACAAGGTGTCTTAACATCTGACTGCTGGAAGAGAAGGGCTTGAATGCAAAACCTTCTGAAAACATGATTATTTCTATGTTTGGCAAGGTGGGTTTATGAGGGCAACCTCAATATGCAAAGTCTTCAAAACAAGATGAAGGAAGTGACTTTTAGCTTCTCAGTTCCAGTGAGCTCCTAGAATGAAGTTAGGCAAAACAGATGCCCCCTAACAATTTCAAAGTCAATTCCTGCCCTAAGTCCAGGTCTCCACTAACGAGCAAAAGGTAATTGCAGCTTTCTTAAATCAGTTTAAATACAGTGACAGACTACATTATAAGATAAGGAAATTCCGTGGTGGTGGCCTGATAAAGGAACACAAATGTATGATGGCCCAGCAATGGGAGGTATAGATCTGTTTCATCACACTGACATGGATTCTATGTCTGTGTCCAAGCCTTGCTGTCCCCATGCTTTAGTCTCTGTAACAAAAACTGATCTGTTTTGATCTCTCCCACTTGCCTTGACTTTTATTTCTCTTGGCTATGGGTGTAAATCCTCACTTTGTGCACACAGCACTGTCTTGAAAAGATAGTACGGTCAATATAACGCAAATGTGAGAGCCCCAATAATTCAGAAGAAACACTCCCACTGATGCTGGCTGGCTGGCTGTCAGGCCCAAACACAGTTATTAGTAGAAATGTGCTGTACAAGTTTCTTTTCCTCTCCCTCTTCAGAATGGCTTGGATGTGACAGAAACTTTTCTGCAAGTGGCAAAGGACCTAACATACCCCTGAAAATCCTGTGCTGTTCAAAAGTGCTTAGAAATAAATGTGGAATCCGAAACGCTGTCCTGCCAAACAGTTCCATCTCTTAACAGTGAAATAGCTTTCAAGTGCTACGACCTGCAGGACTGCCTGACAAGCACGTGGTCTTTCTCCTGACTGTTTTTCATCAGATCTGAACAATAGAAGCTAACAATGAAATCCTAGAGTCTCTCCCAGAACATTCTTCAGCTTTTGGCTGGACGTTTTGTTTTTGTGTTGTTCTGGGTGTACTCTGCAATCTGCTGCCTGGTGAGCAGTACTGCTGGCCTTGCACCAGGAACTTGCAGACAGCATCTTACTTGCATATAACTCTGCACACTGTTTCCTCTGGAGTAAAGGGACACTGCTGACACATGCTTAGGAGTCAGGAGTGCTCCTCAAGCCACAGGCCACAAGGAGGCATCCTCCAGGTCTGCTGTAGGGATATGCTATGGTTTGCAAGTACAGGCTATGCCTTGCTATAGGGATGCACCATGGTTTGCAAATCTGAGTGGAAGAAGATCCAAAGCAATTTTAAGATCTGGGCCCTTCGCTTTCACTCCTGTTACGAAACCTGCATGGATTGCAGTTCTTCAGAGGAAAAAGTGTCCTCCACTGTCTGATTCAGGACCTCTGTGTCTCACAATGGGAACGCCCTTCAGCTGATCAGCGAACATTCCTCTCATGTGACAGAAACTGAGCTGAGCACATGGATTCATTTCTGCAGGAGACACGGGCCAAAGAGTTGTAATCCTGGGTACAGGAATGACAGGAGCCAAGAGGCTTTTCCATGGGGAGAAGGAAGCATGTTAAACCAATCTACATAAAGATTTTTGTCCGAGTTGATGATTTATCTCTGTATTTGGGAATATTTATACATGGCTAAAACAATAGAACCTTCTGGAAAACTGGAACTAGGTTCTTTTCCATGCCCCTCTCAGTGAGGAAGCTTGCTAGGCTATGCTTATATTGTGGCAGAGTTGGTTGGTTTGACATACACTTGATTGAGATTTATTTTCAGACCTACCTCCAGCTCTGCTGTTCTTACCTAATGCCTAACTACATTCAAGTTGCCCAAAACTTTCATATTTAAGCTGTGAAAAGCTACTTAATACAATAATATCCAGAAGAAATCAATAGAACAAATTTAGAGTCTTAGTTCTTTCCATTCCTCATTCAAGTGTTCTCCAGCAGCAGCTCTCCTGGCCTTTCTGTAGCAACCAGGGTCACTTGGTCCTTTTATTTCTATTTTTTCTTTAGTTTAGTGCTTTTCATTTAATTGTCTTACAAGCAGTGCTGACTCAATATATTGTGAGGTTTTGTTTAACCTGGTTGAGCACTCTATTACTCGTAGTAATATTAACAGCGTTAATTACAGCACTTAATAAAGCTGGGACATATTTTGCTTAAAATAATCTGTTTATCCTTAATGAAAATGTGTATTCTGCTTGGTTTAGAGTCATAATTCCATTTTACAAGCCAAAGTAAATTTAAATTTCAGCAACATATAAAGAATCCATGAAGATGCTCCAATGACTGTGAAAATTCAAATGCCTGTGCTGTTGGCAGTCAAAATTTAGCAGATATTGAAGAAGCACGTTATGTCAGCTGCGTTTTGACAAAGAGTTAGAATTCACCGTGTGGCTCAGCCTTCCCAAAGACGTGTTTCCAAACCACAATTTATTAGGCATTCAGAAATCTAATTTTCCAATTGAATTTTAACTGCTATGTTCATAGAATCATAGAATCACAGAATCATCGTGGCTGGAAAGGACCTCCAGGGTCATCGAGTCCAACCTTTTCTCCTAGAGTCTAACTGCTAGACCATATCCCTAAGCGCCGCGTCCACACGTTCCTTAAACACCTCCAGGGATGGTGACATCACCATCTCCCTGGGTAATCCATTCCAGCATCTAATCACCCTCTCAGTAAAGAATTTCCTTCTAACATCCAGTCTAAACCTCCCCTGACGCAACTTGAGGCCATTTCCCCTCGTCCTATCATCACTAATTGGAGAGAAGAGACCAACACCAGCCTTGCTACAACCTCCTTTAAGGTAGTTGTAGAGGGCAATAAGGTCTCCTCTCAGTCTTCTCCAGCCTAAACAACCCCAGCTCCCTCAGCCTCTCCTCATAGGGCATGTCNACTTGGCCTTGTTAAACCTCATACAAGTGAGCTCAGGATGTAGGGACACAACTTGGAAAGCCAAGGCCTCCTTGGAATTAAACCTTGCAAGAGATGTCAAGGGCAACAAAAAGGGCTTCTTCAAATACATTGCAGGTAAAACTAAAACTAGAGGCGATGTAGGCCCCCTGCTAAATGAGGTGGGTGCCTTGGAGACAGAGGATACAGAGAAAGCAGAGATACTGAACACCTTCTTTGCCTCTGTGTATACTTCTGGGAGCTGTCTTGACCCCAGACTGATGAGATTCCAGAGGAAGTGGAGGCAAGAGAGGAGGCTGCCTTGGTTGATGAAGACTGAGTTAGTGATAAGTTGAGCAACCTGGATGTACACAAATACATGGGCCCAGATGGGATGCACCCGCGTGTACTAAGGGAGAAGTCAGTGCTAAGCCACTCTCCATCATCTTTGCTAAGTCATGGAGATCAGGAGAGGTGCCTAGAGACTGGAGGATAGCAAATGTCAATCCAGTCTTCAAAAAAAAGAAAGAAGGAGGACCCAGGTAAATATAGACCGGTCAGCCTCACTTCCATCCAGGAAAGGTGATGGAACAATTTGTTCTAGAGGCTGTCTTCAGGCATATCAAGGACAGGAGGGTCATTACGGACAGTCAGCATGGCTTCACAAAAGGAAATTTGTGGTTGACCAACCTGATGGCCTTTTATGAAGGCATAATCAGGCGGAGAGATGATGGCAGAGCAGTGGATGTGGTCTATCTTGACTTCAGCAAAGCGTTTGACACAGTCTCTCACAGCATCCTTGCAGACAAACTGAGGCAGTGTGGCCTAGATTTTCAGGTAGTAAGGTGGATCGTAAACTGGCTACAGGACAGAGGCCAGAGAGTAGTGGTCTATGGGACAGAATGTAGTTGGAGGCCTGTATCTAGTGGAGTGCCCCAGGGATCGGTGCTGGGACCAGTCCTGTTCAGTCTATTCATTGATGACTTGGATGAGGGATTGGCATGCACTGTCAGCAAGTTTGCTGATGACACAAAGCTGGGTGGTGTCGCCGACACCCCTGCAGACTGTGCTGCCATTCAGCGAGATCTGGACAGGCTGGAGAACTGGGCTGAGAAAAATCTAATGAGCTATAACAAGAGTAAGTGCAGAGTCTTGCATCTGGGCAAGAACAACCCTAGGTACCAGTATAGGCTGGGGACTGACCTGTTGGAGTGTAGTGTAGGGGAAAGGGACTTGGGGGTCCTGGTGGACAACAAGATGACTATGAGCCAGCAATGTGCTCTTGTGGCCAAGAGGGCCAACAGCATCCTGGGGTGGATTAGAAGAGGGGTGGTTAGCAGATCAAGAGAGGTTCTTCTCCCCCTCTGTTCTGCCCTGGTGAGACCACATCTGGGATATTGTGTCCAGTTCTGTAAGGGATGTGGAGCAGCTGGAGGGAGTCCAGCATAGGGCAACGAAGATGATGAAGGAAGTGGAGCACCTCCCTTATGAGGAGAGGCTGAGGGAGCTGGGTCTCTTTAGCTTGGAGAAGAGGAGACTGAGGGGTGACCTCATTAATGTCTACAAATACTTGAGGGGTGGGTGTCAGGAGGATGGAGCTGGGCTATTCTCAGTGTCATGTAGTGATAGGACGAGGGGCAGTGGTTGTAAGCTGGAACATAGGAGGTTCCACATCAACCTGAGAAGGAACTTCTTCACGGTGAGGGTGATGGAGCACTGGAACAGGCTGCCCAGGTTGGTTGTGGAGTCTCCTTCACTGGAGATGTTCAAGACCTGCCTGGATGTGTTCCTGTGTGACGGTGTAGGTGATCCTGCTGTGTCAGGGGGATTGGACTAGATGATCTTTCAAGGTCCCCTCTGATCCCTAATGATTCTATGACCTCCCTTTACCCGTCCTATTGTGCTTTCACCACTGTTTGGTATTTCAGACACATATCACAGACCTCAAAGCATGGACTACATGAAGGCCACAACTACACAATGATAGGCTGCCCAGTGATTTCCAGTGAGAACTGCTGTTGCATTCAAGGAAAGAGAAGTGATGTGTCCATGAGCTTGTTGACAGATATCAGGTTCTAACTATGACAAACAACATTTCTGTCTTGTCCAGACTTAAAGCAAGAAGAGATTGTCTGAATCCAAAGAAGTGATGATTTTCCCCCTTGTTTTTCCTCCGAAGCAGGTCCAGAGGAGGCCACAAAAATGTTCAGAGGGCTGAAGCCCTTCTGATCTGGGGACAGGCTGAGAGAGCTGGGGTTGCTCAACCTGAAGAGGAGAAGGCTCTGGGAAGAACCTTATAGTGACTTTCCAGTACCTGACTGGGGCCTGTTAGAAGGCTGGGGAAGACTGTTCACAAAGGCAGTGAAGGATAGCACGAGCAATCATGATTTGAACCTGGAAAAGGGCAGGTTGAGGCTGGACAGGAGGAAAAATTTTTTGAATCTGAGGGTGGGGGATCCCTGGAATAGGCTGCCTGGAGAGGTGGTGGAGGCCCCATTCCTGCAGTCTTTCAAGGTCAGGCTGGATGGGGCCCTTGGGCAATCAGGTCTGATCAGTGATGGCCCTGCTTGGTGTAAGGGGGTTAGACTGGATGGTCTTTGGAAGTCCCTTCTAACCCAATACAGTGTGTGATTCTATGATTCTAAGTTCCATCACCTGGAAGTAAAATTCCAATTTTTTGGGGGAGGGGACAGGAACTGTGCTGGTAGTGCCCTGCTGACACGGTAACGCCCCGCCCAGGCCCCGCGCTGGCCGGTGGGGCAGCCCCGCCCCCCGCGCAATGACACCAGGGCCGAGGCCGGGGCTCCGCGTGGCTGTGACGTCACGCGGGGCTGGCGTTCCTGGAGCTGGGCAGACGGCGGTTGCGGGGCTGGCGGCGGGGCTGGCGGCAGCAGGTGAGTGCGGGGGAGCCCTGGCAGTGCCTGGGCATGGTGGGGGAGGGTGTGGTGCTGAGGAAGGAACAGGGTGCGGTGTCTCAGCGCGTTGCGGGGCTCGGCCCAGCCACGCGAAGGTCTGCAGGGGCGGAACAGGCCGGACCGGCGCTTCGCGACCCCGCGGCTGTCGGAGCGGGAGGGGTCCGTGGGGCCGGGCCGGGCCTTCGCAGGGCCAGCCTGCTGCGCGGCGTGGGGCAGCGCGGAGCGGCTGCTGGGCCTTGGCCTGGCGGGAGGTAGCCGGCTCAGGGCCAGCGTGGAGGGAGGGTGCAACCGGCTGGGTGGTTCCTGTTCGAGCCCGGAGCCGCCTCTGCCAACCGAGTCGAGCTGTGGCGAGCGGAGATAAAGCCGGCTGCTTGGACCAGGCCGGCCGAGGGCTGGCTGCCGAGTCAGAAAGAGCCAGGAATAGAAGGCTCGCCCGGTGGGCGCGTCCCTGGGCTGACGGGTCTGTCGGAGCTGCCCGAGCAAGTACAGGCTGCAATACAGACCCTGGTTGGAAGTTTGAGTGCCCTACCAACCAGCTGGGCTGGATAACAAGTGAACGGGAGTAGAGGCTTGACTATTTCAGGTCATGTTATATCAAAACCCTGCTGTTCCAGGGAGCAGAACAGCCCCAGCCCTTTGCTGCATTTGTCTTGGGTTTAGTTTTAGACTTCAGTCAGGAAGGAGCTTCTACCGAGGTTGGCAATAACCCAACTTATCCTTGTTTAAGCCTATTTTCCATGTTGGCTTGCACTGAGCTAGTTCAACAAGCAAATAATACTTTGTTGCAACTGATCTGGCCGGGCTGATTTCCAGCTCTGCAAATACATCATGTGGGTTGATACTGAATCCTGTGCAGGGCTGACAGTGAGTGCTTGTGCTTCAAAAGGCCTGGAAAGGAATAAGTCATTGTTTTTGCACTTCCCGCTCCGGCACTGACAGATCGTTCTGTGTGATTTCTTGCTCCCTACCCAGAGCTGAAGTTTTGGGCACTTAAGTGTTGGGAAAATGTAGTAGTTTCATCTGAGATGAATGGGACGTGCTGTACAGCTGCTGAAACCTCTTGTGCTGCTACTGTAGCCCGGGAGAGCTGTGAGACTCTTTGCGAGCCATTCTGGAATTGTAGGCAAAAGTTTGTCAAGAAAAATGTTTTCTTGGGCATTCATTCCCCATTACATGTCTAAGTTAAATCTAATTATGCTGTTGTATAACAGAGGAGGTTTAAAGGCAGCAGCACACATTCAGTGCCATAATCTAGCTCTTGCAACAGAACTGAAGTTCGTGCAAGTTCGTTACTGGCTCCTAGGCCTTTGGAAATATACAGTGATTTCGCCTCAGTGGGCAAACTGGAAGATACAGAAGCACTGTTGGAGACACTCATTTCTGTGAAAATGAAGGGCAAGAAGACTATTTCTTTGTAAAGGAGAATCTAGGGGGAGAAGAGCATATACAGGGGTGGTGGGAGAATGAGCTCAGACCCTCTGTACTCCTTTGTTAGGATAGGAGTCTGAGTCCTTTTCAGTGGGCTGTCCAGGGTGAGAGGTTTATCTTGGAGTTCAGACTGTTGGCTGTGGAATTCCTTCAGCATGAAATCCCACTGGCAATAGACTTTCCTTGTGTTACAGTATTTGCCTAGTACCATGAAGAGGCCACAGTTATGATGTCCAGGGCATGGCATATATGCATCTGCCAGACAATAAGTGGGTGCTTGCTAACTTTGTGTTTTCCAAGAAGATACCAAAACTCTCTTTCTTCCTCCCTACACCTCTAAACACATTCCTTGTTTGGAAGGAGATCCTTGATCAAATCTACTGTGTCACCTTTCCCTTCCTTTTCTTACATTGCTACAAGTAGAATGTTATCTGGTAGGTTTAAATATCTCATCTTGGCTTACAAGCCCCAGAATAAGGCAAGAGCTTAAAATGCTTCTGTTCTTGCTTTTCTGGTTCAGTTGCAGCCCAATAGTTGAGATTTTATTAATCCATTTTAGAACACTTTTATGCTATAAAATGAAACCTCGCCCTCCTATATATCTGATGCCTGATCTCTTTAGGATGTCATAAACCAGCTAAGTGATTAATGCCCTGTGTGACAGCTTGAATTTAATGCAAGGTCCTTCCCGTGCCATTTAAAGCTTCATTTAAGAAGTGAGGGAAAATTGAAATCTTAACTTCATGGGCTTAACTTTAACTTATTTCAGCTCATCGTGGAGGGAGCTAGCAGTGATTTGGAAGAAATACAAGTCATAAAATCAGCTTTCTCCTTCCTGTTTGAGATAAAACTCTTTCAGCTTTAGTTTTGAGCCAGTGACAGCAAACACGAACAGAAAAAGTGCAGAAAAAGGGCGACAGGGAAGAAATGAGGAAGTTTAGTAACTTGAAACTGCAGAACATAGGAAGCACACACACAGTCACAAGAACTGCTCTGTAATGAACTGGTGGTGAGTCAGGAAATGGTCACTCCAGTCCATCTCTGCCCCATGTCACAGGAGTGGTAGGTTTAATCTTCTGTATTTTCCGTTTGAAGTGGTCTCTGATTGCTAGCATTGCATGTTTGTCCTGGTTTAAGTCTTGGAATACCAGTTGTGCCTTACTGAGTATACTCAGCTAAGCTGTACAGTGTACCTCTGCAGTACTGACTGGGTACATGTAACTGTACTATATGACATTATTCCTTGAGATGCCTCTTTCTAGTACATTATTGTGAAATACTGAAGACAGCTTGTCTCCCCTCACCTTCCTCTTCCACTAGATTAAACCACAATGGCATTTGTGAAGAGCGGATGGCTGCTGCGGCAAAGTAAGTTATGGAGCTTTTGTCTTATTTTATCTCCAGTCTGTCTTTTTCAGAAAACATCAGAGCAACTTAATAATGCCCATGTCATTCTTATAACAAGTCCCTAGCTCTAAGGGTTGTTTTATTGTTGTTTTCTTGGATTGGGATTTTTTTTTACCTTTAGAACTCTTCACAAAATGACCTGTCCTGACAGCATTCCCTGTGACCTCTAGGGTCTGTATCAGTGGAAACAGGACATACAGTGTTCTGAGGTGTCTGACTGGCATTTAGCTTCAGGTGATGCTATGTAACTAGTGCTTTATAAGTGGAGACTCAGAAACTTCACCTGACACCTTAAGTCTTCAATTAGTCATGTCCTCTCCTCAGTTTAAGGACACAGAGCTGAGAGAGTCCAGTGCAGAGCCACAAAGATGATGAAGGGAGTGGAACATCTCACTAATAAAGAAAGGCTGAGGGAGCTGGGTCTCTTCAGCTTGGCAAAAAAGAAGACTGAGGGGTGACCTCATTAATGAGTATAAATATGGAAAGGTCGGGTATCAGGAAGATGAAGCCAGGCTCTGCTCAGTGGCATCCAGTGACAGGACCAGGGGCAATGGGTGTAAGCTGGAACATAGGAGGTTCCACATCAATATGAGAAGAACTTCTTCACAGTGATGATGACAGAGCACTGGAACGGGCTGCTCAGGGGGTTTATGGAGTCTCCTTCTCTGGAGACGTTTAAGACCTGCCTGGATATGTTTCTGTGCGATTTGATGTAAGTGATCCTGCTCTGGCAAGAGGATTGGACTGGGTGATATTTTGAAGTCCTTTCCAATCCCTAATGTTCTATGATACTGTGATTCTTGCAGCAAGTTAGAGCTAAAGCACTTAAAATAAACTCCATTGTGCTTTTGAGTACTATATAAAACTCAGGACCAAATTCTGTAGTGTTCTGAATGGGGGTGCTGTAGTACAGGATATGATGCATCAGAACCTCTGGGTCAGATGTACAGGATTTAACTCCAGGACACAAATATTTCCCTCTCTGTGCCCTCAAACAGTCACTGTCTGATTTTTAAGGTACTATTTTACGGCGCTGGAAGAAGAACTGGTTTGACTTGTGGTCTGATGGACGCTTAATATTCTATGATGATCAAAATCGCCGTGATCTAGAAGATAAAATCCACATGCGAATCCATTGCATCAACCTCAGAGTGGGAAAGGAATGTAGAGGTAATAATGAAACCTTTAGAGTTAATCTTTATGTCTTCAGAGCAACACTACAGCAGAATAGAGTGTCCAAGAATTGTGCAGCTTCATTGTTGTTTAAACACAAACAAAACACAAGACTCCTCACTCCCCAGGAAAAAACCTCTCTAGCTCCTAAATACCCTTATAGATCTCCAGGATGTGGTGTCAGCATGTGAGAGCAGGTTGAGGTTTGATACTGCCTTCTAAAGCACAGCAAGGACAGTGTACCGTGGGCATGCATGTGAGAACAGGGTGTACAGCATAGACTCATCTATCTCATCACAGAGTGTTGCTGGTGTAATTCTGCTGCTGGCTGGAGCAAGAGGCTGGTCCAGAAATGAGGAACCTCAGCAGAGCATTTGCATGCGTTAGTACTCCACTCAGTGCTGGCACAAGTGAAGGCTGAGTGTTGGTGTTTACTGCTGACCATGGGTTGGTTCTGCTGTCAGACACTTTACATTTCTGAGGAATGGTGTTCAGAGCTGCTTTGCTTTCAGGACACTCAAAAGGGCAAGAATACATTATTTCCTTCCCTAATTTGTTCTGATGCCATGGAAAGCACCTGCAGCTGGCCCTGGTTTACTTTTTGCAGACTTGTACATAACCTGCTTCCTTTCTTGTAAATGCAGTCATCAAATTCTGTTTATAGATGTTTCATATGTCTTTTTTTCTCACTCAGACTTCCAGCCTCCAGAGGGGAAGCAGAGAGACTGTTTACTGCAGATTGTTTGCCGTGATGGGAAGACCGTTAACCTCTGTGCAGAGAGCGCAGATGACTGCCTGTAAGTCTGTGAGACAATATGGGGTTTGCCACCTCTTCCTCTTTATATGGGTTTTTCTCTCCCTAATTATTTTGCTTCCTTCAGACTTTTTCAGAAAGTTTTCAAGCAAATAAAAGCAGACTGTCAGTGGTATAAAGGATACCTCTCCTTTAAGAAGTTATTTTGCTGGTTAAGTCACTGAAAACACTGAAGGGTGAGGAGGAGCATAAGATTTTTGTTGGTACTATGAGCACTAAACTGAGCTTGGCTCTGTAGAGTCAGTAATGTCTATCACAGCAGTTGCCAGTATGCCTGCTGGGCGTCCTTGTTTGAGCATGGCTGCCTCTTACCTAGCTGGTGAGCACACAGTAAGGACATTGAAAACCACAGCTGTTCCTTCTTCTGTTCCTCCTCGTTACTCCAAAGAAATAAATTGTTTCTCAGCCTTGGTGTAACATTCATTTTAGTGGATAGTTAAGCAGTGACATGTGCAACGGCTTAATCTCTACTCCTGCAGTACCTGTACTTGCTAATCTTGTTTTTTTCATAGTCCTAAAGAGACTATGGAATTTTTATCAGTGTTCTACTAAACAATGGGCTGTTTTTTTCAGGGCATGGAAAATAGCTCTCCAGGACGCCAGAACAAACACAGTAAGTGTTATCTAGACTTGATAATGATAGAGAGCCAGCATGTTAGTGCTAGCAACTGACCTCTGAAACCATGTTCAGTCCTTCTCTGCTAGAGAAAAACAGGGTCATGAGCACGATAGTAAGGCTTGTGGGTGGGGAAAAGAATTTACCTCCAGAATACAGGCATATGTTGGCCTTGCAGACAAGTCTGGGCAAATACATGCTGGGTGGAAGTGAATGACATCAGGGAATTATTTCCTTGGATGGAAGGGAATTTTTGAGAAGCTGGTCTATAAGAGAAGTGGGCACTGAGGCTGTGAGAAGAAGTAAATCATCTGCACCCAGTAAAAATGCACTTTCCCCTCCTATTGCTTGTTCCCTACCAACAACACAGTGCTGAAGGAAGCTGACTGCAGAGAAGCTGTTTATGTAGCTGCATTATATTGTGGGTTGCAGAGATACAAGGAAGAGCAAGAAGTGCTTATATGGGAGTGAAGCAGTGCCAAGGAGTATATTACCTCTCTCTATACAGTACATGTGGAGAGGAACTAGGTCAGGAATTATAAAAACCTCTCTGTGAGTCCTCGAGTTCTATAGATAACTGTCTTTGGGAACCTCATCCATCCTCTTGTGGGTATTTTCCTCCAGAGTACTCTTCCAATGGCTAGCTTGAACTGGCCTGAGATGTGTCGGTTTCATGTGGAAATGCTGGGGTTTCTCGAAGCTTATCTCAGTGTTCAGTCAGTCACATTAATGTTGCTGCTGTACTGAAACATCTGCCTTGTGAGATAACTTAGAGCTGTAGATGTGCATAAATGTGGCACTAGGGAAGTTGCTTCAGTGGGTAGGGTGAGGATGAGTTGACAGTTGGAGCTGATGATTTTGTAGGTCTGTAGCGGGTTGGGGTTAATGAACTGCTTTGCATTCTCCACCAATTATAGCGGGTTCAAATCAATGAACTGCCCGCATTCTCTGCAGTAAGGTCTCGATGACATCTCGGATAAATTTGCCAGACAATGAAATAGCTTAGGATACTGGACAGAAGTTTATTAACTTAATAGCTGTATACAGACAAAAAAGAAAAAAAAGAAAAAGAAAGGAAAATAAACCCCAGCAAGTTTGTGCACTAAAACTAGAAACTGCGTCACAAAATGCCATTACACTACCTGAGGAAAATACCACGGGAAGTCACTATCGTTTGGGCCTTGGGTCACATCAGAGATCTGGACAACAACAAAAACATGCTAACCAGAGATGAGTTCTACCACCCTCTCCCTTAACGCCCCAATTGCAACCCCTGGTGCGGGCGACATGCATTTCCAATAAAACTCCAGTCTCTGTTCTTCCGATCCAAGATTTAAGGACTCTCAAGTCCTTCTGCTTTTCTTAACTGCGCACGGAGTTATCCCCCAAACTTAAAGCACCCCCAGTCTTCCTCAGCGGCAGAAAATGACAAACAGCTTCTCTTCCTGTTGACCAGTCTCTCCAGAATGGCAGCGATCCATCGCACAGCCCAGGTCATGTGGGGATTCCAAGATGGAGACAGATTGCGTGGCTGTATCAACAGGGCCACCTCCACACTGCACTAGGCCGAGAGGGTTCTCAAGACCCTCTCCTCTCTTCTCTCCTACTGTCTCAGCTCCAGGGGGGAAGAGAGGGCACCCCAGTCCACCACAAAATGCTGAAGCTGCGCTGTGGGGGGTGGTTGCACTCAAATCTTGCTTCCAAGATCGCCCGGATCGCAGCGTCAGGTTCAGGCCGAAAACAAAAGGGCTGCGCAGAGCTGGGGGGTACAGCGGCACGAATCGGGGTCTTCCCAAGACCACTGAAAAACCGTGGCAAAAGTGAGGGCTGCCCATTACTGGGTGAGGAGCTGTGCAAACCGGAGTGTCCTCCGTTCCTGAAGCAGCAGCACCACTAGAAGCCGAGGCGAATCACAGCTGGCAATCTGGCTGGGGGGCATGGAGCCACGCAAACGTGGTGCATCTGCTCTTCCCACAGTAGCAGCGGCGTCGCTGGAATGCGCGGCTGAACCGCATTCCCCGCTACCACCCCCCCCACACCGTCCCGAGAACAAGAGTAAGTGCAGAGTCTTGCATCTGGGCAAGAACAACCCTAGGTACCAGTACAAACTGGGGACTNAGAAGAGGAGACTGAGGGGTGACCTCATTAATGTCTACAAATATTTGAGGGGTGCGTGTCAGGAGGATGGCACTGGGCTGTTCTGGGTGTCAACTAGTGATAAGACGAGGGGCAATGGTTGTAAGCTGGAACATAGGAGGTTCCACATCAACCTGAGAAGGAACTTGTTCCTGGTGAGGTTGACGGAGCACTGGAACAGGCTGCCCAGGGGGGTTGTGGAGTCTCCTTCTCTGGAGATATTCAAGACCCGACTGGACGGGTTCCTGTGTGACTTGGTCTAGGTGATCCTGCTGTTGCAGGGGGATTGGACTAGATGATCTTTCGAGGTCCCTTCCGATCCGTAATGATTCTATGATTCTAACAGGCAGTGGGGGGGGAGGGGGCACTCGGCTTAGAGCCCGCAGCCCAAGAGAGCCTGCAGCACACAGCAGAGCGAGCACACTGCTTCCTTCTTCTGACCAGCAAAACAAACCGCCTGCTCTGCTTTTTATAGGCTGACCCCGACATGCACATCCGGAGCAGGTCCAGGACCAGTGACACCTTCCCCCAGGACAAGTTCCCTGTGGGGGAGGGGTCCTCCAAAGCAAAACAACTCCTTTTCTTCTTCATGAAAGCAGAACTGCTGTACATTTGAAAATGCTAGCAATTTTCAAACTACAACAAGGTCTCTTCCAACCTTAATGATTCTGTGACTGCAGCCATGCACTGGTGTTCAACGAGAAGTGAAGGAATTGTCCTCACATAGAGGTCTGCTTTAGCTTTAGGAGCCTTCTCTTGCTTACATGCGAGAGGGTGATTCCTGTTTTCAAGAATTAGGGGCTGCTGCTTTTCATGTCTGTCCTTGTGCTGCCAGCCCTGCTCAGTGGCATTCAGAACATGCCCGTGCATCACCTCTGTCAGTGGAGGCAGAGCCCTAATCCCAAAAATAGGGCAGGTAGCTCTGCTCAAGCTATAAATCACCACTTTCCAAAGCTTTTAAAGGTCCCCAGCAAGGACTTAAACTGACCAGGTAGCTGGGGTTGAGTCTGACACAGTTTTCAAAACCACTGAGCGCCCAGCAGTGCCTCATAACTTCACTGAAACAGTGGGGTGATCACCCTGGCTGTGAGAGCTATGTTATGTACAGATGCCTGCAGGTCTGTGTGGTACACCTGTACGGAATTCCCTGGAGCAGAACAGAATGCACTTACTGATCCCATGTCAGCATTTGGACATAGCAGGTGGTGAAATACTTTCCCCTTCATCCAGTGCTTTCAACCATGTGTTTCAAGCAATCCTTAGGCTCTCCACCACAAGTCTGACTTGGGATATGGCCATAGAATGCCCTCAGAATGGCCTGTCTGTAGTCCAGGTGTAAGAGACAACAGAAACATTCTCCGTTCAACTATTAAAATGCTCACATGTAAATTTTAAAAGGATAACTTTATTCCTTGGGATAGGGCACTGACTGAAAGCATCACTGCAGACTTCATGTATTGCGGGAGGAGTACAAGGCTGCTGTAACAAAATTATCTTTGAGAGCTCCTTGTAGATAGGGTCATGTGAGTTATTACTTCTGCTTCACGGTGGTCTCCAAACAGGACTAGAATTACAAGTAGTGTTTGTGATGTAATTCTTTTTAGAACAGCCATGCTCCTCAAATCCCCACAGTTAAACCTCTTTCTGTAGGTTTTGTTTGAAGTCTCCTCACAGCCAGGAGTTGAGAGGTGGCTACAAACTGTGACAGCATTCTGCTAAAATGTTTGGGTGATACTTTTGGCTACTGCAGAACTTGGTGATACCACGGTAGGGTACCACGAAGCGGGAAGCTTTGTTGTGAAAACTTGTTTTATCTGCAAACAGGATGAACATGATGGGTCATTTGGTAAACAGAGGCCATGCACTGATGGAAGGAGTGGGTATGCTTGTGTATACACTTGTGGGTGTGTACAGGTGCATACGGGTAAGGAATGACACGGCTCCTTCCCAGGGCTGGTCAGACATTCGTATCCTCCCAGTTCTGCTTTCCAAGTACTTACTCTGTGCAGCCTTTCGTAAGGGTTGCTTTCTCAGCATGCAGTATGTCTAGAAGTTACTCTTTCTTTGGGATAATTTTTAATTCGTGCACTGCTTTAACTGGCTGTAGGAACAGGTGATGACTGCTGTTTTTCCATGGTGTTTAGGGCTACGTGGGATCTGATGTGATGTATGATGAAACTGCCATTTCCTCGGCACCGCCACCCTATACAGCTTATGCCACACCATCACCTGACGTAAGAGCTGCATTCAAATTAATGGAGGTTACCCTTCAGGCACTCAGACCACGCTCCCAGAGCACTGTGTTTCACAGCTCTAGGGTTTGTACAAAAGGAGAACGAGAGTAAAGCACCAACGATCTCCTGTCAATCCTGTCGGGGATGGATTTGCTTTGAAAGGGATGAGGTAGATTTGTTGGGAGGTATATGAAGAGACAGCTGCTCGGTGAACCTGGAAAACACAGCTTCTTAGGGCAGAAGTGATTGATTTGGCTAATCTTGAGAAGTATTTGCCATGCAGCTTTTAACAGAAGGGGCTGTGACTGCAGTTCCACACTCAGTAAGCACTGCAAGGATATAAAATCAGGAGAATTAAAAGAGGATTTAATGACTGGAGCTGTCACTTATAAGTGTTAAGGATTTTGTTGTATACAAGATGTCATGGCAACAGAACTCCAGCTCCTGGAGGCACAGTTCTTTTGCAGTGGAAGGAGCATCATTGGGTGAAACCAGTAGACATTGGAGATTCCTAGATGATCTGAGTGACACATAAAGGGATAGCTTGGGGTAGTGTTGCACTACAAGTGCTCTGCTCCAGCCCCTCGCTGTTAACAATGGTTGTTAAGAGCTACATGTGGTACAGGGCGCAAGATCAGGGCGGGCAGTGGGCCTTTTATGTAGAAGAAAGTTGCTTCTAATACATGTGGCTATGGAGTATTTGCCCTGACTCTGACATTCACTTGCGCTGTGCTAGAGGAAAGCTGGAGCTCCGTGGCATCCACTGCTGTCTCCCTGGCACTTCTGAACCCTCCAGAGAGGTCATGGTGAGGCTGGTGTGGCTCTGCCTCATGATCCAGCCCCTGCCTCTGCCTCTCACCCACCAGGAAGGTTGAAGAGTGAATGCCACATAGGAGGAGCACTTATTTCAAGCACCTGTTGTGAATCCTGCCCAGGGAGTAGATGGGCTGTATCAGTCCAGATTGGGTACCTGAATGCAACTTTGGCTGCATTAGAAATGAGGGGGAATTGAACACAGTGCATGATCTGACAGACAGCAAAAGACACTTCTGTGATGGACGTTTATATCTCACCAGGTTTATGGCTATGGCTACGATCAGTACAACGGTGCTTATCCACCTGCTGGTCCTCAAGTCTTCTATGCCTCCAATGGACAAGCGTACGCTGTTCCCTATCAGTATCCGTACCAAGGTAATCAACCAGATCTTTCCCCTTCCTGTAGAAGACACTTGGGTCAGTCTTTCTGGCTTTAATTCCTTTAATCATCCTTTACCACCCATCAGTCCTGCACAGCAGTGAGAGAAAGAAACCTGACTTGTAACTGGAGTCAAGCCCCGTTTCACACCAAAGCAAGTACAGTGCTGTCTGTATTGAGTGGTTTATCCTTCCTCATGTGATCCCAACATATTTGAATGGCTTCAGAAAATTGTTGAAGCCCACAGAACTTGTAACCACAGCAGGCACCGTGTTTTCTAAAGAAAGACAGAAAAGCAAGGACAAGATGGAGTCAGAACTCCATACTGGGCGTTGAGGGAGCTTTCGATTTATCTGTTGACCTTGTCCCTAGCTTGCTTAGTACTGATGTGCAGCTATGATGTCGGAGTTAACTGTGAGTTTCAAAGGCAAATCCACTGCAAAGCACAGTTAACTGATTCTTTCCCCACATGCTAGAAGTGTTGTAAGGCAGCACATTCAGCCTTTTGAGGTTTCCTGTTGCTGTGTTCAGGTCTGGATAGCTTTCCATCCTGATCAAAGAGGAAGGAGCAAACTCTTAGGGTGCTTTACATAGCCCAAATCCTACAGAACTGGCGTACTGGAGTGGATCAAACTTACTAATTGTTTGCAAACAGCAGTTACTGTTCAGAAATGCTTTCAGTTTTGAGGATCACCTTTTCTCCATTTGACATTTGCCAGATTATTTCATTGGCTTTTTTTCATTGCAAAGGAATTTCATCAGCCTAAAGCTTTTAAAGCTTTCCTCAAATAAGTGAATTCCTAAGATACAGATCATATTGTTTCAAACACAGAAGGTGGGTTCTGTTGGGAGCTGAAAAGCATCAGCTAGTTCAAAGTCCCAGAACCATTTCTAGAAACTACCAGGAGGTCTTGGCAATCAAACCTGTGTGATGAACTTGCAGCATCAAATGGCAACTCTCCTAAACAGTTTGCAAGCCCAGCATGTTTAGATACTAGTTGTAGGTTGGGCATAGTAACTATTCCTTCACTAGAGGTTGCTGTATCTAAGTCTCAGGGTCACATGCACTATGGCAACTAACATAACCCCTGTGCTTTTGGTTTGTTTCTCATTCTCTGAGCTGACAGAATCCTTCTCATGAGATTCCCAGACATACATCTGGGAGTCTGCCACTGTATGGGCTTCAGTTAGCTATTGCGAAGAAACCCCATTGTAGTTACCTTTAAGAATATTTCCACTTCCTGAACTGTCTGGAAGGGAAAGTGGTGCTGCTCTGCTGACTTTGCAGTGGGAGCTAAATCACAGAACATGACACGTGGAGCTTGTACCAGTCTGTTGCAAAGCAAGGGTCAGCCAATGGCTTCTTGGATCTTAGGGTCATTTCTTACTGCTGGGTTAGTCTTCATCTGAAAGAAGTGGTGTATCTGTCTCCATGCAACAGATCAGTCAAGGGAGTGAAGGCTGACTTCAAGCAGTAGGGAGTAAAAGTAGAGTAAATAACTAATACACAGATTCTGACAAACCGCTGGCTTAAAAGCAGCCCAAGAGGGTTTTGTGGTGTGAGATGTTTTAGCTTGGAGGAGACTGAGGGGTGACCTCATTAATGTCTATAAATATTTGAGGGGTGCGTGTCAGGAGGATGGCACTGGGCTGTTCTCGGTGTCATGCGGTGATAGGACAAGGGGCAATGGTTGTAAGCTGGAACATAGGAGGTTCCACATCAACCTGAGAAGGAACTTCTTCACGGTGAGGGTGACGGAGCACTGGAACAGGCTGCCCAGGGGGGTTGTGGAGTCTCCCTCACTGGAGATATTCAAGACCCGTCTGGATGAGTTCCTGTGTGACTTGGTTTAGGTGATCCTGCTGTTGCAGGCGGATTGGACTAGATGATCTTTCGAGGTCCCTTCCAATCTGTAGTGATTCTATGATTCTATGTTAACTGTGTTATTTGCCTTAACTTTACAGTTGAATCAGCTTTGACTCATTTCTTGCACTAACTGCACCATGTGCTTGATGAAAGGATGCATGTAATTAATGAGTTACTTGCTAATATAAACAAAGAACAGTGTTTGGGTTTCCATTTGTGATGAGCTTTTCTCCCAGGTGTTAAACTGTTACAGAGCTACAAGCATTGTTCAGCCTCTGGGTTTATTTAAGAAGTGTGGAGGCTGAACCCAAAGCAGAGACATGTCTAAGTAGTAGTGCTCAGTGGAAGGAGGAGAGACTAGATGATCTTTCGAGGTCCCTTCCAATCCCTAATGATTCTGTGATTCTGACCGTGAAAGACTGGACATGTTGTGAAATCACAAAGATCATTAAGATGCGCATTGCTTTTGCCCTCCTCCTAACAAGCTCTTACTCCCTAGGTCCTTATGGGCAGCCCCCTGCAAACCACATCATCATTCGAGAGCGCTACCGTGACAGTGATGGAGACCTGGCACTGGGCATGCTTGCTGGAGCAGCCACTGGAATGGCTCTGGGATCATTATTCTGGGTCTTCTAGGTTACCTCTCCCTTATCTTTGTAGTTCCAAAAAACTTTATCGTGTGCAATAAGATATTGGCAATGTTGTTTACTGTTAAACTTTAAGAAACGTAATAGTTACTCTTCAGTAGTGACATCTTAACTGATTCTTAATTGTCTTAAGGAGCGCTTAATGGCACCATTTAGTTGACTGATTGGAGATGGCATGTGCTGCTCTTGAATCCTGCTCCGGTATTTGGAGTTAGGAGGGTCTGTACTGGTAAGAATCAATGTGAACACCAATGTAACATGATAGCAGTCACAAGCTTTATGAACAGACTGTGATTGTAAACACTCTAGAAACAAATAGGTTTTTCGGGGGGTCTAAACTCTGGCCCAATTAGGAGGTTGACAAGAGCCCTGTATTAGTGTGTTCTACTGACTTCTAAACATTCCCTAAGCAAACACACAGCTCAGCAGAAGCTCCTTGGCATTAAGTCGTCTGCAATGCTTGAGAATAATTTTAGTTTTCAAACTTGCCTGCAGATGGTAGTGCATTTCCTTAGGTGTACTTCTACACTTGGCTCTCACACCATCCTGGGAAGGTTGTCTTTGTGCTAAGAAGCTGCAGCCCTCCTCAGTTCTTTTATTGTCCCTGAAATGTGAATGACCAGTTGCAAGGAAGGCCAACATTTGTTGTCTTGCTTCCCTCTTTGTCCTGAATCCCTCTCCTCTGGTGATATGGAAGTAATGGATCTGTAGCTTTTCAAGTGGTTTTGCTTCTCTGTAGAAGAGTCACCTCAGACATTGTACCAGCAGCACTGCTGAAGAAGAGGCCACTGTCCAATGTCATTACTCATTACTATCAGTCTGCAGGAGAAGGACCAACTGGAATGACCCTTGCCCTCTTGGGCTGACCAGAACCCCTCTGCAGGCAGTAAGTCAGGAGGGGAGAGACAAACAGCACAAGCAGACCCTGCACACAGGCACTTTGCTATTGGCTGCCTTGCCATGGCTAGGATACAAATAGCCTCCAACGTTTCCTCCCCCAGGTTTGTTATTTGCAGCTAGTTGTGTCCAGTGCTGAGCCTGGGTTTGCTCTGTGCACGCTTCCCCTTTACGCTTAGTAGGTCTTTCGTTCCCTCTGTGACTTGTTAAGGAAAACACTCCAGAGAACCTGGCTGGCTTTGCTTGTGTGTCTGATTGTTCTCCCAGTATGCTCCTACAGACTGCTGTGGGCTGTAACCCAGAGTGTGGCTGTTGCATGCGTCATGCAGCCTGTTGCCTTGTCATCTTGTCCTTGCTGAGCTGTGCTTGGCAGGGGAAAGACAGCTCTGAAGAAACACACATGCTTTCCTGTTCAGGTGAAAGAAACAGGGTGCCTAAGAGGAGTTCTTCATAGCAAGAGGACTTACTTTTATACTCTCACTTCCAGCTTCCATGTACTCATGCTGATTTACTACACTGTAAGTCTTTCTTGTTCTTCCATTCAGAGGTAGGTTTATTTCCTTAAGGCTCATGGTGTTTGAGATAAGTCAGGAAAGATGCAAATAGATGAGAACTTGCACTTTGGATCAAGCCTCAACCTTTTTTCTTTTGGTCTTAAAGCTGACTTGGCTCTTTGCTACATATTGAAGCAGTAGAGGTCTCAGACAAGAGCTTTGGCAGCAGCCAGAGGAAGCACTAAGCTTTCTTGACTGTTAGGGCCAGCCCAACAAACTGAAATCATCAGGAGTCAACAGACAGCTGTATCTTGGCTGCATTACTGAGTGATCCTAATCCAGGGAACGTAAATGTCTTTCAAGAAGCTTTGGCTTGGGACAGCCCAGCAGCATACATGCGTATCCTTTCACAGGAGGTACAGGCTGCCTGTGTTCTGCCAGGGCAATGGGCTGAAAGGACTTGCTGGAGGCTCCAAAGAGGATTAATGCAAGTTTCCTACTGCTGGTCCAAAAGAAGTGGAGACCGCTAATGTAAGGCTGGTACCCTTGAAGTCAAAAAGATGGGGACGATCTGGAACTTAAGTGAACAATCATTTCTATCCTGTGTAAGCCACGAGATAACCTTGAAGCTGATGACAGGTCTACACTGCTGTTCTGACTGTGCTTTGAACTGTAGCTGTTGTGCAGAATGGCTCCAGCTCTTCTCCCCCAAGGTGGTTTTTAGCTTGTACGGGGTGGGGGAGAATAAAACAATTGAACCTCACTGCGATTTCTTTTGAATTTCATGATTGTTACAGAATAGCACTAAGTGAATCAGCTGCTGGTTTATTTTAAGCTCAGCGCTTTATTGCGTGCATTGTTGGGGGGGGTTTTCTTGCAAGAACTTCAGAAGTTCTTCAAGTGAAGCACAGAATGATTGCAAAACATTCCAGGGTTGAATTCAAAGCAAGAAATGTGGAGAGTTTTGTTCATAATGAAGTCACTCTCCAATAAAAAAGGACACTTAGCCCTCCTCAAAGGGAAAAGGAAAGTTACAAACTGATGCTGAAGATTCTAGTTCCAACTTGGTCACAAGAGGCTGCTGTTCCAGTTAGCAAAATTGCTGTTCCCTGGGCAAAAGCAAGCAGACAAAACTGTGCTAGAGCATCAAATCAAGTTACTGAGGTGCAGAAACAGGAGTGGAAATGCCTTGCTGCACAAAGCAGAAGCATGGGGAAAGCCACTTGAATGTGCTGGTTGTTAAAGCTCAGGAACAGAGTGGAGCTTTACTCATGTGTCCAGTAATGTCTGCCTGGATATGGAGCCATGCCTGGTACTTCCTCTCTCTGGCTCTATGTAGGTGCTGAAAGAACCAAGGCCAGAGCAGGTGTGGCTTGGAGGGACTGCCAGGCTTGCTTCTGCAGACATGAGATACCATAGCAATGGGAAGAGGTAGTGGGTGTGGCAAGATCATTTTCAAAACAGATTGAAAGGATGGTCTTGACTAGGTGTTCATGTGTGAGCAGTGCTGTTCCTGATGTCATGATTCCAGTTCCACACACAGAGCACCCAAGCACATGCTGTCCTACCTGGGACCCAACACTTGGCCTCCCTAGAGCTATGGGAGGTTCACAGCTGGCTACAGTGTCACTTCATTTTGTAGCATATGCCATCCCTGAAGGGTGACTACACCTGCTGTGGCAGTTACAGATCGGTGCTCACAGAGGCCACCAGTCTCTGTAGGCTCAGCTGGGCAGAGCCAGGCTTCCAGAGAATGGGGTGGAGACACTCAGCCTTCTGCTCAATCTGACCATACTAGAGATGAACCAGAGCCCCTTCTCAAATCCTTAGTTAGATATGAAAACAGCTATGGGCTTCTTTTGCCTGACCATGGGTGCTAGGGTGTCACTTCTTGTAGTGAGTGGGTAAAGGAGAGGAGGAGGCGGTGTTTCTGTACAGAACAACTGCACTGACCTTGGGCAGAGACACATCTCTGAGTGCTGAAGCACATTCTGAGCTCTGCCTAGATAGAGCTATGCAGCACTGGCTTTTTTTTGTTTATTCTTCAGTGGAGATTCAGTAGGTGAACCAGCTAAGCAAGTGGAGCTAAGTTCAAAATTCACCCACAGGTTCCTCAGATGTGTTTGTGGCTTTTCCTCCTCATGAGGCATCTAATATAGGTGCGTGCAGATCATGGAGGGCTGCATGCAACAAGCATTTCCCACCAGATCCTTCATACTGTTGTGCACTATCTCACCTGCTGCTTTTCCTACATGTCTTCTTTATTCATTTATAGCAAAATATCCTCAGCAATAAAATTCCTGTTTCAGTGTCATTGTTTTGTCTTGATACATTTACTAGCCTTCAATCCATGTTTCTCCTCTAATTGGTCTGTGGGTGTGTGTTTGTCAAATACACAGTCATCCTGCAGCAGATTTCCTTTCCAAGGAACTGGTGCTGGAATGAGTTCTGAGCAGCTCCCACCTCCCCTCAACACTTACAAGGGCCACTTTGGTAGAAAAATGAACGAAGACAGCTGTGGCTGCTGTAGTTGAGCTCAGGCTGTACCTGAGTTAACATTCGCTAAGGATGATGGAATGTGTGAAACCACCAACGCAATCCTGTGCTAACACCACTACAGCAGAGTTAAAGTTAAGGCCTGTTTGCTTTTTCATGGAGTTGAAGCTCAGAAATGCTCTGTCTTGAACACGTGCACCACTGATCCTAGAGGAGTGGGTGAAGAGACATAGAAATGGAATGTTGGATTAGCTAAGCAGCGTCATGCCTGGTTTGTACTTGGATGAGACAGTCTGGGTACCCCAGGTGCTGAGGCTTACCTTGCTCCAGCAGGTGGGGGTTGAACTTAGATGATCTTCCAAGGTCCCTTCCAACCCGTAACATTCTGTGATAAATTTACTCTTTGTGTTACCACATCAGCATCTTCGTAGTGTCACGGTGAGCAGCTTGGAGCACTGCTGTTGCCCTGGGCAAAACACTACTGGTTGCTGTACTGGTATATCATGTTGATCAACTGCTTCAGCAGGCTGGGGGGACACACAAATGAGCACACTCACTGGATGACCACAGCTAACTCCTCCACCTAAAGGCATACTGTGCTTGCTGGGAATGAACCTCCTTGTCAAGAGAACCACAGTGCATTTTGTCAACCCCTATCCTTTGCTTTATGCACATCTTGTTTTCACTGTCAAGGAGTAATTATGATTTGTTTTTAGCCACTAATACGGAGGAGGAATGAGAACACAACTGCTGTTACAAGGAGTCAGCTGGTATAGAAGTGCACGTTGCTTTACAACCCAACAACCCAACAAGCTATGGTGGCTGTGCTTGTTTTTACCACTCATCAGTCCCATGTGATGGATTTACTAGGCTGAGAAGACACTTAGCCCTGCTACCCATTGCAGAACTCACTGCACTGAAACTTCTACAGCAGCACAAGGCAGGGAACAAAGTTTGCTGGGCAAGGCTGAGCAGCTCCAAAGCTTCCCCAACTGCCTCATTCCCAGCCTAGCAACAGCAGACAGGATTCTGCCTCTGTTACTGCTTTCCCTGGAGCCATTCAAGGTCAGACTGGATGGGGCTTTGGAAAATCTGTTCTAGTAAGAAATGTCCCTGCTTGTTGTAGGAAGGTTGAACTAAATGATGTGTGGAGGTCCCTTCCAGCCCTCTGATTCTAAAACCACTACCACAAGTTCTTCCCAATACCCTGAGACACTGGCCTGAGCCCAGAGCCTGGGAGGTGGGGGTCCCTACAATATTTTTGCCCAAGACACTTGTATCAACATCAAATACATTGTTCTGGTCAACTACACAAGGTGAGCAAAAGTCCCTCAAATATCTCATCTGGCATTAGCATCTCTATAGCAGTAACAACAACCTAATACAATACAAACTAAACCAGGAGGTATTAGCGACAAAACATTGAGGTTCAATTAATGTCTGTTCACCAGGCAGGGCTATGACACACAATCTCTTTTAAAACAGACCTCATCATTCACATAAGACAGGAAATGGGACACAAAACAAACAGCAGCGGCTGCAGAGAGTAGAAAAAACAGCACTTGCTTCATTCATGGTCTTCCACTGTGCCATAAAAGCTTCTTCACATCAGCATTTGGAGACGAAAGTCCAAAGATAAAGCTCCCTGTGCTGAACTCTGCCTTTCTTCTGTTGAACACCCAACTGCATGCAGTTTTGGGTTCATCTGCTTTAGGTGATCCTGCTTGAGCAGGGAGGGCTGGACTAAGTCATTCATGGCAGCTGCAGGCTGCTTGGCCTGCCCTTCAACAAGTTATGACACTGTAATGCGACACACAGCAGGGTTCTGGCCGGTGTTGGAGCCGGGCTTTGAGAGGGGAACTCTTGTCAAATCAAGGTGGGCATGAAAAACAGTGGCCAACGAGACTCCACAGCCCTGCTTACAAGGGGCCCCAGCCGCTGCCCAGACTGCAAAGTGCTCATGACACCAGTACGCTGGCTGATGTCTGACTTACAGGGCAGCGCTGGTCCCAAAGGGCTCCTTCTCTCTGATTCAACCATGACCCACACCCGCTAACAGGGCAGTCACCCCATACAGGCTGCCCACTGAGTACTAAAGCTCTCAGACTCCAACCCTGCTTACAGGTGGGCCAATGCCCAGGGAGCCGCAGAGCTCAGCCTTCCCTCACAGCATAGGAATGAGACTCAGCAGCCAGGCACTGGAGCTGCACGGCCAAAGGCCAGAGACCAGGGCCCAGCCCTCAAAACCGGGGAGGCAGACATCTGGCCCTATGCCTCTGAAAAGCCAGGGCCAGATCTGCCCTCCTGGTTACAGAGGGGTCCTCCTTTCAAGCATCCCCCGAAGAGTGCTGGGGGCAGGCACAGCCCTGCTTACAGGGCACTGCCCCTCACCTCACTCTCTAAAAGCCGCACGGAGCTTGAGGCTCTGGCCTGACACCCACTTATGGGCCAGCCAGCTTGGATGCAGCACAACATCAGAACATTCTTCAGGAGACCAGGAAGCAACCTCAATTGCAACCATGGGGCAAGGTCACTCCAGCCAAAATCAGCACTAAAGGTGGGACAGTGCCCTCTGGCACAGATTCTTCAGTTTGCACCCACTCAGGGGCCAGGGAGGGCTCGTTCCCAGAGGCTGACTAAAGCAACTGCCCCAGCCCTGCTTACAGGGGGCTGTGGATGCTCAAGGGCAGGGGTCCTCAAACTTTTCAAACAGGGGGCCGGGTCACTCTCCCTCAGACAGTGTCAGGGGCCAGGCTGCAGTTTGTCCTGCCTGAAAGTGGGAGGGAGAGACAGGGAACTGCCCGCCTCAGCCTGGCCACTCAGTCAGCGGGAAGAAGCCAACTGTGGCTGCTCGGCAGGGGTGGGGTGGGGGGCGGTGTAAATACGGGCAGAGCGGCAGGCCGTATCCAGCCCGTGGGCCAGGGTTTGAGGACCCCTGCTCAAGGGGACCCAACGGGACACAGAGAATTACACAAACCCTGAGTACAGGGCTGTCATGCTGGAACATCACCAGTAGGACAGGCAACCAACCAGGCACAGACCCAGAGCCTGACTATAGGCTGGCCCCTTGCCCACACTACAGCCAAGTGGCTTTACTCTGTCCTTCCAATAAAGCAATAGGCCCAGACCCCATCTCCTTGTTACCGCACAGAGCCACTCTTTCCCTCCCAAGAACTTCTATCTAAACTGTGCTGCAGCACTTCTAGGGTTCTGTGCTAACAGAGGCCTGCAAGGAAGCTCACTGCCTCACTCACTCACATGCTCAAACACAAACACAGGGGAAACAACTTCCCAGAAGGGAAAGCAAGCTCTGTGCAGCCACTGCCTGTGGGACCATCCTCCACGACAAGCAGGAGAAGAGAACCTCAGACCTGACCCTGGGGCTGCATGGAGGCCAACTTGAGGCTCAACACACCAAGGGACTTGGAGAGTGGCCAAGAGACAAATGCTGTGACACACCCCAACTGCAGGGCTTACAGGGGACAGGCCACCAGCAGCCACAAAGCCACTGGGGCCATGTGAGGTAAAGGAAGAAAGGGGGAAAGGGCCCCCCACTGATTACAGGGTGGCCAGGGGTTAGGAGAACTCCGTTTCCCAACTCAGGGCAAAGACTATGGCTCTCACCCTCCTTACAGGGCAGCCACTTGCTCCAGACAGCGAAAGGAACAAGATGGCCAAAGGCTAATGACAGCAAAAGCAAAGACCTCCCTTTTCCCCTCCAAAATGTATCCTTCTATGTCAAATACATTCTCTATTGGATTTCAAATCAATATGAACTGCCACAGACTCCACCCTCCTGCTAAAAACCCCTTACTTCCTCTACAATAACTCAGACTTTCAATCAGGACTGTCCTCTCTGCCACTCCCCTCCTCAGGTGGGGTGTTAGGGTTAGGTGTTGTGAAACAGAGTCTCATTTAAGAGGAGCCTTAGAGTGTAGAAACCTTCTATGATCAACAAGGGACAACTGGGCAAAGCTACCAGGTTAATTAACTGTGCTCAAACTTTGTCAGAGCTTTGCTCATTGTAACTCCATTAGCATCTAATGGATACAGCTACCTCCTTAGGGTACCTGCCTCTCCTGGGTTAAGAGCTCAACCCACACCCACTGGGTATGCACTTTGAATGCTTTGCACTCTCCTTGTCGATGAAAGCAAAAAACGTTCCACCCAAAGACTCTCTGAAGAGCTGATGTTCAGTGGAACTGGAAGCTCACATCTAGGCTGTGGCTGCCCGTTACCAGGTTGAATATACTATGACATGGACGACATACGGGGGGGGACGACACACGACCCTTAGGGATATGGTCCAGCGGTTAGACACTAGGAGAAAAGGTTGGACTCGATGACCCTGGAGGTCCTTTCCAGCCATGATGATTCTATGATTTTATGCTGTCTGTACAGCTTAGCCTTCAGGCATGGCTTGTGCTGGGCACACAACTTAGGAACCGGATAAACTTAACTATTACAAGTGAGCTTGTAAGCAATTCCTGCTTGGCATGGGCATTTACACATGTTCATCCTTCTCTTACACTCAAGCCATAGGTTGTGTGTGACAGGATTTATTGAGGTCTACAGACCCAGACATCAACAGAACCTCCCAACTGTGCGCAGTGCCTCCTTTGGAAGTCTCTCCACTTCTACATAAAGAGATCACAGAATCATAGAATCATTACGGATTGGAAGGGACCTCTAAAGATCACCGAGTCTAATCCCCCTGACACAGCAGGATCACCTACACCAAGTCACACAGGAACACATCCAGGCAGGCCTTGAACATCTCCAGTGAAGGAGACTCCACAACCAACCTGGGCAGCCTGTTCCAGTGTTCCATCACCCTCACGGTGAAGAAGTTCCTTCTCAGGTTGATGTGGAACCTTCTGTGTTCCACCTTACAACCATTGCCCCTCGTCCATGACACTGAGAATAGCACAGCTCCATCCTCCGGATACCCACCCTTTCCATATTTGTAGACATTAATGAGGTCACCCCTCAGTCTCCTCTTCTCCAAGCTAAAGAGAACCAACTCCCTCAGCCTCTCCTCATATTGGAGGTGCTCCACCTCCTTCATCATCTTTGTTGCC
>VXBP01005715.1:93136-142681 GCA_013400115.1 Rhinopomastus cyanomelas | reverse complement strand
TCATCCATCCACCTGGTTACGCCCTCATAAAAGGCTATCAGGTTGGTCAACCACAAATTTCCCTTTGTGAAGCCATGCTGACTGTCCCTAATGACCCTCCTGTCCTTGATGTGCCTGGAGACAGCCTCTAGAACAAATTGTTCCATCACCTTTCCTGGGATGGAGGTGAGGCTGACCGGTCTGTAGTTACCTGGGTCTTCCTTCTTTCCCTTTTTAAAGAGTGGGGTAACATTTGCTATCCTCCGGTCCCATGGCACCTCTCCTGTTCCCCAGGACCTAGCAAAGATGATGGAGAGTGGCCTAGCAATGACTTCCGCCATCTCCCTTAGTACACGCGGGTGCATCCCATCAGGGCCCATGGATTTGTGCACATCCAGTTTGCTCAACTTATCCCTAACCCAGTCGTCATCAAAGGCAGGCTCATCTCTTGCCTCATCTTCCTCTGGAGTCACAGCAGTCTGGGCTTGATATCAAGACAGCCCCCAGAAGTACCACGTTTTTACCTGCGGGTGTTAGTATCAATAAGTCAAATTGAGATCAACAACTTTTGAGTGTTAGTACCTCTTCTAGCTGAATCCCACTGAATGCTAACTGTGGAGAATGATGGTTACAAATCCCAGGGCAGGGTGTGGTGCCTACTGTCCTGGGTTCCACCTTAACATCTCCTGTCTAAGGCCTTAGAATTTCCTATTCCACACAGAAAGCCCCAAACCCATAGACACCCGCTCTTAGAACTCCAGAGTTTGCTGAAGATTGAGTTCATGGATAATACTACATTTTTACACCGGGTGACCTGACCAATAAACAAAGGAGTGAAAGTACATACCAGTAACACCTGGAAAACACAGAGCCCCACACATTACAGTAACAAACACTAATCCATGGAAAACCCAGTAGTGCCCAGTGGTGAGTGAAGGGCTAGAGAGGAGACAGGTGGCTACCAAGCCAGTAAAGGCTTTGGAACACGTGTTGTGTGAGGAACTGCTGAGGGAGCTGAGGCGGTTTAGCCTGGAGATTGAGGGAATACCTTTTTGCTCTTTACAACTACTTGCAAGGCGGCTGAAGAGACGCGGGGTTTGGTCTGTTCTCCCCAGTGGTCAGTGATAGGACGAGTGGAAACGGCCTTAAGCTACACCAGGGGAGGTTCAGGCTGGATGTCAGGAGGAATTTCTTTCCTGAAAGGGTTGTCAGGCACTGGAAGAGCCTGCCCAGGGAGGAGGTTGAGTCATCACCCATAACGCTGGTTTCAACCGCCAATCGGGTACCCCGACACTGCGGCACCGCCCCGAGCGCAGCGGGCACGGCTGCCCACGTCTGGGCCGGGCAGATGTGCTGCACGCGGGGCTGGGTACGGGCTAACGGCCCGCTAAGGGCAGCCCTGCGCACGCGCATAGCACAGGCGCGCTGCTCTCCATCCTGGTGGTAGCTGCACGAGCTGTGGCCGGCGGGGAGCAGCCGCTAGGCGGCGGCAGAGGGCCCGGGCCAGTCAGCAGCCAGGCTCGAGCGCGAGCAGGGAGACCCCTCCCCCCGTCCCGCGCCAGCCCCATGAGGGCAGCGAGCCTGCGCAGAGACTGAGCGTGCGTGAGGGGTTGTGCTACGTGCCTGTGGGGCTTCACAGCCTGGGCTCGGGCTTGCGCTCTAAATGCTGTGCGATGGTTTGTAAATCAGGCAAGTATCAGCCTCGAATGGCTGCTGCAGAGTCCCACAGAACACAGGCATAGCATGTAACCCCCGAGCGACGACAGTGCCACAGTCACAGCCTGTAACTCCTTAGCAACCCACAGCGTTCCACAGAACATAGTCACTGCCTGTAGCCTCTGAGCAACCTACGGAATACCATCAAGTCTGTAATCCCTGAGTGACCTGCAGAATCCCACAGAACTCCATCATAGCCTGTAACCCCTGAGCGACCCACAGAGTCCAGTCATAGCCTGTTAGCCCTGGCGACACCCTGTAAGCAATGAGCTCTGAACAAACAGGTGCCGAGTGACAGAAACCTGAGATTTAAGCAGTAGGTGCCACAGCACGGAAAAGCAGGAAAACAGTAAAAAAACGAGAAATTCTTGCCGACAGCTTTTTAACTTTCCCACTCCTACAGAACAGGAGTACACACAGCAGCAGTGTGTTAGAGATGCTGTTCGGGGACATCTGATTTTTGTTGCTACATGAAAAAAATCCACCTATAAAATTGCAGGAAGCAGCACTCCCACCAATCCTACTGCAAGCACTGACTCAACTCCATTAGAGGCAATTCACAGCATATTTTTGATCCCAGCTAATTTTAAATGGTATTTTCAATGGTAAGTGCTGGTCACTTACCAGCACTCTCAGGCAGACCTGCACTGGAGCACCATATCCCCATTCCCCAGGGCCTGTCCTATTCCCCACAGCTCGTGGCTGTCTGTGTCCACAGGGCTGGCTGCATACCCTGCCTGGTGCTGGAGAGAATCCAGGCCTTAAAGGCAGGACAAGGGATGGGAAAATCAGATCTGCACTCTCAGCAAACCCTGCTCTGCATGCCCCTGCACTGAATGAGCCTGGAGTCAGAACCCCCAGCCTGCACCTCTGCTTGTCCTGGTTTGAATTAGAACAGAACTAATTCTTGACAGTGATTTGACTTTTCAGCACAGTCTCTTCTATGTTACTGCACTTTTTGCAGTTAACATCACATGATTACAGAAGGGATTAGAAGGGTCTTTGAAAGATCATTGAAAAATCCCCTTGCCACAGCAAGATCACTTAGATCAAGTTGCACAGGTACATCTCCAGATGGGTTTTAAACATCTCCAGAGAAGGAGACTCCACAGCCTCTCTGGGCAGCCCCTTCCAGTGCTCTGTCACCCTCACTGCTGAGGAGTTCCTTCTCATATCTATATGGAACCTCCTATGTTCCAGCTCACACCCATTGCCCCTTCTATAACTGGATGTCACTGAGCAGAGCCTGGCTCCATCCTCCTGACACTTGCCCTTTCCATATTTGTAAACGTTAATGAGGTCACTCCTCAGTCTCCTTTTTTCCAAGCTGGAGAGATCTAGCTCCATCAGCCTTTCCTCATAAGGGAGGTGTTCGACCTCCTTCATCATCTTTGTGGTTTTGTGCTGGACTCTCTCCAGCAGTTCTGTGTCCGTCTTGAACTGAGGGGCCCAGAACTGGACACAATACTCCAGGTGTGGTCTCACCAGTGCAGAGTAGAGAGGGAGAAGAACCTCTCTTGATCTGCTAACCACCCCCCATTCTGATCCACCCCAGGATGCTGTTGGCCCTCTTGGCCACAACAACACATTGCTGGCTCATAGTCATCCTGCTGTCCACCAGGACCCCCAGGTCCCTTTCTCCTACACTGCTCTCCAACAGGTCAGTCCCCAACCTATACTGGTACCTGGGGTTGTTCCTGTCCAGATGCAAGACTCTACACTTGCCCGTGTTATACCTCATTAGATTTTTCTCTGCCCAGCTCTCCAGCCTGTCCAGGTCTCGCTGAATGGCAGCACAGTCTGCAGGGGTGTCGGCGACACCACCCAGCTTTGTGTCGTCAGCAAACTTGCTGACAGTGCATGCCAATCCCTCATCCAAGTCATCAATGAATAGATTGAACAGGACTGGTCCCAGCACCGACCCCTGGGGCACCCCACTAGATACAGGCCTCCAACTAGACTCTGTCCCGTTGACCACTACTCTCTGGCCTTTGTCCTGTAGCCAGTTCATGATCCACCTCACTACCAATCATCTAGACCACACTACCTCAGTTTTGCTGCGAGGATGCTTATGAGACCGTGTCAAATGCTTTACTGAAGTCAGGATAGACCACATCCACTGCTCTGCCATCATCTATCCACTTGGTTATGCCTTCATAAAAGGCTATCAGGTTGGTCAAGCATGACTTCCCTTTGGTGAAGCCATGCTGACTGTCCCTCATAACTGTCTTGTCCTTGATGTGCCTTTGTCTGTTCCCTACATCATTGTAATCTCATCACCATGAACCCCATAATAAATATTTGTATTCTTACAGGACTCTCCCAATCCTGAAAACTCCTTAAAGCTGAAATTTTTTTCAGCCTGTTTTTAGCCTCACTTACTCATTTATGCTATATCATCTCTAGCCTCTCCTCAGTTACCATACATCCTCTCCTTTTCCAAGACCTACCTCATGTTTTTCTTTCTTTCAATTTCCCCTTTCTTTACAGCTTTTCCTGTGTCCCTTCTCATTAAGCAAATGGAGAGAAATTGGCTTTTACTCCACTGCATGGCTGGCAACCAAGTAAGTCTCCAGCCCATTCAATTCAGCTTAATTCCTTTACTGTCTGACCTGGCTACTCTCTTCCGTTCCATCACACAAGAACCTATTGAGCTGCACCACAGCCTACAGAAATTATTATCTGATCTATATTCCCTGTTTGTGCTGAAAATGAACTCTGAGGAATCTAAACAGACCATTTCAGTTGGTACTGAGAGAGCAAAAGGTAAGTGCCTTTTGCTACATCTTTCTATAATTTCAGCTGGGGCAACCATGAAACCAAGAATAAGTGCAATGTTCTAACATACTCGGTCATGCAAAGACTGCGATATAGCAACAAATACAATGCTGAGAAGGCACAAAATACTCCCAACACTTGTGTTTTATGTTATAAAGGGCATGTTTATCATTCAGTGTTTGTCACTGAATGTATTTGTAGCAACTCAGGCACATGAAACATATTTTCAAAGACCAGAAGTCTTGCAGTGGAGTTCCAACAGAATGTTGGGGCGAGCAGATAGACAGAAAACAACACTGGAAATATGCATGGCTTATGGATTCACCTGAAGGAGGCAGGTGTTATAATTTTAATGGTTTGATCTGATACTAAAGGTCTGGCAACAAAGAAAGGCTGGGCTCAACCTCAGAGGTAGCCCTCACGTAAGCATGGTGTGTTTGCTTGTCCAGATTTATTCACAGTCTACTGGAGAACTTCACTAGTGTCACTTAATGGTGTCAGAAGGTGGTATCTGATGATCTCTACCAGTACTGAGAGCTTGCCTCGTTGGATGGGATAACTTGTTTTACAGGAGGTTTACCCCTATAAATGGTTTGGCTGACTAAACAGTATGTGGCTTTACAAAAGCTAGGATGGTCACTAACCTTGTGGCAAAGGAGAGGAAGCAAGGCTGTAGACATTGCCCTGATTACTCTGGCTGTACCCCAGCACATTTGAGAAGATTCCACCTTGGAAGGCAACCAATGCAAGTTTCTGCCCTACTAAGCTCACTGAGTACAGCCAAAGGTCTAAGAGTCAACTGAGATGCCTAAGGAGACAACAAAAGGGTGAGAAGTGCACTTAGAAGTTTCCAGTTCACTGGAAACATTTTTGCCTTCACAAGGTTCAGAGTCACACACCGCTATGTGAGGAATTACGAAGATGAGCGTTTCTGAACTGTGTCTTTAGATTGTAACCAGTACAATTGCAAGGCTTGAAGACAAAGGTAAAACATGGTATTTCTTAAATCACTGTAACTCCTCCTGTAACTGCTATTTTCAGTCTGATGGGTCCAGTATCTGTTGAAGTTTTCCTTCATTAATTTTCCCATCCCTTGAAAATTAATAATTACATTTGCAGATAGAGGCATGAAACCAATTGCTATAGATGTAAAAAAGCAGAGGAGCTTTTTTACACTTGGAGACTTTCAACAGGTGCAAAATTGATGTGGCAGAGCTAAATAAGATATCTGAGCTAAACACAAATAGAAAGCAATTGCTCAGAATTTAGCTAGGTGTGTACCAGGCAGATTGTCTCCGAAAGTCAAGACAGCTGACAGCTTTGAAATGAAAGAGAAATTATTAAGGGAAAAAGAGAGAAGATAACATTAGGGAAGAGAAACAGGCAGTTTGTTGCCTATGGAACAGAGAGATACATCAAAAGAAGCAGTGACACTTGGTGGAGGGAGGGGATTCTCCCCCTCCACTCTGCACATGTGAGACCCCACCTGGAGTACTGGGTCCAGTTCTGGAGTCCCCAACATCAGAAGGAGATAGAGCTCCTGGAAGGTGTCCAGAGGAGAGCAACTCAGATGATCAGAGGGCAATGATCAGAGGGCTCCCCTACGACAACAGGCTGAGCAAGTTGGGGTTGTTCAGCCTGGAGAAGAGGAGGCTCCCAGTTGACCTCAGAGCAGCTTTCCAATCTCTGAAGGGGGCCACAGGAAAGCTGGGATAGGGTTTTTTACAAGGCTGAGTAGCAACAGGACAAGGGGAAAGGGTTACAGACTTGAAGATGGGAGACTGAGGTTGGACATGGGGAAGAAACTCTTCTGTGAGAGTGGTGAGATGCTGGAACAGGTTGCCCAAGGAAGTTGTGGCTGCCCCACTGCTGGAAGTGTTGAAGGCCAGGTTGGATGGGGCCCTGAGAAACCTGGTCTATGCAGGGGAGTTGGAACTAGATGATTTTTAAGGTCCCTTCCAACCCTGGCCATTTTATGATTCAGTGTTTCTATGATTAAGATATGCCATAAATGCAAAAATACCATTATTTTGTTTGAGACTAAAGAAAGGCTCATGTTTCTGCTTTCTCTTACTAAATCAGATGAGCTAGTAAAAGAACTCTACCTAAAAATTCTGTTTCTTACATCCTGCCTTATTGTTCATGGTAATGTTTTACTGTCACAAGTGTCAAATTTACCTAACTGGAATTCCTCAACTCACTTTGTGTTACACTGCACTCAAACTCTTTTTATACAAGCCAGCATAAGCTCTGAAGGTACGTTTGGATACTAAGGTCTCTGAAAGATGTGATGAGCAGTTATAAGCATTAGCTGGATTTCCCTACCAGAGCTGTTTAATATGAGCAGCTTTTGAAAACTAGATTAAAAATTCAAAGCAGCCTATTGTAATCTATAGCTTCAGGTCCTTTCCATCTCCGTTTATTATCTTTATATTTGAATGGTCGTATTAGGAGGGTTGAACGAGCTGATCTTTCGAGGTCCCTTCCAACCCCTAACTTTCAGTGTTTCTGTGATTGTTCAGCGTGACTGAGTAAGAGCTCTCCTACTGATTACCTGACATCTCCCAGTCTTTTGTCCTACCATAGATGCTCTAAATTGCTACTCCTCCTTCCATTTTGCTTCTAGATCTTTTTTCACATCTTATCTGGACCAATGCACAGCTTTGACCTGTCTTAACTCTTGCAGTTTAGTTAAGAAGCAACACCAAATCAAGCATTAAAACATTGTATAAATAGTAATAATTAGGTAAACGCAGCACTCTTTCATTAATTTCTATTAGTCCAGAACAAACTTCTCTCCTCTCAAATACAATAGAATCACAAAATACAGGAATCACAAAAGGTTCTCATTAAAGATTTTCATGTAATATTTTAAGACTACCAGTAGCTCTAAATATATCTAAAATGCTAGAGAGAATAAGCACATTAATTTAAGTGAAGTAATGGACATCAAATGCGCAGGGCTGGAACCAAAAGATTTTCTGCTCTGCTTTCCATAGTTGTTGCTGACTTCTGAAAGAGTGGGTCACTAAGTGAAACACATTTCTTCCACATTCATTCACACAAGTGATACTGTGCTTTATCCAAATGGGCCTCCTGAACATAACGCGATATCAATGTTAAGTGCTTAATAACAACCGAGTAAACCCTGTGATCTCTCAGCTGGGCCATTTCTGCCCATTAAACATTTAAATAAAACCATTTTGATCCTGCATGCAAGTAGGTTGGTATTTATGATTTTTCTTTTCCAAGGAAGAGTCATATCACAAAAGATTCTGTACTGCAGCTTTCATAAAAGCTAGAAAATATACATTTAAATTAATAATTAATACATTTAAAGGAATGATACATTTAAATGCATAAATTATGCATTTAAATGAAAAAATGTAACTGGAAATTCCTACCTACATAATGTCGATGTTTTTTACAGCAGAGAACACAGCAATACATTTCAGGAATGTTGTAGCAGTCATCCCTGTAGGAACTAAAATATTCAGAACATCCCTTGCAAATAACGATTATTAGAAGACCTTATAGGACTCCTCAAGTAACAAAAAAAGATGCCTTAAACATTTCCTGAAGCACTAAAGTGACACTTGAAGGAAACATGGAACGGGTACTATTGTAGCCTATGCTTAGCATGGATGAAATGTTCAGAGTTACCCAGTGGAGTTCACCTCATAAGACACTCTTGTCAGAAGTATTGTAGGGCTTACAGATGTTTTACATATTGATGAAAAATAAGAATATGCCCACAAAAATAGTACTGAAAAGCTCTAAGGTTCAAACCCCATTCAAAGCCATCTGTTTCACATCTTGAGGGCCAGCCACAGCAGCTCTATCGGTGTAAACTGCATAACAAACTGACCTTCAAAGGGAACAGGCTGCATCAAAATATAAAAGTTCACTAGGAAAAGCATCAAGAAGTGAATGGAGCTTAGGTCTTCTGTTAAGTCAATCGTAGCTTTTAAAACAAGCAGCCAAGTGTCTGTCCGTCCCCAATCAGTACTAGCTATTATTAAATCTGTCTTCCTTTGAACAACTAATGTAAAGAATGCAGGGTATGGGGTAATGTGATTGCTGTTACCCAGCCCAGTGAACAGAACTGCTGCATCTGCATTGTGAACAATCTGGAAACCATGGGGAAACATTGATGAAAATCCTGATAAAAGACAATGAAAAAATAACTAGACTGTACAGTGAGAAAAGCATGAGATGTTGTTTCAGTGCTTGCACCGGATAAATAACTCTGTGGTCTGTGTGAGCTATGCAGCTAGAAAATCATTGCTGAGCCATGCCTGTGCTATACATGGACCAATTAATAAGAGAAGGTCTTGTCAGGCTAATTGTGCCAAGCTTCCTAACAGAGTCCCAAAAGAAACCCAGTTTTTATGGCATATAACGCAAGGTGCTGTAGCTCTACTCTAACTATGCTGAAGAGTAAACTTAAGGATCAACCATTTAAGATGGAATATCCACGTAGATAGATGATGGCAAAGCAGTGGATGTGGTTGACCTTGACTTCAGTAAAGTATTTGACACAGTCTCCCACGGCATCCTCACAGCCAAACTGAGAGAGTGTGGTCTGGATGATGGGGTAGTGAGGTGGATTGTGAACCGGGTGCAGGATAGAAGCCAGAGAGCAGTGGTCAATAGGAGAGAGTCTAGTTGATGGCCTGTATCTAGTGGAGACCCCCAAGGGTCAGTAATGGTACCAGTACTATTCAATCTATTCATTAATGACTTGGATGAGGGATTAGAGTGCACTGTCAGCAAGTTTGCTGATGGCACAGAGCTGGGAGGAGTAGCCGAGACCCCAGCAGGCTGTGCTGTCATCCAGCGTGACCTGGATCGGATGGAGAGTTGAGTGGGGAGAAACTGAAGGAACTGTAACAAGGGCAGAGTAGAGTCTTGCATATGGGCAAGAATTACCCCAGGTACCAATATAGGTTGCGGACTGACCTGTGGGAGAGAAGCAAAGGAGTAAGGGACCTGGAGGTCCTGGTGGACAGCAGTATGACCATGAGCCAGCGATGTGCCCTTGTGGGCCAACAACACCAACAGCATCCTGGGGTGGATTAGAAGGGGGTGGTTAGTAGAAGACAGAGGTTGTCCTCCCCCTCTACTCTGCTCTGGTGAGACCACATCTGGAGCATTGTGTCCAGTTCTGGGCCCCTCAGTTCAAGACGGATATAGAACTGCTGGACAGAGTCCAGTGCAGAGCCACAAAGATGATGAAGGAAGTGGAGCATCTCTCTAGTAAAGAAAAGCTGAGGGAGCTGGGTCTCTCTAGCTTGGAAAAAAAGAGAACTGAGGGGTGACCTCATTAACATTTATAAATATGTGAAGTGTGGATGTCAGGAGGATGGAGCCAGGCTCTGCTCAGTGGCATCTAATGATAGGACAGGGGGCAATGGTGTGAGCTGGAACAGAGGTGGTTCCATATAAATACGACAAGGAACTCCTCAGCAGTGAGGGTGACAGCGCACTGGAAGGGGCTGCCCAGAGAGGTTGTGGAGTCTCCTTCTCTGGAGGCGTTTAAAACCCACCTGGACATGTTTCTACGCAACTTGATCTAGGTGATCCTACTGTGGCAGGGGGATTGGACTGGATGATCTTTCGAGGTCCCTTCCAATCCCTAATGTTCTGTGATTCTATGTTTTACTTGGAATGTTACGCCTGAGATAGTAAATATATCCGGCACTATGCCTGAACATTGGAGCCCTGGAGTGGTCAGGCACTTGGTCTAGAGGATCATTCTCCATTCCTTCCAAATGAAATAGTCTAGTTTAATCTAGTATTCCATTCTATCCTAATATTGCTATTTAACTATGAAAGGAGGTGAAGCATCTGAACTTAATGATACTAAGTTTTTTTTCAAAAGGGAGTAACTGCGTTCACTTAATATCAATCTGATATGTCTTTCCCAGTGTATCTTCCTCAGTTTTTACTATTTATTTTAACATGAGATCAAAGTTCATTACATGGCCTAAACTGCTTGGAATTCAGCACAATTCTACTATGGTCTGGGTTGGAAGGAAACTTCAAGATCATCTACTCCACAGGCAGGGACACCTGCCACTAGAACAGATTACCCAAAGCCGTGTCCATAAGGGCAAATGTGATGGAAGTATGACCACCGCTTCTTCCCAAATCCATGCTGGAATCTCTACATCTTAAGAACTTTGCATCTCCAAGAATTGTATTACCTGCTAGTTTGCTTGTTTCATGTATCAGACGATTTAGCATCTCCTGCAACAAGGAAAGAAATGCCTACTAAGATGAGGTACTGGAAGTCTTTTATTTTGTGAGAGTTTAAGATTCTTGTTAACACATCTGTGCAAGGAAGAAGATCTAAGACTGTTTTGTACTCAGGCAGTAGCACCAACAGCTTGGATACAAGTGGGACTCCCCTGCACAAACATAGAGCAGGAGGTGAACTTAGTGGTTTTAGCTAAGCAGTAAAGGAAGGGGAAAAAGGAAACAAATACCAAGCAGCATTGCTTTCCCTTAGTGTTATGGAAAATGAAGAATAGAACTGCTGACAAACCCCTGCTTTCTACTCCCACTCATATCTCCTCCTTAGTACGTCTTGTGGTCTCTGCTCCCAGAAGAGTCACTAACAAAGGGAAGGAGACAGAAATGGAGGGCATATTAGCAGAGAAACACATGTACTTATGCCCTGTTTAGCCTATTCATCAAAGGAAGAGAGGTTTGTGAAATCATTTGTACATGGTTCTGTGTTCTCCAAGAACATTAGTGCTTTTCATGAAGTTTAAAAATGCAGAGGTCTCAGTGTCACTGATTTTAAAGTGTTGTAGTAAAGTCTGATGAGAGAGCTGTTTCTGCAGTGGAAAAACAGACAAAGCATCAATTTACTTCTTAATAGCTGCCAGGTCATTCATGCAATCAGGGAAAAATCCTCTGTTGGAGCTTGCATTATAGACTACTGTGAATCAAACCAAACAATGAGATAAATCAAAAGAAATGGAGACTTGCTTATTTCACCACTTGTAGGATTTTTTATTTTATCATGACAATTAGAACAAACCCTAAGAATTCCTCAATCTACGGACCATGTGCTCAGTACCATGTATTAAAACACACCAAGCAAATGCAAGATGCACAAGGGTGAGCTTAGCTTCTCAGAACTCTATTGTATTTAGGTAACAGGAGGAATTTTTGGAAGGGAAAGAGGACAAGACTCTACCTCGCTCTGGGACAGGCAAAGAGAATACCCATTAGGAAAGCAGAATGTGAAAAATTAATGTAAGTCAGTGACAACATAGTGTTTTGATTATTCAAATTGAAACACTGCAGCCTTTTTAGTCCTTTGGAGTAAGTCTCATTATATTGAAATCCTAGCAGTAGGAAAAATTTGTGCCAAATATTCTATGCAGAATCTTCTAAGCTCCTAAATAATAAATGTCCAGTCTAACATCACTTTAAGGTTAAGCTGAGCAGGACTTCAAAAGCCGGNTCTGAAAGTGGCGCCGAGTCACCTCCCCGCCGGGCGGGGCAAGAAGTTTATGACAGGGCAAGACAGAGATAGCTGGACAAAGTGGAATCGAACCTCTCAGTACAGTTTTGAATCATGCTATATTATTTTATATAAACAGCTCTGCACTGTGCAGTTCTCACTCCTAATCAGATGCACTACCATTTCAGTTGCAGTGTTGCAATGCCTGAATTCCAGTACCTTAAACTTGGAATGACCGCAGGGAGCTGAAATTTTCAGTTCAGATTTTGCAGAGGCAGAATCTAGGGAAACTTTCTCTACAATGTTTTATTAATGTAATAGCTGGACTCACTGTGCACATCTGCAAAATTACTATATATAGATTACATTTATAACATAAATAAGCTAAGTGCTTTAGAAGTTTAGACTTAACTCGGTTACAAAATCACAGAATGATGGAGGTTGGAAAAGACCTCTGAGCTCATCCAGCCCAGCCCAGGACCTAACATCACCACATCGGCCAGACAGGGCACTAAGAGCCACAGCCAGTCTGTCCTTCAACACATCCAAGGTTGGCAACTCCACCACTGCCCTGGGCAGTCCATTCCAGTGTCTGATCACCCTTTCTGTAAGGAAGGGCTTCCTAACATCCAGCCTAACCCTGCCCTGGCAGCTTCAGGCTCTTCCCTCTCATGCTATGGTTAGTTGCCTGGGAGAAGAGCCTGAACCCCCACCTGACTACAACCTCCCTTCAGGGAGCTGGAGAAGGCCCCAGAGGCAGCAGTTCCTGTTACTGCTGTGTAAATTCCAAATAGATTTCAAAGCTACTTTGTAGTATTTGGTGTTTTGAAATGTCTTTTTTACTGAAGTTATAGATGAGCTCCCACTACATTAAGACTATTAGTCATTAATTTGACTTCTGTGACATTCATTATGGTGTAATTTTGTACTTACATGATAAGAGGCTCATTCTACGTAGGTCCTGCAGTAGTAGTATTCACCTAATGAACCACTACACAGCTCTGTGGTCATGCTTTCTGAATGCTGTCTATCTCTTTATGCAGCAACAGTCATTCGTTCTTCCTCCTCACCAGATTTTTACCAAGCCCTATGAAGTGCTGACAGGCAACAGTTTCCTTGCCTAGTTCCTATCCTCATATACCTTTCACCTATTTTGAAATTTACCCATTTCCATTCAAAACTGAGGTCAAGCTGGTTTTTTTTCACTCAGCTTGTCCTGGGCGCAAATACCTTCCTATCTCAGCCTTCACGACATGAGAGTTTGTCCCACGCACACCTCTTTTTTGCTCCCAGATGTTTCCCTTCTCTCTTCAAGTCACAAGATCTTCTCTTCCATTTGAGCTTGAAGTCAGCAGAATGGGTCTCACATTATCCTTGTGACTTTTTCCCTCCAGGTTGTGGGGAAAAGAGCTGTAACCAGCCAGTCCAAGAGGACAGATGTCTATACAGTTCAATCACACAAGGGAAACAGAATTTCCAGACATCTGAGAAACCTCAGTGACCACGTTCAAACAGGTGTGTGCCCAGGAGCAAGGGGAACATTTCTCTGACAAACTGTCAAGCTCAGCACTTAGAAACCTAGGGGGTTGCTGTGATTGTTTTTAACAAAGAAACCAGAAGGAACAATGCTCTTTTGCTCTGCTTAAACAACACATAACACATCAGGAATACTGTGGCCAGCAGAAATGGGAATGTAATTCTCCCCCTGGACTGGGCACTGGTGAGGCCTCCCCTTGAAATACTGGGGGCAGTTCTGGGCCCCTCACTTCAAGAAAGAGATTGAGGGGCTGGAGCATGTCCAGGGAAGCAATGAGGCTGGGGAAGGGAGTGGAGGGAAAGTATGATGAGGAGAGGCTGAGGGTGTTTAGCTTGGAGGAGACTCAGGAAGGACCTTCTCCCTCTCTCCAACTCTCAAGCAACTAGTGCCAGGACAAAAGGGCAGGGCCTGAAGCTGCCAGGAGAGGGTTAAGCTGGATGTTAGGAAGCCCTTCTTAACAGAAGAGGTGATCAGACATTGGAATGGACTGCCCAGGGCAGTGGTATAGTCCCCATAGATGGAGGAGTTTAAGGACAGACTGGCTGTGGCTCTTAGTGCCCTGCTGTGGCTGCTGTGGTGATGTTAGGTCCTGGGCTGGGATGGATGAGCTCAGAGGGCTTTCCCAGTCTCAATAATGTTGTGATTCTGTGAATAGGAAGGAACTGGATGTAGAGTGTGGAGGTGTGTGGGAGGGTGTGTGTGTAGGCAGGGGAGGGTAATCACCAACAGTGGCTATTCTATCATTTTTCTCTCAATAACTTAGCAAAGCAACAAGTGAGACATAGATGAAACACGCTGGATAAAATTTCTCAAAACGTTAATTGGAGACAGACACACACTATGCTGAACACCATCACAGAGAAAGTTTGTCAAAGCCACAGACACCTGAACACAGGCCACATGCTGAAAAATACTCTTAGTCCCTATTCACACACTACATGATGAGCACTGCCAATGGTTATGGCTCATGACTGGTACACTCTGAAGCTATTCTGGTGGTGGTAGTCAAGGAGCACTTCCCTGAGTTGGGTACTTATAAGTGTAAGGCATTTGATTGTAAAAGAGGTCTACAGGAGTTGTCTGAACTCAGACAAATTCCCATGTTGTAGAAATTTGGAGCTACAGTGTTCTTTGTTCAACAGCCTGCATTTGAGGTGCTACTGTTAAATCCCCTTATGCAAAACTCAGTTGCTATTTTTCAGCTCAGAAAGGAATCTCCTGCCTAACAGACTTTCCTTGGTTTATTCTGGTAAATAAGCAGGTACTGACTGTTGTCTTGAGGAACACGACAGATAGCAGGAAACAACCTGAGGGTCCTGGTAAACACCAGGTCGAACATGAGCCAGCAACATGCCCTTGCTGAAAAGGAGAAGGGTATCCTGAGCTGCAGTAGGTAAAGTATAGCCAGCTGGTCAAGTGAGGGGATCCTTCTCCTCTGCATCAGCACTGCTGAGGCCACTGGAAGCCCATCCAGTGCTGGGCTTCCCAGTACAAACAGGCACAGACTGAAAAGAGTCCAGCAAAGGGCTAGAAAGAGGATGAAGGACCAAGAATGCAGCCATTTGGCAAGGAGAAGCAGAGAAAACTGGGAGTGCTTAGCATGGGGAAGAGAATCATAGAATCATTAAGGCTCAGGAGATCTCAACCTGTATAAATACTTGCAAGGAAGGCAGAATAAAGATGGAGCCACGCTTTTTTCAGTGGTGCACAGTGACAGGGCCAGAGGCAATGGGGACTCACACTAACACACAGGAGATTCTCCCTAAACATCAAGAAATACTTTGTCACTGTGAGAGTGATGGAGCATTGGCACAAGTTTTCCAGGGAGGTGGCAGTTTCCATCCTTGGAGACACTCAAAAGCCATTTCAATGTGATCCTAGCCAACTGTCTCCGTGAGACTCTGCTTGAACAGGGGTATTGGACAAGATGGCCTCTACAGGTGCCTTTCTTGTGATTCCTTGGTCCAACTCTTCTCTTAGTTTAGGGCATCTTGTATATGTAGCTGCCCTTTGGTATTTGTCCTCATCTTTAACTGCTTAGCTTTGACTAACAAAAAAACTGTATGAGAGTCTTAATACTCACATTGCTTGCACACAGAAGGGCACCAGAAACTTACCAGCCCTTTCCCTGCATTCCTGAGCAGGTACAGCTTAAAGCCCTTCAAGGATCTGAAATAACAGTCATGTAGAAAATATCTCAGTATGGACACATCTCCTCATCTGACCTGCTCACACATTCCCCGCAGGTGCCAGCACCGCCAACAGCTCCAGTTACCTCAGCAGAAGCAGGGCAGTATAAGCCTGCAAATGAAAGCACCTGAGCTACCTTTTCTAAGATCCCTCCGGTCACGCCGCAGTCTCCTGCAGTGGCCATTACCAAACGCAGCGTTGTACAAGCCAACAGCTCTTTTCAATCCCGACAGCTGCTGCACCTGGCCCAGGGCACTGCCGCTGCCCGGGGGCGGCACCAGCGCCAGCAGTGGTGGCGCGGCTAAGGGGCCGGGGCTGCCGGGCACGTGCAGGAATGCCGCAGCCGCTTCGGGCCAGGCGCGGTTCCACCCCTTATTCTTGTGGGGATCGGCGACCCTCGGAGCCAGAGCCACAGCACCCTGATGGGGGCTCCTACCCACCGTCCGCACGATGCAACGCTTCCAAGCGCCGCTTGGCCTCGGGGATGCCGAGACGGAGAAGCGGCGCTCGACATCGACCCCGCGGAGCGCCCCCAAAACCGCGGCGGCTGTGACGTGCAGCCGTCGCGAGAGCCCATGGCGGAAGGCCCGGCGCGCGGCGGCGCGGGACCCCCCCCTCTGGGCGGAGCCTCAGCCGCCGGCTCCAGACGCAGGGCGCGTGGCCCCGCCCTTATATAAGGGCGTCCTCAGGGCAGCCCTGGAGCACGGTGCCGCTTCAGTTGCAGCCGATCGCCGGAGTCTGCACCATGGCAGGTAAGCGCGCACCGCGCTGCGTGCGGTGGCTGCTGGCGCCCGCGTCCTAGCGGGAGCGAGGGGGGCCGAGCGGCGCCTGTTCTTAGGTGGCAGCCCCTGGCAGCCGCCGGCCCGGGACGCAGCGGGTTGGTGCCAGGAGGGGTGGGGGAAGGGGGACTGGAGCCGGAGTCGGCTCAGTCGGGCAGCTCTAGAGCGCAATAGCAGTTCAGCCTCTGTCCGCGCCGCCTACCCTAGGACCCGGCCCAGAGCCCCAGCCGCTCATGAGAGGGTTGTAGCCAACTTAAGTAAGAACAGGAGGGTCCAGAGAGCCCTCTATATGGCTGTAGTCGTTCACAGGAGAAAACTTAGCCCTCTGTCGGAACCGCGAGGACGGTGTCACTTTGGTGCGCGGTGCTCCTTCCCCATGGGCGCTGCCCGGCCGCTTCTCCGAGGCTGTTTTGCATTCCGGATTTCCCTCCCGGTTCCTGAGTTACTAGAAGCTGTCAACGGAGTCAGTTTCACTTGCGGGAAGGTCCGGTGCTCTGCCCCTCGATGCGCTTTCTGGTTAGAACTGCTGTCTCCGCAGGAGTCCTGTGCTCAAGAATAGTAGTGCTAGTGCCGAGCTCCGACAGCAGGGCATGGACAGCTGCCTGCAAGTAATGGCCATGCTTGGGAGAAAGCTTCCGGAGGAAGCTTTAAAACTTGTGAGGCTAGCACTTCAGTGCCTTCCTGCCTGCTGTCGGGGGAAAGCCCTGCTCACACTTCCAGGATGCTTTCTGAGGCAAAGCCTCTTGCGTACAGACAAGTGCTACAGCATGTGAACTGGGCAGCCAGAGTTATGTCTGAAGTAGTCTGGTGTTGCCTGGATAACACCAGACAATAACCCAGCTCTCTCATGTTCCCTGGGTTTCAGCAGTCACACCTACTGATAGCTCAGTGTGTTTGAGGTGTAGCTGCTGTCTGAGTGTGAACCACGGTAGAAGAACTACTGTTTCTTGTTTATAGAATGGAGAAGGGGGAGAGGTTGGGAAGAGCAGTACTTGTGATTCAGGAAGCATAGGCTTGTCTCTTGCAGATGTAACTTCCACATTAAGCAGCGATTGGTGTAGCCCAAACTGTAGTACAGCCTCATACATTGTGTGTCTGAATGTCCTTTTGGGAAGGTATGAAACAGAACATAGCTTTCTGAAGTTTTAAATAAGCTGTATTAACAGATGCTCTACTGGTCACCCATATCTTTCTCCTGTAAATATCCTCTTCCTGTAAAGCAGTCAAAGTTTTCTACTGCAGTTAGGATGCAACAGGAAGCTTCAAGACCTTTGTGTGTGACCTCAGTTAAGTGAGGAGACATGGTAGAAGTGTACCTGTTAGCAGCTCACTGGGAAAACTAGGCTTTCAGTGGTAGGGTCACTGTAGGAATTGGTCTGACACTGGTGGAAAAAAGGCAATCCCACTTTGTCCACAATTGATTATTAGTGAACTGTCAGGCTAGAGTGCCAGACTTCTCCGTATCAAGTAGTTGAGGAGTAACATGTAAACGAAGTGGTGAAACATGCTGCCGTGTTAGGAGGATGTTCAGACAACTTATGCTGCTGCACACTTGCTGTTTGTGCAACTTCTAATACACAGTTGTGTATATTTGCTCTCTTGTATTAAATTTTATAAACTGGTAGTTCAGGTTAATAGGAAAAGGTAATCTTTATTCCTGGCATTTCAAAAGCTTTAAAAAACTTTATAATTGAACACTACAATCCAAGTCTCTCGGGTCCAGTTGCTTTTGCTGCTAAGCAGAACCAAATTTTGTAGCTGGGCTGTAAGAGCACACAAACCAGGATAACAGAACTTCTGGACAATTATGGTGCCTGATTTTAAGTTGTCAGCTGTTAAGATGGTATGAAAATAAAAAGATAGTGATGATGACTGTCTCATTGGCTGAGGGCTTGTAATAATCTCTGAATCATAGGATATATCTGAATCATAGGAAATACTACAGTCAGTATTTTAATCTTACTACTAGACTTGATAGTAAGCCTTTAAGTGCTCAGAACCTCCCTTCTTAATCCTGATCTAAACTAAACAACATCTATAGAGAAAAGAAACTAGGGTTGCTTAAAATAAATATGAATGTGAAAATCTACTCCTGAAATTCTTTGTAAGAAACTGTTGTGTTAACAGTATCAGGAATATTTTGAGTAAAAAAAAAACCCCACACTAGTTTATGAAGTGCTGTAGCTTGGGAAGGAGTACTTTATGGTGATAGTTCACAGTGAATCGAGACACTTGCAAGATGCTTGCTTTCCTAAGTCCCATCCTAACACTTGGAAAAAATGACAATTGTTGAAAGAGTTCTAAGTTTGTATTACATGGTTTCAATAAGCAGTAGATAGTGAAGACATCCACTTTCATCTATATTTAAGGTGATTTAAGTTACTGTACTACTTTATAGTAGCAATCCAACCTTAGATTGCTTTGCTTGAAGAGCAAGGACTGTTGGTGCTGGTTACTTGCCATTTAAATCTTACATTCTTGTGATAAAGCTGCAACCATGGGTGCAGAACAACTCATCTGTGAAATCCTGAGCTAGCAAAACCTCATGTGGTTGTCCAAGATCTAATTCAGTACTTTTCACTGGCAAATGAGAGTTTGGTGCTGCCCTAGCTCTAAGGTTGAGAGATGAACCTGTACAAAGCTACTGTTACTAACTTCAGACCGGCTCCCAATACCTTTAGCTTAAAAATAGCGTATTACTGGCAAAATAAAGCTCTTTAGACCTTTGGGATAGTCTCTAACACTGGGTGTGACTTATTTAAACTGTAGGCTAACTGGAACTGTTTTTTCTTGCCAACATACTGCTTTTGGTTGCTTATGGTTTTTATACTGCCATGTGTCAAGTTGCTAATAATGAGTATAGCTGGGCAAGTGTTATCTGCCAGATATGCAGAGTTAAAGGGGATATCTCTGAAGTATCACAGCACGATAACCTAACAGTACAAGGTTTCTAATATATCTGTCTTGGAATAAAATAGTGGATCACGGTAACTTGACCAAGTTCATTTCTTCCAGACCAGTCTTTTGTGACTCTAGCCACAAATGACTCCTATGTCAAAGGAGCACTGGTACTGGGTTCATCCTTGCAACAGCACAGAACAACAAGGAAGCTGACTGTACTCATAACTCCTCAGGTGTCAGAGCTCATGAGGTAAGGCCTCTTCTGTACATTAAATGACCACAGTTCCTGTTGATGTGGAGGGTGGAAAGTGGAAGTTAAATTCTTTAGTAGTAACCTTCCAAAACTACATGCTTAACACCTAAGCTTAGGAGATGTCAACTTATTTTGTCTGGAATTCTCTTCAAACATGAAACTGGTGTTTTTCCTTCTTTGATGTGATGAGTTAAACATAGTTTATCCTCAAAGTGTTAAGAGTGAGTTGAGACTGATAGTTCAACTGGATCGTTGCTCTTTAGTAGTCCTACTGAGAACTGTCCACCAGTAAAGTATTGCCTGTGCATTCATTAGTGCTGCATGTATGCATGTGGAGGTGGCACTATGGGTTTGGTATTTATTTGACTGGTAGAAACATTCCTGATTGAGATAATGTAATGCAAGCATTCTTGAAATCTAGTAGACACTTCAAATCAAATTTCATCACAGGAGAAGAAAAGCAGAACAGAAGTAGCACCAAGTGTGTCAAATCAGCAGATGAATAGAGGCATCCAAGGAGGTCATTACAACATAAAGGACATTAATAGGCCACTGCTTCCTACAGTCTCTCTAGAGTAGTATGAGGAACAGACTTGGTTCTTTTTCCACGTGTAAGAAGCAGGTAAAAAAAAAATCAAATAGCTACTGGCATTACAGACAATGGGTCAAAATTCCTTGAAAAATTAAGTTGTTCTGAATAGATCTCTCAGTTTATAAAGACAGTAGAGAAGTGGCTTAATTTTAAGTGGAGTGACTCTTCTTGGAGTGTCTTGGCAGCTAAATGCTTGTTTGACTATGAAACTGTGACACATAGCAACATTGATCTGTTCTATCCTATGAGCCGGGTGTGCTCTTAGGATGAAACAGAAGTGTTCTCACGTGCTAGCACAAGCCAAATGGGCAGCAGTACCTCGTGGTGTAACTGAAACATGCATTTCTTGCTCTGTGTTCACTAACAGTTAAGTTCAGAAGTAACAGTTCCCACCAAACTGTCAGCATTAAGACAGCCTTGCAAAGCAGAGTTCTAAAACTCACAAGCTCCAGTTGTAGTGATAATTGCAGAGCATCCAAAATAAACACTGTACAACAGCAAGCTTTGCAGAAGCTTTGTATTTTAAACAGCATGATCTCCTTAACTGCTCTTGAACTACTGGTAATGCTTCATTGATGGAAAAGCAAAGGTTGGGTGTCTGCCACAAAACCTCCCGGTGCCTGTCACTCTCAGGTGAACATTGTGCTGGGGCAAAGAACTGCTGTACCCCCAGCCACAGTCCAGTTGTTAAAGCTTGGTGGGATGAGGAATGTTTTAACAACTAGGTCTAGTTGTATCTAACAGACACAAATCCACAACAGTGTTGTCCCAAATGCTATGTACACTTGTTACAACTGTTTAGGATGCAGCTACTGCCCCACTCAAGCTACTCTAATGGCTTTCCATTTTTTAATTGCCCACTCAAAGTTGTGTGTAAACCTGACAAGGATTGGAGTATGGCTGAAGAAAGTCATGTGAAAAGCCTGTATTACATAGCCATGCTTTGCCAGACTTGGTAGCAATGCCAAGCTGAAGCTGTTAGTGGAAGAAAGAAAACCCCACAAACTCTTTTCCCCAAAGTGTGCCCAGTAAAAACAGGGAACCTTGAAACAGACATGTTTACTCCATTCCAACATATGCAGTCAACTCTTAGTGATGGCTTAAGAAATACTAAGCTCCCTGTTAGTCCACTGCTTTTGTGGAATCTGTCGGGTGGTCTGGTGCTGCAACACCAATACAACTAAGTCTTCTCACTTGACTCTTTCCCCAGGACAGTTCTGGCAAAAGTCTTTGATGAAGTCATATTGGTAGATGTCTTGGATAGTGGGGATTCAGCACACTTGGCTTTAATGAAGAGACCGGAGCTGGGTGTCACACTTACAAAGCTTCACTGCTGGGAGCTGATGCAGTTTTCAAAGTGTGTTTTCATGGATGCAGACACAATGGTAAGTGATAATGTCTCACAGTACCTCCTGATGACCTCTTATGGGGGTTGATGGATGACCTTTCTTTCCTGTGGTGTTTTCCTGTTTTTAATCTTTGTTTAGGGGTTTTCCAGAGGTGAGAGGGAGGGATCAGCATGGCTTGTTTCTTTATTTTTAAGAGGAGCACTAGAGTACTTGCTGATTTTTGGACTAGTAGCTCTAAACATGCTTGTGCTTTTTAAAACCTGAAGAGATTGTAAGGTAGTAAGTGGGAACTGCATCAATATACTGCATAAATCTGTCTCCATAAAATATCTTCTGCAAGACTAGAGCATTGAGATGAGAATAAAAATCCATTAATTTCTAGCCACCTCAATTTCTAGCCAAAAAAAACCAGAAAACATGTTTTTACCTTCTTTCCATACAGGTTTTGTCAAATATTGATGAACTTTTTGACAGAGAAGAGCTGTCTGCAGCACCAGATCCAGGCTGGCCTGACTGTTTTAACTCCGGCGTTTTTGTTTACCGACCTTCCATTGAAACATACAACCAGCTGTTGCAGCTTGCCACAGAGAAAGGCAGCTTTGATGGTACGTCCTCAAATGTAACACCGGATGCAGAATGGGGATTGGAATTACTTGTGATGTGGGGACTCTGTATAACAGGTTTCTGAAATCAGGGTAAGCAATACAAAAGCAGTATTCTTTGCCCAACAGTAACATACTACTTTCAGACTTGAGGGCATTTAAGATAAAGCAGCTCCTGAGTTTGTCTTCTAGCAGCCTGTACCCATGAGCAATGCAGAGTCATGTAGCAGGAACTCTGAGGATGTAGCAAGCAGTGCATGCGTTAACAAATGACGCTGCAGCACTGTGCTTCATGCATTCCTAACATTCAAGGCTTGACTGTTCTATGCTAACTCGAGCTGCTGTGGTAACAGTAGTACGGATCAACTTGAGTGCAGCTTCAGAGAAACAAATGTGAATAAGCAATTTTCTCTTCATATGCTGTGTGCTAGCTTCCTGTCATTATAGGGTAGTGACCATCTTTTCCCCAATATCAAGTGCATATAGCCTTGGCTGCTTCCCATTATAGGTCCCTTGGGATCGGCCACTGTGTCAGACTTAAGCTTGAGAAGCTGAGTTCTGTCTGCTATCCTGTAAGTCTCCTAAATCTACTACCATTGCAGTAACACATACTTTGCTTGAAGACTGCTGTAGTTAAAAGGCTTCTGAATGACTATCACTATCTCCTGAAGTAACTGCTGTAGTACAAAGCAAAGTCTAACTGAAAAAGCTGCAGGGACAATGACATAAGACTACAAAATGGAACTCTTATTAGAAGGTAATGAGCCAGCCTGTTGACTTAACTTTTAGTACTTTGTTAAAAGGTCAGTATTCTAGATGTCACTCCTAGCCTGCAGAGTAATTGCTGTTACTGTACAAACTCTTGTGTAGCCTCCAGAGGAACATGAGCTACACTGGTGTGCTTAGCGCTGCCATGTGGATCAATGTAGTGAAAAGGAGTGTTGCCGTGTAAGGAAGGGTCTGTCTGAACCTCACCACTGGCAAGGGTAGCAGCTGATAGCTTTGGGAATGCTGCCATGTTGGGTATGAATTGATCAGCAGCTACAGTAAAAGCTGCAGGAAGGTGCAGAACTGTGTTTAAAAGAAAAGAAGTATTAAAAACTCACCCAGAAGAACAAACAAGAGAAGATCTCCACACAAACCTTCAGTCTTGTGCACACAGGCTGATGAGTAGCTCCTGATCTCAGAACATCTGAGACTTGGTGAGTTTTGTGCTTGACTGATGGCAGACCCTCATCTTCTAGTCTAAGGCTTCAGTCCTTGGTAAGAATAGAACTGCTTCTATAATATACTTCTGGACTTAAAAGCTAAAGCACACTGTGGTGACACTTCCTTAATACCCTAAACATGAAGCAATCCTGGCATCTTTTAAACCGCTAACTCTCCGTTTTTGCTGTAGGCTACCAAATTTCTAGAACTTGAATCTGTACTTCAGCTCTACAGTTTATTGCTTATTGAACTTTAGCACTGGTCTGTATAAGGAGACACAGACTTATGCTGCAACTGCATAGGCTAATGCTGAGCTCATTACATCAGAAAATTTAAACCTAAATTGACAGCATAAATGTTTCTAGGAAACTTTTTATAAGAAACATATGAAGCCCTTATAGGACACAGGTGCCAACTCAACAAGCTCCCAAGCTGTGTGTAACTGAAGTCAAGCTTTAAGCACCCTGTCTGCAGTAACAGCAACTAAGGAATGAAAGACTTCCCAGAGCATTTTATGTTTATAACGTGAAGTCTGTAAACCAAGTCTTATAAGTATTTCTAACAGTAGTAAGGTGCCTCTTATGTAGTGCTGTTACCCAGCAATTGTACAGTGATGGCTAATCATGTAGACCAGTGCTCTGTCTAATTGAACTTCACCTGTGAGGAGTATGTCATGCAGTTATTCTACATACCAGCTAATAGTACTTGGGATGGGGGCTAAAAATTTTCAGGTTTACGTGAAATCTGGTAGTGCCAAGACTTTCAGAATCTTATGCTTCAGTGCTTCTCTGGCTCTATTAAAACCTGCCTGGATATGTTCCTGTGTGACTTGGTCTAGTGATCCTCTTGTGGCGGAGGGCTTGGACTAGATGATCTTTTGAGGTGCCTTCAATCCCTAATGATTCTATGATCTAAAACAGTTGCTTTTACATATAAAATGGACCTAGCAAGACTGTAGATGCAGCTGTGTAGCTACTGTAACTAGTGCCCGATTCTGGCACCTTGTGTCTGAAGTCAAGCTTATCCAAGACTCCTGTTGCAGTCTGCACTAGGACAGCTACGTGGTGCTTTCAGTGGCTGATTTGGCAGTCTGGAAAAAAAAGCCCAATGTGTAAACTAGTCTGAGTGCAGGTCCTGTAGAACAAGTTCAACACATTGTTCCTGCCCCTTCAGTTGTGAGTTATCTGCTCTGACGGGACACCTTGGACTCTTAGGTGATTGCAATTGTTAATGCAGCATCAAGTTACAAGTTAATGTGAAACACAGCTGAGTAAAGACTGGGGAACTCCTCTGTCTTCTTTTGTTGTTACCGTGTGATAACTGCTTCAAAAGTGGGGTGAGAGGCAAGTCAGAGGATTGGAATTACTGGGCTGAGTCTAAGCAGTTCCTCACTCTGCAGTCTGCCTGTATGCTGACAGCGGTAACAGGATACTTAGAATTTATATTTGTCAGTGTGCTGTCTGGACAGCTAAGCTAATGCCCAGGGGTGAGATAAGTCAGTTGTAAAGACACAAATTGTACTCCAACAGCAGCAAGGGTGTAAACTTTAGTACTGTCCTAAAGGTAATCATAAACCAATTAAAAACACCTTTACTAGGTCAACAGAGACTAAGTGCTGTAGAAAATGAAAGATTAAAGTAAAATAATGTCTGTTTTCTGGCTAAGCTGTCCACTTACATATTCTTTAGCAGTGCTATGTGTGAATGCAGTTATGAGTGAGGAGATGGCAGCAAATTAAAAATGAGCATCTCCCGCATCTCCCTCATGAGAGGAACTGTTAGCACTCAAGGACTAAATGATTAACCACAGTAATAAGTAGCTCTTACTTACCAGCTTTTTATAAAGTAGATGGCTTTGGGTCAGTGGCTTTTGTTTCTTAAGGTACTGTATTACTGACATTCCAAAAACTTCTAGCTCATTTGACCTCATGACAACCCAAACTTGAAAAATCAGAGGTGGCACTTCCCAACACAGTAGGTCTGGCCATAACCCAGATGGTTATTCTCATGGAGGAATTAGTAGTCAGCTTTTGAGTGTAGACCTAGGAAAGCCTACTGCCTCTTGAGTCATCTGAAGTTTTACAGTTTTACTAGAGCTGTCCCCTAAACTGAATGTGCTTTATCATACAGATGTATCCAGGACTGGATGTCTGACGGACTGCTAATAGTCTAACTGGCCTTGAGATGTTGGTCATGGCATCTCTGATGAAGCTAATTGCTAGCACTCAATCTTCTGAGCTACAGTTTTTCTGAAGCTGTTGAAGTTAGGTGTTAAAATAAACTGAATGGTGGGGTTTTTGAGCAGCTTGCTCTCCTTTAGCAAAATTAACCCTGTGATTCTATGATTCAACAGAGCAGGTTTAGATTAGACATCAGGCAGAAATTCTTCATTGGGACAGTGGTCAGGCACTGGAATGGGCTGCCCAGAGTGCTGGTTGAGTCCTCATCCCTGGATGAATTTAAAAGTCACTTAGATGTGATATTGGGGGTCTGGTTTAGATCTGTAGAGTAGGGTTGATGACTGAACTGGAAGATCCCAAGGGTCTTTTCCAACCTGAATGATTCTGTGATTCTATGTGATCTTCTACATTTTCTGCAGTTTTTTTGGGTTTTCTAAGGCTTCCAGGTTTTACAGGGCTGTTCACAAACAGAACTGGAGTGCTCTGTGCCAGATTCTTACTGGACATAACTGAATTTCGGGGTCCCTTCTAATCCCTAATGATTCTATGATTACCAATGCTTAATTAGTTGAGTGCGTGGGGAAAAAAAAAATCTTAAAGCTGTGTGGTGCTTGTGGTCTATTAATGCTTTCTCTTTCAGGTGCAGATCAAGGCTTATTAAATACCTTCTTCAGCAGCTGGGCAACAACAGACATGAGCAAACACCTACCATTTATTTATAACTTAAGCAGCACTTCAGTATATTCCTACCTTCCAGCGTTTAAAGCGTAAGTTCAAAATATAAACACTTTCAGAGCTTATATAAATTCTTGTAATGGTAAGAACAGGCATGATGTGAGCTTGGACAGGTTTTTGAAAGAGACCTCATTATTGTCACTAGAAGAAGGTAAAATGGATTCTTTTTTCAAAAGGACAAGTTTAATCAATGAGTTGATACTAGGGAAGTGAGTCATCTCAGGATACATGCAGAGAAAAAGTTGTGTCTGTACCATAACACTGTGGCTCAAACTCCTCTCCTGGTGTTAACACTGAAGCTGGTTTAGAGCAAGTTCATTGGACAGGTCACTTGCAGAAGGAAGAATCACTCCCCCAGTATGGGACACTGCCTATTATAGTTCTAATAAGCTGAACTACAGCATGTGTTGATGTGCCCATCTTTTCCTCACTCAGATTTCTTGTAACAGCCAATAGTTACAGTTTATCTAGTCAAACTCTAGTGTTCAAAGAACCAGGGGGAACTCAAGACCCAATACAACAAGAATTCTTTCAACAATCTTTCCAGATCTCAGTTCCTTGGTCACAGCAAAAAAAAGCCTAGAGCAAACCACCAACCCATTACATCTTTCTGTGTAAGAAACATTCTCCCTGCCTAGATAGCAGGACTATGTTTGGCATGTGAGCAAACCCAGTGTTGGCAGCAGGGTTGCTTTAAGTGCTACAATAACCACAGATTCTGAAGAGCTGCACATGTGGGGGAGGGGAAGTACCAGTTGCATAAAGCCAATCTGATCTCTGAATGACATCAGGTTACTAGTGCCTAAAGCAGCAGCCTGCATAACCAGGACTTGTGCTGGCTTGAGATCAAAATATGTCTTGTGATCAGAGCAGCATTTGAAGTCCTGTGCTGCTAAAACTGGAATGCTTATTTAAAGCAATCGTTGCAGGCCTAAGAACGACTAAGTAGTTAGGCAATACTCTAAGCGAACTCACAGCTATTGTGAAACTGTGCCCCCCTTGCCATGGCTGGCTGACAGTTAAGGCACCACCTTGAATTTACAGATAACCTTGTTACCACAAAAAACTCGCTGGATTTGGGTGCTCCTGACAAAAAGTCTATTGAACTGACTGAGCCAATTGCCTTCCCAACTTCAACATATGGTCAAAAGTCAAACATGGGAAGCACAGCCCTTTTAAGTAAAGGCCCTGCTCAAAAGGTGTAAGAGTTTACCTTGGTTAGATCAGCAGCTACACTCATGATAATCAGCAGTTGGAATAGAGTGAAATTTGAACTTACTAACATCAATAGCTAAGTTTCTCACAGCTTTGTACAGCGAGACTAGATTTCACAGCAGTCTCAGTAATCCTTTTTCCAAAGGAAAATGCCAATTCATGACAAATGCTCTCCAACTTCAAAACATTGATGAAGGACTTTTTCGGGAGATGGGGAAAGACAGATTAGTTGCTGAAGCCAGTGTGGACATAAAGCTTCCTAACAGCTGAGCTTAAATGTTGAAGTACTGCTGGTCTAGAAAGTAGATACTGAAACACTATGGAAGCTTCACATCTGTCAACTGCTGCAGAAGACTTAAATGGTCAGAATGCTAAGAATGCACTGCTGTTTGCAGTGAGGGTAACACAAACCTTCTCAGGCATTCTCTAGCTTAAATAGCCTTAGGTTTTAAACAATTCCAGGTTTCCTCAGACCAGCAGCAGCCTAAGGTGAAGAAGGCTTGTACTAGTCAGTAGTGTTATGCCAGCTGATACAACTAAGTACTGACACAAGGAGTTTAAAGCCCAGAATTTGACTTTTCCGTAACACTTGGTGCAAACACTTGCCCTTGTTTACACATGCAGAGGCTTGCTTTCTGTCATAAGAGTAGCTGTGCTCAAGCCACAGAACATCAGCAATGAAATACAGGCAAGGGTTTTACAATAGTGCACAAACCTCACACCCAAGCGTGTGCTGCCTTGTTTTGTGTATTCTAGAGTTTTTGAAATGCACCTTTGAGATCTGACTTGTGGTCACAGTGACCTGGATGTGCTTAACTAAATCTTAGATGAACTAGTTTGGCATTATTATCCATTTTAATCCTATCATGGTAAGAAGAAATCTTAATGTGAAACAAGCTGGGCTAGTTGAGATGGTTGCTGTTAGAGATTGGTATTGCTTGGTAGCAAAGCTGACACAGGCTACTTCTGGATCTATGTAAGAATGGAATGACTGCTGTGTCTTTTAGAGCTCTTTACTTCAAAGAGATGTGTCTCATCTGTTCTTAATGCAAAAGAACATGACTGGTAAAGTTTGGGACAAAGCTGGCAGTCCATATTGAAAATGGAGTTAAAACAATTTTTTAAAAAACCAAACAAAGCTCACCCATGGCTCAACTAAGAATACTTAGAAAGTAAGTTGGCTGTCTAGCAGGACCCTACTGTGCCAGCATCCGTAGTTTTCGGAAATGCCTAGGTTATACCAAGCTGTTAGTTGGCAGGAATGCAGTCTTCCTGTGGCAGCGCTTTCCCTTGATCCTTTTCTACAGGGCTATAAACCTAAAGGGTAACACCAACCCTTTTCTCATTAATGCTTGTAATGCTTAACTCCCTGAATCACTGACTTTGGAGTAGACTCTTTTTCACTTTTAAAACCAGTTCCGATTGCCACGGCTGCTTGAGACTTCTCTCCTCTGAGCTGTGGACGTCACTCTGCCTAAAGACTTGAGGTGGCTGTAAGTACTTACATGGCCCAGACCATTAGGATTTGGCTGTATTGCAACTAGTGCAACTTAGAAGTGTCTTTGCATTTTTCTTGTTGTATAGCCACGCTTTCAGTCCCAGTAGGCATAGGCAGTTTGATCATTTAGTGCCTAGCTTCCTAAATATATCCACATTTGTGTTTTCTGGGCAGAAACAGGTTAAAGTAAAAAGTGTGTCTTCCAGTCAGAACCATTTTCTGCACAAACTGGGGGTTCTAACCTTTTCTGTCTGACAGGTTTGGTGCAAATACTAAAGTGGTGCATTTCCTGGGAAGCACGAAGCCATGGAATTACACGTATGACTCCAGAACAAAAAGCATAAAAGGCAACATGGCTGACCCTAAAATAGTTCACCCAGAATTCCTCAATATGTGGTGGGATACCTATACATCTCATGTTCTACCGTTGCTAGAACAACATGGAATTGTTAAGGACAGTACTACAGGTGTAAACATGGTATGTGCTCTCATATTCTTGTCCAAACTACCTAAGTATGGATGGCAGGTCCTTTACCTTTCCACCCATTACCCTTCTGTCTCAGGAGCATGGATGTGGTTTAGTTTGTGGGATGCAGGGTTTTTTGCTTTTGTTCTTTCAAGCTTGGAATAAATAATCCTACAGAAGAGAAGCATGCTGGAGTGGTGTTGAACGTAGCTGTCTGCTTGCCTAAAACCAAGTAGCTAATGGTGCACCAGAAATCATACTGTAGTACCTTGTGTAATACACTGAGGAGAGCCCTGCCTCTTACTATGTTGTAGCTGTAAGCTTCTCAAGCAGAAGAACCCCAGTTCAGCAAACAGTATAAACCTACAGCTTCTGCATGGTGAAACTAATGTAGGTAAAGTCTAGGAAGATTCAAGAATTCCTACTTACATGGACTGGCAATGTGATGTCTCGGTACTTACCAAAGCCAAAGTAGTGCTTGCAACTCTAGTTCTCATTTACACTTCAGTAGCTTGCATTTAACTGCAGACTTTATAGTCTTAGCTTAGTACATGGTGGGCCAGTTTAAGTTCTCAACCTTTCTAAGACCAAAGTTACTGATCTGTTAAGGTGTGCTTTCTCTTGTTAATCTTTCATCTTTCTAACAAACTATTTGCAGCTATCGGGCTTGGCTTATACTCTGGCTTTCTCTTGTGGCTTCTGTAGAGAGGTATGAAGAACTTAAACCTTACTGTTGTGTCTGTTGTGCTTTTTTTTACCCCCTTGCTGCTAACTTCTGTGACTCTGCTCTGTTATTTTGCTAGGAAAGCTGCATAATCCCTGCCCATTGGCAATGCTTGCCGCTGCACATGAGAACATCTACTTCGTTGCCCCCTTCTATGGCCTGTTGCTCACTTTAGCTATGCAAAGTATTTCTATGTTTTCACCTCTGCCTTTCCTTTTAGGCAGAGGTTACAGAGGCAGTGTCGCACATATCACTATCAGCGGCATCTCCAGTATTACCAACTGTATCTTCAGAAGAACGCAAGGAACGGTGGGAACAGGGCCAAGCTGACTATATGGGAGTGGATTCTTTTGACAACATCAAGAAGAAACTTGACACCTACCTTCAGTAAAAATGCCTGTCTCAAACAGTGGTGACGCAAGGACTTGTTCCAGAACTAACAACTAGAAAGGTGTAGATGGTGGTCAGTTGCACTTACTAGTAGCTTGATGAAAAGACAACTTGGCTGAAGGCCTCTGCAGTGCTACAGATGAAGACTGAGCAAAAGCTAGAAAGCAGAATTCCTTGAGCCACCTGTAACTGCCCAATTCTCCCTGCTAGATAAAACCAGGTATTTTCAGCTTAAATTTTCTTCTGTTGTGATCACAATTGGCTCAACATACTCTTTGAAACTGGGTTTGTTATCTCACCTCCTTAAGGTGATTAGAATTAGAGAACTATAGAATCATTTAGGTTGGGAAAGACCTTCAAGATCATTGAGTCCAACCGTTAAGCCAACCGTCAAAAGGCCACCAATAAACCCTGTCCTAAAGCTCTAGATCTACTCAACTTTCAAACACCCCCTCCCTGGGCAGCCTGTTCAAAGGCCTGATGACCCTTTCAATTAAGTTTTTCCTCATGTCTAACCTAAACTTCCCCTGGTGCAACTTTGAAGCCATTTCATCTCTTTCCCTCTAAGAGACAGAGGGAGAGAAACAGCGTAAACTTTAAACTGTGAGTGTGCACAGTATGAAATCTGAGGACAGGCGGCTTTAGCCCATATGTACCCAGAAGGAACTTTTAAACACCCCCCTGCCTGGGCAGCCTGTTCCAAGGCCTGATGATCCCTTTCAGTAAAGTAGGGCTTCGTTGGCTGAGAGCTTCTAGAGGGGGACGATTGGCGCTGGGTTGTTACAGTATGAAGTTAGCATTGATACCTTCGCTTGTTGTTTTAGATGTAAAATCTACTTCATGGGATTGCTCATACACTAGAGTGGTAGCCATTCTGCTTTACCATAAATGTATGAATGACACTGGGATATCTACAGATGTAATAGTCATAGCACTGCTTTGCTCTTCCAGTCACAATTGCACTGAAGTTTTGACCAGGTTCCTACGCACAGTGCCTACAGCATGGCAAAAGGCATTTTCAGTTCTGTATACGATGGGACTAGTCAACTGAGTTTTATCTGTTTCTTGCAATGTTGCACTTGATACAACAATAAAATGTTGTCATGCATTTCTGGCTTCCCTAAACTCTTGAGGCATTCAAAAGGGAGCTCTGAAGAAGTCTGCAACATTCAGCAGGTATGACCTGCCGATTTAGCTAATCCTACTTTAGATGTCAGTAGCAAGCGTCTGGCTTTTCAGTTATGTAGTTATTTACAGAACAAAGAGTCATTTCCCAGGGAGCTGTTTGGGGCCAATCCCCCTGTTGGCTTGTTCTCGGGACAAGACAGGCAGTGGAGGAGGTACCTGTTGGAGCAACTTTAGTCCTGTTGGATGCAAGGGGGAACTTGGCAAAAAGGGAATCTTTCTTTTAGTGACTAAAGAAAGATCATCCCTAACATAAGCCCTGTACACTGTGAACTTGTTGTGAAACACAATAGCGATGCTATTTTGGTGAAAAGAGACTAAATGGCTGTTTAACTGTACCTGCCCTGTTTGTGCAGAGAGCAGAAAAAAGTGCCTTTCTGCCTTTTTAAGACCCATAGAAAAGCAGTAGGAATACTGCGGTTACAGAAGCATGCTGAAGAGATTAGTTGTCATCTGTACTGAGTTTCAGATTCATCCTTTAGCCAAAAGTCTAAACAGAATGCGATTGCTCTGTTGTCTTTCACAGCTACATTCTGTACTAGTCCAGAAGCACTAATAAAACGTTACTTCATTACTCCCCAATAAAGGAGGATTTTTGGCAGGAAGCTAGTGGAAGTGCTAAACATTTTGCCTGGAGATAGGAAGTCAGCAAGATCCATGTTCCACCATTTGCTGGTAAAGCAGAAGACAATCTGGCTATGAGTTAGTTTTAAGTAGTTAATTGTTCGATGATTCATGGGTCACCATTTAGCAAAAATGCTAAAAACAAGGTCCAAACCGAAGCAGCTTGCAGCTAGTTGCAAGTCCATAGCATCTGAACTCCCATTTGTAACTGTCCCTTTCCTGTGTGGGTTTTTCTTTTGCTGTGTTGGGATTTTTTTTTTCAACAGATATATTTGAAGTTGTGTGAAAGCAGGAGGGATTAATGGTTACAATCTGTAGTGACAAATGTGTACTTGATCTGACAAGCGCTGGGAGTTCTGCACGCTCAAAATACTCTGTGGAAAACGGTAAAACGCTCTTTTTGAAGACTGCTAAAAAGTCAGTTGTGTTCTCCTTGTCTGTGTTGGTATTAGAGATTAGGCCTGTTACTTCTTTTGAAGCTTAGCTGGCAAACTCCAAGTAGGAAAGTGTAAGACTATTCCAACCAGAAGATTTGGTTTAGCATGTAAGTTTTTAATTTGTTACAGTAACACAAGAAGATAAGGAAAGATGCTGAATAAGATTAAAACCTGCATGTTTTGCGTTTAAAAAAAATTATATAGTTAGTAAAGAAAGAAAACTTAAACCATCCTGTCCCAGCCTCTGACTCATACTGTGCTCTACATTGTTTACCCACAGCCTCAGGAAAGCAAACAAGATGCAGCTTATTTTTAATAAAACATCTATGCCATTATTTGCCAGTATTTCCTTCTTAACTACTGCTGGCAGTGTTTGCAAAACAATAGGGATCCTTTTTCTCTCTTGTGATTGTATCAGTTACATAACAAACAATTTTCTGCAGGTACTCCAAGTAGTAACTGAATTAAAATGCTATAAACGTTCAACAGAATCACAGACCTACTTTGAAGTATTAGAACCTTTAAAAAGTGAATAATCTAATGTGTTCCGTAGGTAGTAAAACTCAAGAGCAACTCTTAGGAGATCATAAGTTCGGGGGGGGGGGTTTTTAAGGGTTTTTTTGGAAGGTTTATTTTGTTGAGTTTGTTTTTGCATTTGTCTTATGTAGGGGGTAAACCCCTTCCAGAATGAGAAGCTACTAACTTGTGTCTTTGGAATTGGAAACTTTATAATTCAAAAAGCTCTTTTCTAGAACATGCTACAGCACATAAAGTTAAAACTTCAAGAAAGAGAATAACAAAAGCCAAAGACTACTTAAAGATTGTAAAAAGCAGGAAGAAACCTCAAACAAGAACAACAGTGGGTTTTAATTACCTGAGTAACTAAACAGCTCTATCAAATCAGACAGAACTTCTCTGTTCTCAGCTTTAACCTTTAACTGTTCTCTCAGATGTATTAATGACTGTCTTGGGAGAAACCTTAGCTAGCTACACAGTTTAATGTGAACTCCAGTAAGTTTTTACTTGGCTTTGGAACATGGAAACCATCTTCTAATAGAGGAAAGTTGATACTACTGATTGTTACGATAATCCTAACTGAGCCCCCCTGTAAAGCGTCATGTTTTAACAGAAGTAATGAGGTACACCTTGACTAGCCGTGGAAATCAATGTCTTCCTCGTGGAGTTTTAACTTGAAAAATGGGGAGTGTGACACAAAGCCACGTCTCTTATTTGTAATCAGGCATTGTTTCTCCAGAAGCTGAAAAACAAAAAACCACCAAGAAAACAAAAAGTACAAATTACATAAATGCAATGCAATAAAAATCTTAAATCAGGTGTAGGTGTTTTCTTGTTCTTTTGTCAATTTCCATCTGGTGTTCACACCATTTTTCATCATTTGTATCTTTTTAATTCTTTTTCTAACAGACTTTCGTTTCTAAGGCTCTGGCTTCCCAGAAACTGCCTCAGTTTGTCAGATTACTTATTTTGATTCCCTTTCTCGCTCCTTCTCTTTGCGTACTGTTTCTCCAAATGTCAGACATCTTTTTATTTCTAGGTCCTTTTTCTGTCTCCTGTGTTTGCAAAATTCATCTTATACTCAGCTGGCAAGTATTCTATTAGAGAAGAGAAGGTGTAAGGCATTAGATTGAAAAGGTCCAATTGCATTTCTCTGCTGCCAAAGACAGAATCTGAACAGGACCTAAATATAATCTCTGCCTCTAGTTCAAAGCCTGGGAGTTACAGGGAAGGTAAAGGTAGCGTAGTGTCAGAATAACCTAACAGTACAACAGAATCACGTAGAAAACAGAAGGAGGGAGCAGATGAGAATATTCATCTGAGATTCTTCAGTGCTACTTGGTACATGGACATGACTAGTTAGCCAAATGCATTTGTGTCAGTCAGCATGCTTGCAGATCAGCAATTCCCTGTCTATGGGATTGGAAAAGCACTTGGTACCGCTAGAAACTGGTAGCTATTAAAAAATTAGGTTTGTTTCTTTTGCAAGGACTAAGTCATTGGCTGATGAGTGAGTGGGTCATATTCCACTCTACACGGAGTGTACTGTGCACAGAGATGATGAGAATGCACATTTATTAATACAAGCCCATCACTCCAGCATTCTGTCAAAGCCACACAACATTTATTTTCACAAAACTCAGTGGCATAGCTGTTAGAACAAATAAAATATTACAAGTGTTTTATAAATTCAAGTGCTTCATTTTAACTAGTTCCAGGGAAGTGATCAACAGAGGAATTCACTGCTCCAGCTATGTGGTAGGCAGAAATAGTACGGAAGTAAAGTTGTGAATGGAATACAATTCCTTGGATCTAGCCAGCAAAAAGAAGAATTCACAGAACATTAGGGATTGAAAGCGACCTCAAAAGATCATCTCATCCAATCCCCCTGCCAGAGCAGGATCACTTAGACCAAGTCACACAGGAACATATCCAGGTGGGTTTTAAGCATCTCCAGAGAAGGAGGTCCTTATGACGTCATCATTGACCGCTTCTTTCAATACAAAATAATCCAGATGAGTATCTTTGAGTATCAAGAAACTGTGAGATTGAAACATGAAGCTAAGTCATTTTGGAAGAGTTTTTGTCTGAGTGACAAAACATACACTATTCATATGTGCTACCTTTTCTCCATTAACTTGTTATAAGTTGGAATCATAGGGTTAGAATGGCCAGGGTTGGAAAGGGCCCTAAAGATCATCTAGTTCCAACCCCCCTCACAGGCAGGGACACCTTCACTAAATCAGGTCACTCAGGGCTCCATCCATCCTGGCCTTCAACACTTCCACAGATGGGGCAGCCACAACTTCCTTGGGCAACCTGTTCCAGCATCTCATCATCTTCACAGAAAAGAGTTTCTTCCTCATGTCCAAACTCAGTCTCCCCTCTTCATATCTGTAACCCTTTTCGCTTGTTCTGTCGCTACCACTCATGTTGAAAGCCCTACCCCAGCTTGCTTGTAGTCTCCTTCAGAGATTGGAAAGCTGCTAGAAGGTCAGCTGGGAGCCTTCTCTTCTCCAGGCTGAACAACCCCAACTTGCTCAGCCTGTCGTCATAGCAGAGGTGTGCCAGCCCTCTGATCATTTGAGTTGCTCTCCTCTGTACAGGTTTGAGGAGCTCCATGTCTTCCTGATGTTGGGGACTCCAGAACTGGACCCAATCCAGGACTCCAGGTGCGATCTCACAAGTGCAGAGTAGAGGGGGAGAATTACCTCCCTTGATTGACTTTTGCTGCTTCTTCTGATGCAGCCCAGGACACTGTTTTGTGAATGCATATTTGAAGGGATCTTCATGCATTCTTCAGCAATGTCTGTATTGAATTTATAAAGATAATAATAAATTTTTAAAAATGAAGACTGGAGAAATTTTAGGAGTAATTTTAAGAGTACCCAAACAAATTGATGCTTTTCTAAATTAACATTTAGGAGCAAATTAGTTTCTGTAATTTATCTGAAGCCTTTGTGTTCTGACCACAAAGACAGCAAAACTAGAAGTCGGCATGAGCCGCGTAACTTGAAGAGCAATGTTCACTCAAATATTCAAGATACTGTTTGCTCAAAACACTACAGTTACAAGCTACAAATCAATTAGAGTCCTAATTTCATTAATTTTGGGTTGGTTTACTTCACTTGCTGAAGGCTTGTCAGTAGCAAAGGCTCCTGCTGTAAGTTCCCTCTTCTTGTTCTGAATTTCCAACCTATTTTCTTCCGCTGAATGTTTCGCAAAGAACTGAAATATTAAAAAACCCAAAACCCTGAAATGAAAGGGTTAACTTTATTTTCTTTTTAAAGTTTGGGCTGAGCAATTTCAGTACTTTGGGGAAAAGCGAAGTGTCAAAGCTGACCAGCTTTGGTCATTTTGTAAGGAAAGCATAAGAGGGAAGGGTTAACTCCACGTTTATCTTAAACACTTATGGAAAGACTATCTCTTCTTTACAACTTCTGTTAGGAGACAAGCTGCCTTCAGTTTCCCAAGTAATGTTTTTGTGACTGGCTATTAATAAGACAGGCCAGCTACTCTTCAACAGCTCAAAAAGCTTTCCGCATAGAACCATAGAATGGCCTGTGTTGGAAGGGACCTCCAGAGGTCATCGAATCCAACACCTCTGCAGTGAGCAGGGATGTCCTCAGTTAGATCAGGTTGCCCAGGGCCTTTTCCAGCCTCCCCTTGAATCAAAGCATTCTACAGACCATCAAGAAAATGAACTGTAGTAGCCAGGCTAGGCAAGAGCAATCCTACATCATCTCAGTCACTCCAAATAGCTCAACAGGGACATACTATTTCTAAAGTTACTATTTCACAGGAAATAGGTTACCTTGAGTCAAACCTTTCCACCCAAAAAACCCAATTTACCTTTTTATTCCTTACACATAATTTTACATTTGAGTGCTTTAATGAAAGGAAAACATTTCATACATTTAGGTATCACACCTTAAGTCTCTTAAGCAACAACAAGTAACCTCAGACTAGCATCTTTCCTGTAAATTTATTAAAGTAACAGAAAAGAGACTAGAGCAGAGAAGACTGCACTGTAACCCCAAACCAGGCTTTCTGAGATACCCCTGTGTGGCTTTTGAAGTTATTAACTAGAGCAGACAGAAAGCTCCATTCAGGAAGGTTAGAAAGAAAGAGAAAATAAAATCAGAGGAACAGATAGCAAATGCCACACTGTAAGGTGTCACACCGCTTTGTTAACAGTGCTACTGGCGCTCTTTCCAGACACAGTAGGTGCAGAGAGAGCACAGAAGCATTGTGTTAAGACAAAACCCTGCCAGGGGAACAAATGAAGAAAGGCCCTACTTGGCCTTTGGCAGATACTCATCAGTGTTGCTCATTCTCAGAGGGGCTTTCTTTCTGCCTCTTAGAAAAACACCAAGGGAGCTTCACCTAGGTTAAGCTAGATAATTATGAACAACCCAGTACTCACTGGGTCCATTAAAATCACTGGGAAACCCAAGTAGGACACAATGGAATGTACCTTGGAATTGAAGATCCATGCCTGATCAGGATCTTTCCCATTACTGGACTCTCTTTCCTCTGATTAGGGTGCGTTCTATCAAGTGCTCTACTTGAAGCTTATCCCTACATTTGTCTGCAAAAAAGCCCAAATAACATTAGGAAAAAACCATATAAAGTACAATTATTTCTAGTGAGTAGTTGAGCTTTAAAGTGCTGTTTATGAAATCTTCACAGAGGTGTTCACACCAAGGATCCACGAGGAGCACAGTGACTGCTGCTGTTTCTGACACAGTCGCAGTATTCTGTGAGAATGTTAAGTAGACGCAGGCGCTACAAGTTTTAAAACCACTCAGCCCTCCTTAAAAGTGCTCTTGTTCCTGGGCATATTTATAATTGAAATAAACAGCTCCCTATTCCAAAGCAAGCAAGTACTGGCCATAGGGAGAAGACTATTTCAAACACCAGAAAAATAAACCATCTTCAAAGAGAAGATCTTTCAGCTGCAAACAAAGAATGACCTTTTACTCTTTTCTTCAAAGCCTGCACAGAAATAACAGTGGTCTCATGAAATATGCTTTGTCAGGAGCAGACAGCGTGTATTTTTCCCCACCAGACGGGGCAGATGAGACGCAACACCAAAAGCTTTATCTCTGAAGCACACTCTGGATAAGGCAAAGTTAGAATTTATAGCAGTTGTACCTCCACCAGGCCACTCATAACATTTAACAGCAGGCTGTGTGCACTACTCTAAATGACTTTGCAGACAGCAAAGCGACAGATGTGAATAACTTCAGCTTATCAGAGCAACCCTTAAAATTCCTGAACTCAGTTTATACAGCAATCTGACCACAGAACTAAGGCATCTTCAGACAGGCTGCACAGCACATCTCACAAAGCAGATGAATCCTGGGGGCTGCTACACTGGAACCGATCTCTTGAAGGTGACTAGGCAGGCAGTCACTATCTGCCTTCGTGACTTTGTTGCAGCCATAAAGATATCAAGAAGCAGAATCTTAAAACAAGTGAATCTGAAGTAATGAAAATGCAGATACAAAGGAACCATTCCTGACTGGGCAGCAATCTGGACAAAATAAAACAACTCTAACAGATCTGGAAAAGCTTTCTGGGAACAAACAGAGAGGCTTGTGTACGTCTGCCTCCCTTCTCCAGTGTCATCCTGTAATGAAAAACAACAGGACACCCAAAACACGGGTACTGAAGATTCCACCACAGGTACTGAAGATGTGCAGTGGAAGCATATGAAACTGATAGAGCCTTGCAATCAACAACCCAAAGAAGGAAAAAGAATGTTTTAATTCATTTTCTGGCAAGCTTTTACAGTTCACAGCACAGAGACATCAGAGTACTTGGGACTTCTGCACAGGATTTTTACTTGCTTGCACAGACTGAAGTTAACCTCAGTGAGAGACTGAAATTAACTTGGTGTTAACTGAAACTGTCGACCATCAAGAAGCTTCTCTTTCGCTCACTTTAACAAGATAAAATGGTCTCCAAGTCCGTAACAGAACAAAGGGCCAAACTTTTCACTCAGCAGTTTCACACTGGCAGCTTCACATGCCATTCCATTCCCCTCGATGGTTTCATGCTCTCACTTGCATTAGTAAGGGACACCACAGGCTCTCGTCTGGAAGAATCCTATTTGAACCCAAGTTATTTTAGGCAGAGGGGAATGTGTTTGTTGTTTCGTTTTAAAGGTGCTAGGTAAAGTGCTTTACCCAGGAGAGGGCTGTAACTGTTCAGGCACAGGAACTACCCAACTGAGACGCAGCTCTAGGGCAGTCAGTCATATATCATGTGGAAACAGTTAACTCCTAGACCCCGGACGTCTCTCACTGCTTTGGCTGGAAGCTGCAAAAACTTCCTTGCGAATGTATTTAATTCATGAACCATTCTGAACTGAAGAAAGGCATCCCCACTCCCTGCTCCATAAGCTCATAGTAGTTTAACCTGAAAAGAGCAGAATCTACAGCCACCTCCGTTCAGCCTTCACTCCTATGAAAACACTACACAGAACAATGTGGGACTGGACAAAGGCCCCAGTTCTGCAGATTCCGCATCCTTTATAGGCAAAGCCCAGCACATAGCTTGACTGTACAGTCAAGTAATACAGGTTTCACATGTCACAAGCCCATTTATTTCTCTGTGTGCTGAAATGCACCTGAGGCTGAGTAGGAGCACAGACTCTACTACAGACACATCAAAACCTTCCGTGCTGGAAAGCTGCCCCTGCAAGTGCTCTTGCTTTAGAGAATAATTTCACATTACTAACAAGTCTCAGAAACCCTCCACTGGAATATCTGCATCAGAACCTGGCATGTCTGGCAATGAAGCACTCAGTCTAAATGCCAGCAAGTCATTTCCTCCCTTGGTCTTGTTAGGTTGACTGACTATACACAAGCAGTGTCCTTGATAAGAACATCACCTAGGTTTAGCCCAGCACCTGCAGCACTACTGTGGCTGAATAGGAGGAAGAACAATTCCAGAGAAAAAGTGCACCAGCGGACACAGGGTCACAGAATGGTTAAGGCTGGAAAAGCCCTCTGAGCTCAGCCAGCCCAGCCCAGGACCTAACATCACCACAGTGGCCAGACCAGGGCACTCAGGGCCACAGCCAGCCTGTCCTTAAACACTTCCAGGGATGGCGACTCCACCACTGCCCTGGACAGTCCATTCCAGCGTTTGATCACTCTTTCCATCAGGAAGGGCTTCCTAACATCCAACCTAACCCTCCCTTGGCGCAGCTTCAGGCCCTGCCCTCTCATCCTGGTGCTAGTTGCCTGTGAGAAACTGATCCTAGAAGGAGCTGATCCTAAAGGAAACGTTGAAAGAAACACAAAAGATAGTGTATCCCTCCGTGATTGTTAGAATATTCTTGTAAGCTCCTTGACTGACACCCCTCCCAGCGCTACACACACTGTGAAATCCACTGCTCATCCCAAACTGCAATTGAATAGCTTTTCTGTTTTCACTTTCTGCCTTCTATTTGTTTGTCCTTTCACCATTCATTTGCAACTTTCATATAAAACTTAGTTTCAACAATAAAGATATCCCATCAGCATTTAGATTTGAAATCTTCCACCTTCCTCATCTGGCATAAGGAGTTCAATCACGTGAGTTGGTGCCAAAGCTCATCTGCCCTGGCAAAAGCAGGGAAAGGAAAGTGAGCTCACTGTTTCTGACAGCACTGAGCTCACTGCTCACGGAACTGCGCTCTCATTACGCTACTACTCCAGCTTTTACATTTCTGTCAAATGGGAAGAATTGTGCCCCTTGTTTCATGAAAAAGGAAAAACCTGAGCCTTTACTAGCAGGAGAGACTACTGCCAGCAGTGGTTCTAAGACAACACGTCAATATTTAGCACGTTTACACATTAGCAAAGCTCAGTACTGGCGTTTCAACTGCTTAGGAGAGACAGTGGGTGTGCGATTAGTGTTGCTCTGGCGCCATCATCAGAACGTTTCTTCTCGACTGACTGAACATGGGCAGCACTGACCGAAGCGGGGGTCATATTCAGTGGATTAACAATTCAGCATCTGAAATATTGTGTCCAGTTCTGGGACGCTCAGTTCAAGAAGGACACAGAACTGTTGGAGAGAGTCCAGTGCAGAGCCACCAAGATGATGAAGGGACTGGAGCATCTCCCTGATGAGGAAAGGCTGAGGGCACTAGAATGTGCCTGACTTGCTTCTTGTTTTTTAATATCTCCTTGTAATCAGAGAGGCATTGGAGAAGCTCCAGGATTGCTCATGTGCTAGCTTGCCACTGATGGTTCTTCCACAGCCCAGTGAATTCCCTTTCACTTATTCTAAAATATTTTCAGACCTAACTCAGTCAGAGAAATAGGATTTGGAGCTGCTGGCTAGCTGTCTGCTCCTCAGCCCCTTGGCAGGGCCACCCCAGCCATGTCTGGAAAGTCGCAAACTGGGGTGGGGGGGATGTTCCTGTTGTGCACAGCCAAGCACTAGGTAGTGCAGAAAGGAAAGGTGACAGATGGGGCTTTCCTGATGCACAAAGTGGTTGCAGGAGCCCACATGCCCTGACACATCAGTCATTTCCATTTACAGGTCTGGCAGCTTGCTTGCTGTGCTTGGTGTGTCCCCAAAATACCCCGAAGGTGCTGAGACCCTGGTCTAGGTTGTCCAGAGAGATGGGAGAAGCCTCATCCCTGGAATTACTCCACATCGTGCTGGACCGTTGGGCTTGAGACAGCCTGCTCTGGTTGGGAATGGCCCTGTTCAATGCACAGGGATGGACTAGATGAGCTTCAAAAGTCCCCTCCAACCCAAACCACCTTGTGATTCTGATTTTTTTCAAGAAGTCTGCAGGCTGCCAGTTCGGTGCAAGTCCTCCCTATCCAGTGCAGGATCCTGCCAAGCCAACCCTTCCAAAAGAGAAGCCACAAAGAATTTATGGGCCATCTGCACAGATTAAAGTGTCACCTTGGGCAAGCTTTGCCCGGACAAGGCTCACAGGAGGAGGTTTGCGCTGAAGCTGGCAGAGATGTGTTCTGCAGCCCTGGGATGTGCTGTGGAGGGCACTAACCACAGGGAGGCAGGGCAGGCAGGGAAAAGTCTGCTGCCAAAGGTTTCCACGTCCTAGAAACACGCAAGGTTACCCCTGTTCCTATTATCGTGTTCCTATTCCTCATGTTTTCCTTGGATGTTTAAGTCAGGCACAGAAACAGGATAGAACCAAGTGACCACTGAAGCAGGGCTGAGTGGGGTTGCTCCGGTTATTTTGAGCTCCATAGTAGCTGGTGAGCAAAGAGAAGGATGCAGATGACAAGGACGATGTGCACTGTGGGCAGCCTCATTTAGTAATTTCCATGCCATAACCATCAAAAAGCATTTAGAATGCACAAAGGCAGCTGAAGCTGCTCCGTAGGGGGTGAAGCAAACAGCAAGGTTCCCCATCACACTAGACAAACAACTGCTTTCGGAAGTTACAGTTTGCTGGAGCTTCCCCTCAGCTAAATCAGTTGTAGTCATTGTGTTGAGGTGCGGAAATCAAACTCTAACTCACAAAGAGCCAAGAGTAGGTATGTTTAGTGCAGCACTGCGCACACAGGGGATTCCTCCTCCAAATTGTGTGCACCCGAGGGCAATTTTCACCAGATTTTATACAGGCTTCTCGTGCAGGTTCATAGATAGGGAGGGGATATTACAATTAGTCAAGCAGAAATCATTATCATAAACCCATCCCTTGACTCCTCCTGTTTACATCCACGCAGTTGGTCTCGGGGTCCTGGGTAGAGGTCTCTGGGATGAAGAAAACACTCTTCCTCACCTTAAACTTTTCACCTTTCAGCTATTCTGCTGAGTTGACAGAAAAGGTTGGCTTCAGAAACTGGTTTGCTTCCTTATCTGTCCTCCAATTTCTCTGCTTCCCTCTTCTCACTGGCCAACCAGTAACCGCAAGGACACAAGGAATTTCAGCCAATCTCACAACAGTTTCCTACCCAAGTACTTTTACCTATCACCCTCTTCTCACATCCATACTCCTACTTATCACCTTCTTCCCACCTTCATCCTTTTACTTATCACATTCTTCTCACATTTGTCTCACATTCCTCTCAGCACACAGCTTACAACACATCTTCTTTGCAAAGCCAAAGTCCTGGGTTTTTAACTCATAAACTTCCAATCCATTAGTTCCCTTACATAAGTGTTTCCAATTTTAAGCTTAACCCAGGCCAAGGTCTCCGACACATTCCTCTCATGGCACTAGGGCAGACGCCAGCTTCTTCCAGAGCAACCTTCCTCCATCTATCATGCAATGTCCCCCTGTAGCAGCCATTTCTGAGTCCTGAGCCAGACTGTGATCAAGCAAAAATTGAGAAGGGCTTGGAGTCATCTTGAGCTTCTTCAGTTTCCCCTTTAATTTGTCTGTTGGCAGAGGAAAGTAGCTTTGAGAATCAGTGCTGGTGGTTCTGGTAGGTCCTTCTGCCTGTGCTGATGCTACTGAAGTTTGTTTTTCCCAGCCTTACCACACAACAGGCTTGAGTTGTGGCTTTTGGAAGAAAGGAGGTTTGAATCTCATGGCCAGTTACTCTTTATATCTAATTTAATTTTACTCACCCTGAGTAATGGGAGGGAAATAATGAACTGTCCTCACAGAAGACTCCAAGTTCCACAACACAAGTCCTAACTGAATGGTTTAGGTGTTAGGACTGGTTTTAAATCAAAGCCATTTCACTTTCCCTAGATCCTGCTTCAAACCTGCTGCTCTCTTTGAAAATCAGTGTTAAACCTCGCTAAAAAACAGCCTGTCCAAAGCTGAAAAACTTCTCACAAACACTGAGCAGTAGTCTGTTCAGTATCTTCCTCAGGTGAAGAGCCATTTTAAGCCTTCCCATGCTAAGTAATTTCATTCTGGAAAGGCCTCTGCACGGCTACTTTTGCTTACAGCCTTGAACATAGAGTAGAGCTGCTTTGCAAACAACAGCCATCACGACCATGGCCATTCTTCAACTCCTCAACAGCTATCATAAAATTCAGAACATCCTGCAATTTTATCAGCCTTTTCTAACCTTTCAGAAGCAGGAAAAACCACAGAGTACCTGGTTTGTTAAACAAACTTCCCTTAGATATAATGAGATACCAATTGCCTGCCTCACCTAAGCGTGAGTTATCACTTTGTCTGTTCTGTCTCCTTGACAGAGAAGGAGGACAGTGCTTTGCTTTCTTTAAAGAAGTGCCAGTGTGCCCCACTTATTTTATTCTTGACTTCTTTTGTGCACAGACATGGCACAGCTTGTTCAACTACCCAACAGGACACGCCTTTATCTGTCTTCCAGAACCAGCTGCCAAACAAAGACCCTGCTCCCTCCTTCATCTAGTCTTGATGAAGAATTACCATTCTTCACATTCTTTTCTTCCTGAGAAATGTTTTTGTTTGTTGAGTCACCACAGAGTGCTTTCCAGTTCTGGGGACTGAGTAGCTCTGATTCGCTGGCTCTGCAGTTCGTAGCAGTCCTCAGCCTTATCCTGAGATATCAAATGACTCTTTGTAATTTTGTCTTCCTTCTTACACCCTTCTGACCACTTCTGTTCTGGAAGGTACCATTAGCCCTGTCTCCCTGCTACCCCAAACCTGCTTTATCACAGCACTGGTGAGACACACTTAGAGGTTCTATGCAGCAGTACGTTCCATGCGGTCTCCTTTCATGTGTTCCACATACTTTACTCAGCACTCCCATGGATGAACATACAATCATAGGATCATCATGGCTGGAAAGGACCACCAGGATCATCAAGTCCAGCTCTCATCCCAACATCTCCCTAACCCCTAGACCATGCCCTCAAGTGCTAGATCTACTCACTTTTTAGATGCCTCTGGGGATAGTGACTACATCAGCTCCCTGGGCAGCCTGCTCCAGGGCCCAACCACTTTCTCAGGAAAGAACTTCCTAAGATCCAACCTTAGGAAGATTGCATCTTGAGGCCATTTCCCCTCATCCTATCATTAGCAATTTGGAAGAAGAGACCAGCACCAGCCTTGCTACAACCTCCTTTTAGGGAGTTTCAGAGAGCAATAAAATCTCCTCTCAGCCTCCTGTTCTCTAAACTAAATCACCCCAGTTCCCTCAGCTGCTCTTCACAGGGTCCATTTTCCAGTCCTCTCCCCAGCCTTGTTACCCTTCTCTGACCCTGTTCCAGCACCTCAATGTCCTTCTTATACTGTGGTGCCCAAAATGGGACTCAGTACTCAACATGCAGTCTCACGAGCGCAGAGTACAGGGCAGCTGTCGTTCGTGTTGCTGTGCAGCAGGAAAGTCAGAGTCTGTGTGATCCATCCACCTCTGCCCATCATTGGAAATGTGTCACATTCACAGGAACCTCTCCCAAGGAATGACAGATGTTGTAAAGAAGGAAAGGAACTTCACAGGGGTTTTTCTGCCTCACTTCCCACTCTCAGAACAGCTCTGATTTAGAAGAACAAGTTGCTCAGATTCCAGGTTCCTGTTTTCTGTTCGGTTAGCCCTCTGAGGAGCCACAACATAACACAGCTGTCATTTCTGCTCTTTTCCTGCTGATGGTTCTTGGACCATTCAGGTTCAATATTCTCATTTGCCTCAAGTCATTACTGCTTCTGCTAAGCAGTAAATAATGAGGTTGCTGGTGAGCAGCACTTTAGTCAGTTCATGAGGAAAACCTGCACTGACGCTTAGCCAGCAACGTATTCTGAATTTTTCTGACTATTGATCTACCTTGTGAAGTGCACCTCAGACCTTCTGTCTCTTGACCTGATCATAATTTTTAGTCCATCATTTACGATGAGTTAAAGGATCATTTCCAGGAAACCCAAGTATACACCTGGAATGTTGCCTCATTTTCTGGGAAGGCCCATAACCGCTGTTTTCAGAACGACATTTAGACTTGCATCCTTAAACCAGAGGCTTAGGGCCAAATACTGACTTCATTTGCACTGTGGTAAGTCTAACGCAATTGTTCTGCTCGTAGCAGAACCCCTCTCTCTGGTCACCCTCTCCCTGTTGGGGTTTTGCAGAATATCTCTCAGGAGCAGTAACAATTTCCCAGGAAAACGTCTCCAGGAAATGGTCAGTGTGTGGCAAATCTCACATCATTTCCCCTGACTGCTCAGCGAAAACACAGACAAATCAAGCAAGTTATTGCTTGGCTGCTGGCATCTAATGTCTCAAGATCTGTGCTGCACAGGATTTCTCAGAAACTAGATAAATGTTATCTGGCTCCTACCAGACGCCATTTTTAGCAGAGAGGCTTTTCCCTCCCCCCCCCACTCTAATTAGAATTAGATTCTAATTTCCAAGCAAAAACCTCTGCTCAGAGAACAGGAGCAAGAGGGAGCACTGCAGATAGGTGGTGACTTAGCAGAGATCCTGAGCTCTGTTCGCACGTACAACATCAAGTGCGAAGGGAAATAAGGAGTCGGCACAGAGGGCACTGGGAAGTCAATGCACGCATCAGAATTCAAGTCACTCCTGTGTGTTTTCCATCCCCCTGAGACTGGGCCACAGATGGTTTGCAAGACGTACCTCAGCCTTCTGAATATGAACGCAGAGCTGCCAGCTGATGCCCCGTTTTCCACTGCTGGTTACAGAGGAGCCTGGCTGGTGGAGATCAGACAATATGACACTGTTGAATTGCCTGATCCGCCTCCACCGCATGCTCAATCTTTAACAAATACCCACAAAAGCTCTGCTGTAAAGGCTCCACCATGTCCTCCTTGGGCTAGATCACCGCAGTTAGTGAGGGATGGGTGAGCAAGACCAGCCTTTAGGCTTTTTTATTTTCCTTGTTGCAAACTCCATTTTAATTACCTCTTCTGTGGCCAAGTGGCTCTTACAACACTGCCTTTAAACAACCCTGGCAATTGAGGATTTCAGCTAGCCCTTGAAGGTCCATTCTGGCTCACTTCATCTCCTTTAGGCTTAGGATTTGCTCTGATAACATTTCCAAGTTTTGTTCTAAATCCATGAAAGCCTGAAAAGGTTAGAAATGCATCCCCTAGCTCTAGAAATCTGGAGGCTTACGGAACCACGAGATGAGCAGCTTATCTTCATGACACTGCCCATGGATGGAGTGGGCATCTTTTAGAAAAATGCAGCTTGCAGGATCAGACACAGGAATTCGTTCCCCTCATAACAAGAAAGAGAAATGGGGTTGAAACATACAGAAATGAGGTGACAAGAATAAAACAAAACAAGTGACTTATGTCTGAAGTGGTAGTGGGCTAAGTAAAGGAAAGGGCTTGCTTTAGGAATGGAGCTGTACTGGAGAGAAAGGGAAGTTGGTTTCATCGTAGGAATCAACTAACCAAAGCCCCATAGTCCTGAGAACAGCACAGAGGGGAAGGATAAAAATGCCCTAAACCTACCTCTGTTGTGGATCATCCTAGCTTTGGATAGGAACGAAGCTAGTTGCCACCATCTCTGTGTCACTGGACAAAGTAGGCTGCCGGACAAGCAGATGGCTGAGCTGGAAAGTATTTTGAACACCACTGACAAAAGGTGGCAGAAAAATCTTTGTTCTTATTCTACAGTCAGTAAAATGGGCCACACAAAGCCTCTCATTCCCTCTGTGTTCCTTGCACCAGCCCTAACAGTGCCTGATCACCTCCCAGATACTCATGTCGGTCTGAAAACCCCTGGGTGCCTTGCAGAGAGCTCGGCTACTGCCTGCTCGCTTGGTAGGGACGGGCAGTTGTAACGTAATAATCATATTCCCTAGGTTTGGGTCAAGCATTAAGAGACATTTTTGAAACATGGGAGAGAACATTCAGCTGGAGTTGCACAAGGGAAGAAGTTTGCCAAGGGAGCACAGGGAACTTCAGCATTTGGTTTTATCAGTCCCAGTGCCTGCGTGACACAGGCATCTAAATATCCCAGACCAGCAAAGCCCTCGTTTGTGCTCTGATCATTAGATCATATCGAGTCTGCTGTTTTACAGGCAGCACTGTGTGTGGATCCATGCCACAGAATCATACAACAGAATTGAATCGTCAGGGTTGGAAAGGACCTTATGATCATCAAGTCCAACCTTCAGCCCTATACCACCATAATCACTGAACCATCTCCTGAAACACCTTGTCTGCCTGTTTGTTGAACCCCTCCAGGAACAGTGTCTCCATCCCCTCCCTGGGCAGCCTTTTCCAAGGCCTCCCCATTCTTTCTGGGAAGAAGATTTTCCTGATATCAAATCTGAATCTTCCCTGGCACAATTTGAGCCCATTTCCTCTGGTCCTGTCACTAGTCCCTAGGGAGAAGAGGGCAACCCCCACCTGACTACAACCTCCTTTAGGTAGTTGTAGAGAGCAGTGAGGTCTCCCCTCAGCCTCCTCTTCTCCAGGCTGAACAGCCCCAGCTCTCTCCGACTCTTTTGATAACACCTACTCTCTAACCCTCTAATCATTCTGGTTGCCCTTCTCTGTACCCTTTCCAGCAGTTTGATGTCCTTCCTATACTGCGGTTCCAGAACTGCACCCAGTATTCAAGGTGTGGCCTCACCAGTGCCGAGCACAATTACTTCCTTGGTCCTACTGGCCACACAGTTCCTAATACAAGCCAGGTTCAGCCCTGGTCATCTGAAGCCTCTGTTCTGTACAAGCCCTTGCATTTGATCTATGACTTGCTCTCCCCACAGTCACCATCTCACTGCTTGAATACACCTAGAATGTCAGCTGAAATGAGGAGTAACAGGGTGTTTCTAGTCACGCTGTTACAGCGTGTGCTGTGCAATCCAAGCATCCAAGACTATGCTGCTAGAGCTTCACAGTTTAAACCAAATTGGACAGGCAGTGTGGAGGGACTGAGACACAGACTCATATCCTGTCTTTCTTGGTTGTTTGTCTAGAAGAAGTCAAATAAAGGCAATTTTGGGAAATAAAACTGAATAGCTGCATCTGGCAATTAGGATGTTTGGAGGAACAATGTAAAGAATCATAGAATCATAGAATCATAGAATCTCTATGGATTGGAAGGGACCTCGTAAGATCATCCAGTCCAATCTGCCTGCAACAGCAGGATCACCTAAACCAAGTCACACAGGAACTTATCCAGTCGGGTCTTGAAGATCTCCAGTGAAGGAGACTCCACAACCTTCTTGGGCAGCTCGTTCCAGTGCTCCATCACCCTCACCAGAAGTTCCTTCTCAGGTTGATGTGGAACCTTCTATGTTCCAGCTTACAACCATTGCCCCTTGTCCTATCACAACATGACACCGAGAACAGCCCAGTTCCATCCTCCCGACAC
>VXBP01005715.1:54481-92907 GCA_013400115.1 Rhinopomastus cyanomelas | reverse complement strand
CTAGTAGTTCCCTGGTTAACCACGTGGGTCTTTTGGCTCCCTTCCTTGACTTCCTTAAAGAAGCTGAAGCTCTAAAATTCCACCCCTTGGAGGTATTTGCTGCTTTTCAGGTTAATTAGACTGAAGAATTCTGACACCCTTTTTCAGGCTTTCTGCGGGACAGAAGACTCTTCAAACCTCTGTGCTTCGTGAACCTTGATCACATCTTGTCTACTACTGAAATATATGACCCAAAAGTGCCTCCTTATGAATTAGGCTCTCATCATACATTTGAACCTCCTCGGAGAAAATTAGGCAGGACACCGAGTTGCCAGCCCTGAGTTATCTTTTATTCATTAGAATCCTAAATGTTATTGCAATGCATTCTTAATTATTCCCTGCTGAAAACAGGAGTGTTCTTGAGTGAGTATTTTGCATTTGCTGTGTCCTGCTGCTCGCACAGTTAATAATGTACAGCCTAATAAAATAAGCAACTATCAGAGCAGAATAAAAAGAAATTATTAATACCATTCAGTTGAAGAAAACTGTTACTTCTAGCTTTTACAGCCTCTGAAGAGCATTGCCAGGATGCTTCAAGCATGTGGAATCTTTGCTGTAGGTGTGGCATAGAAATAACAGCTTGGCTGCAAGAGAAGCTGGGCAGACATCATCTGCTGTCCGTGTGTTCACAGCTGCTGAAAGCATTGACACTTGGAGCACTTACTGCAACTGATGTTGCCAAAAGCAGCCTTTGGGCTTATTTCTGGGATTAAAGGCTGTTTAGTCAAGCGGAAAGTCACAACCCCTAAACATTCAATATTCCCCCATGTTTCCTCCTTTTCAGTCACTCTCTGCACAGCCCCCCCGCCTCGGTTTAGTGTCCTCTGCATGGTGAACTGAAAGGTTTCTGAGGATTCAAAATGTGTTCTGAAAACCCCGAATGTCCAGGAAATCTAGAAGCATCAACAGAGTCAGTAGAAAATGCAAAATGCACCCTTTTTAATGGCAGGGGCAAAAGTAAACATTACACAGAGAGGGAGTCCGAACATCAGATGCCAATACTGGACATGATATCCCAGAGGGGTCTCACAAGTGACTAACAGAAGGAATGGTCTCTTCCCACAGCCCAGGTTGCAGCTGCCTTTCTCTGATTACACTGCTGATTTGAGCAAACTTTTGTACCTGGACCTTCAGAGTTTTTTCTGTAGCGCTGCTTCACAGAAATTTGGCCCAAGCCTGTCTGGGTTCCAAGAGGTCATTCCATCCCACACACAGGACTTGGCATGGGCTCCTCAAAGTTCCTTTTAGTCCAGTTCTTTGTTGAGATTCCTATGAGAAGTAGCCCAGTCATCCAGTATATTGACAGCTCCTCCTCACTTTGCTTGTCTACAAACTTGCTGAGAGTTCACCCTGTCTTAACAGCCAAACCATTTCTGAAGCCTTCAGAGAGTCCCAATCCCAGTGCTGATCCCTGAGAGACACTGGTAGTTGCTGACTACCAGGTAGACTTTATATGAGTAGAGATTTTCTGCAGCCAGCTGATGTGTGCCTGGTGTAAAGGAATTGTACCTTTTGCCACCTCAGGGAGGACGGACACGGCGGTTCTTGTGGTTTTCCCAGAAATAAAACTGTGGATGGGATGGTTGCTGCCCACCAAGGTATCAATTTCTTTAATACCTGTTATAGTGGATAAAGATCCCTCCCAACCCAATGAATGCTCCAGGGTGACTTTCTAGCAGCTTTCCAATAGCTGAAGTGGGCTACAAGAAAGCTGGTGTACGGCTTTTGACACAGGTGTGTAGCAAGAGGACAAGGGGAAAAGGGTTCCAGATTTGAAAAGGGGAGATTGAGGTTGGACATGAGGAACAAATTCTTTTCTGTGAGGGTGGTGAGATGCTGGAACAGGTTGCCCCAGAAAGTTGGCTGCCCTATCCGTGGAAGTGTTGAATGCCAGGTTGGATGGGCCCCTGAGTAACCTGATCTAGTGAAGGTGTCCCTGCCTGTGCAGGGGGGTTAGATCTAGATCATCTTTAAGATCCCTTCCAAACACAGCCATTTTATGATTCTATGACTTTATGATAGTACAAGGTATTTTAATCAACAAGCAGAAAACCAAGTCAGCCAAGGGAAGCAGTGCAAAGCTTCATTGTCATGGCTGTGGTTCTGACCTGCTTGCCTCATGCTGTGAGCAGAACCTCTGTCACGTACCCCACTCATTTACATCACCCAGCAGGCCACTGGATTACCTTAGGTATTACTCAGCTCCCATGACTTCCCTCTCAACATGCCAGAAGCCTGGAGATCTGTGAGAGATTCATGTACCTTATCCAGACTTGTAGTGAAATAACAGATGAGCAGTATAGAGACATTCTACAAACTGATTAGTTTACTCTCGGTTTTCCAGTGCTCTGAGTACAAAGTTCAGGGAGCACAGATTCATAAAATCATTCTGATTGGAAAGGATCTTCAGGATGAAGTCCAGCCTTCACACCAACATCTCCCTAACCCATGGCCTTAAGTGCTCTATCTACTTGTTTTTCAAACACTTCCAGGGATGGTGACTCCACCACTTCCCAGGATGGCAACTCCACCACTTCCCAGGATGGCCTGTTCCAGTGCCCAGCCACAGAATCACAGAAGTATTGAGGCTAGAGAAGCCCTCTGAGCTCAGCCAGCCCAGCTCAGGACCTAACGTCATCACATGGGCCAGACCAGGGCACTAAGTGCCATAGCCAGTCCGTCCTTAAACACGTCCAGGCATGAGGACTTCACCACTGCCCTGGGCACTGCATTCCAGTGTCTGATCACCCTTTCCATGAGGAAGGGCTTCCTAGCATCCAGCATCACTTCTTCCTAATATCCAATACAAACCTCACCTGACAGAACTTCAAGCTCTTTCCTCTCATCGTATCAGTAATTTGGGAGAAGAGACTATCGTTCAGGTTATACAATTTCAGTTGGTCGAAAGTCAAAATATTGGTTAAAACCAAAGAACTTAAGGCCAAAGAGCTCTTTCCAATAATCATTTCTCCTACTCCACGTAGGACCGGTTGTTTTTTCCAAACAACATATGTACAATTAAAACCATTTTAACCGAATCCATCTGGAGATGATGGAAAAGACCATCCAAATGAAATGCAGCCGTGGACTGAAAGCCAAGCATTTCTGTAACCGGCAATATGAAATGATCCTTTCCACTGTTGTCACACTGAAGGAGACTGAAAGCTGAAAAGCAAAACTGAAAGCAGAGAATATCGTGTCCACTGTGGACACTTGGGGAACTTTTGGGATTTATCTCCCCAGCCCAAATAACCGGCTGATGCTGAACTACTCTCTTGCCAGAGTAATGAGAATCACTAGGCTAAGGGAATATATCTTTTACAGCATATATTCACATCAGCCTTATTGGATGTGAGACTTGTGTTCTGGCACCAGGTTTGACAAAGAAGGGAAATCAATTACGGAGCTGAAACGTGTTTGCCATCACTTGTATTCGAACAGCCTTCATACTTTATGACACTGTGTGTTCACATTAATGCGCTAAAAGGTGTTTAAAATGTACAGAAATAAAAAGGGAGCTCAGTTCTTTCCTTATAGTTCTCTTTAGCTTCAAGAAGTCATCAGATGAATCCCTATGTGACGTTTAGTCCTAGTTGTGCTCTTCCTCCACTCACAGATTACCTGAAGTTCCTCAGGACTCATCAACTGTTTTAACTCACTGAGCCTGAAGTTCCATCTGTGTGTTCGCAGGGTGCTCACTACCAAATGTCATTGTGCCCATGTTCTGTTTGTTGACTTTGAGGGTGAGAGCAGCACTTGTGACACACGGGCTGCAGCTCTGGTGGGACTCTGTCCTCTGGTAACCACGATACGCAGAGGAAAGGCAGAAACACTGCAACCCACACTCTTTAAATTTGGTTGACTGAAATCTGAATCATACACAGGATTACGGAGGCTGGAAAAGCCCTCTGAGCTCAGCCAGCCCAGACCAGGACCTAACATCACCACAGTGGCCAGACCAGGGCACTCAGGGCCACAGCCAGCCTGTCCTTCAACACCTCCAGGAATGGGGACTCCACCACTGCCCTGGACAGTCCATTCCAGTGCCTGATCACCCTTTCCATGAGGAAGGGCTTCCTAACATCCAACCTAACCCTCCCTTGGCGTAGCTTCAGGCCCTGCCCTCTCCTCCTGGCACTAGTTGCCTGGGAGAAGGGCCTGACCACCACCTGATTACAATCTCCCTTCAGGGAGCTGTAAAGAGGGAGAAGGTCCCCTCTGAGTCTCCTGCAGACTGATGCTTCTTCCATTTTATTTAGTTTTGTTTTTTGGGGGTCTTATTGCTCTTTTACACTAAATTGTGTGACTGTAAACCCGTGTTGCCAGACTGCTATTCTGATCTTTATGTGCTGACATGCAGCAAAGTCTTCCACGGGAAAAGATTAAACACACCGTGAAAGCTCCAGCTCTAACGTGCGCTCCATGGGAACACCACTGGGATCCCCGGTACTTTGATGCAGTTCAAGTTGTGTGAGCCCCTATGTCATCCCTTTGTGCACGCGGGAGGCAGCTATAGCACAGGGAGTTCTGCTCCTGCTTGAGGGCAGTCATTGCGCCGAACAGTGATGCTTTCCTCCTGTCCTCAGAGCCACTTGTTTACCCACCTCCTTTGTTCCAAACCCATTTGTTTAGCTTTGAAACCAGCAAGGAAACTGTCAGGTTTTATTTATCAGTAGAGGAAAGCCACACAAAATCACTGTCTCTTTTAATAAGCTTATTTGTTTAAGCACCCAGGGTGTTAAATTAGCTTTTGCATCTAAGTGGGGTTTCATGCCCCCACCCTTCTACTGGCTGAGAACAAACCAGGCCTTAACACACACTGTGACGAGTGCTCTGAGCAATTACATCTTAAAAGATCAGGTTATGAGAGCTGGTAGCACAAGGGCCCAAGGTCTGTGGAATCCCTTACCGACCGGGCTATGAGAAGGGAAAAGATGTGCCCGAGAGCACTGGTGCTGGCTGTTTTGTGGGAAGGATATGCCGCATCAGTGATGATGCCTGCTTACCATTTTCAGCATTTGGGTGCTCAAGGCTACTACATTTAATCAACAAATTATTCAGCATCTGAGAGCCTGCTCAAAGTCTGCAGTTAAAGATTTTCCCTCTCTGCAGGGGATTTATAATTTTCCAGGGCAGAGAAAACATCCCAAATGAAACATACTTCAGCGCATGGTAAGTAAGGTGGTACCCTTGGAGAAGCAGAGGGTATTGCAGAAGCTGTTAGGAAACAAGCGTTTGCTCCCCATGTGCAGGATGTCACACAAGCACATACAGAAGGTACAGTCTGACTTCACGCACAGAAAATTTAACCTATAAACCTGACTGAGGCAGTGGTTTTACTCGTTTTAAGCACAGGCAGCAGCCAGGGGAAGACGTATTTAAGTCCTTTTTCCCTGTTGCACATCTTCACCCCTCAAAAGGCCATAAAGGTTGAAGGAATTTACTAGTGTTACCTGGTACAGCTGCCCTGTCCAGTTTGGATGGTTCCTTGGAGACATCTCAGCTCATCTTCTAACTTCCATCTGCCTTGTGTTTACTTCTCATGCAGGGAGGTGAGGTAAGTCTGACTCCTGTGTAGCTGAGAGCAGAGTGTCAGAGACAGCTTGCTTCATGCCAGTTTGAAGGAAATCTGTTTGGTGGGGTTTTTTTACTACCTAATATAAGCAGCACTTCAGAAGAATTCGAGTCTGTATTCAATGTAAAAAGGCTTTGCTCATTCGTAACGTGTGCTTGACTGTGGGCAAGAGGCATTCATATCTACCCCACATTCAAACAGGGCTAATTCTCCTCCTCTTAGTCATGCTGATAAAATAACCTCACTGGGGAGACAGCAGAGCCCTCTTTGTGTATCTGAAATCAGCCTGCAAAATAAGCACAACCAGTACAGGCGGCTTTAAAAGCATTAAGAGTCTACTAAGGCTGCCAGGAAAGAATTAAAAAAATCTCTTAAATGCTGTTTCAATTTAAATTTTATTTTAGAACATCAGTTTTTGAGGGGAAAAACACAAGGAGGGACAAATTTCAGTGGCTAATGTATTTGTGGGCTTCTGGAAAGGAAAATCAAACCCTTGGAAATGGGGATGGGTAATGAAATCTCAAAGTAGAAAACTCTTTTTGCTCTGAGGCTGTCGGTTAAATAACCCCACTTGGTTTCCTGTAGCTGGGAGAGCCACGCAAGCCCATGGTCTTTATTCTTCTCCGTACTTGGGCTACAGTGTGAAGAGAACACCAGTTGGTTGGAGAGGACATTCCAAACTGGGACATGTGTGTAGACTTTTGAACAAATGTCAGCCCGAGTGGATTCATGCTCTGTCTGGCTGTTATAGAATCATTGAATCATTCACGTTGCAAAAGACCTTCAGGATCACACAGTCCAGCCATTAACCCAACCGTTCTGAGGCCGCTGTCAAACCCACCAAACCCTGAGCTCCAGATCTTTGTGACTGTGAAACACATCCAGGGATTGTGATTCAACCCCATCCCTGGGCAGCCTGTTCCAAAGTCCGGTAGCCCTTTTCAGAAAGAAGTTTTTCCTCACAGCCAACCTAAACTTCCCCTGGTGCGACCTGAGGCCATTTCCTCTTGTCCTATCACTTGTGACCTGTTCGAAGAGACCAATCCCCACTTCTCTCCAGGTTCCTTTCAGGTAGCTGCAGACAGTGAAATGGTCTCACCTTAGCCTCCTTTTCTTCAGAATAACCATCTCCAGCTTCCTCAGCTGCTCCTCACAAGGTCTGTCTGGTTGGTAAGGTCCAGGGCACATATATGCTGTACTTATCTAAGAGGTTGGATGAATCCCTCAGGCACTGATCCCTAGCTTGGGGATCTCTGAGATCCCTCAGGTGTGATCACTAGTTTATACTTAAGGTGGCCTGCAGCCTATTTTGAGCAGCAGTAGTGAAATTCTTGTCTTTCGTACATGTAGAAACTCAGCTTTTCAGACTGCTGCAGCTGGGTCACTCGTCATCTGGGACCATGGGATTAATTAGGCTCTTACTGACAGCTCCATTCATATGAGAATAGATTTGTTTTCAGACACGTACTTGAGCTAATTAGCATTTAGGCTATTGGCTGGTTGATTCTTTTCATTATGGGCAAGATGCTGCTCACGCATACGATTTGTGTAATTTAGCTCTTCTCTGCAGCAGCGACTGCTATCAAAATGGTCTTTTTTTTTATTAACACGCAGCGCAAAACTCATTTGTCTCTCTCTCATGCCCGACTCAAAACCCTCCCATCTCTTCTTGATCTTGTCCTGCCCTTGAGACATGCCAGTTAGCTGTATGTAGAATTTAGCTAGACAAAGAAATTGCAGTTTTTCTAAAAAAATCACCATAAAAACCCACCCCATGAGATCTCAGAGTGACAGGCAGACATGATGTATACGGGTAGGCACTCCATGAGCACTGACTGTCAACGGGCTGTGCTCGTGCTACACAGAGGTGACCTCTTGAGCCATCATTTCTCCTCTTCTTTGTTCATTTAATCTTAAAAATTAATATAGTGTGATAAAGGGGAGGAGACCTTATTGTTCTCTACAGCTATCTAAAATGAGGTTGCAGCGAGGCTGGTGCTGTTATCTTCTTCCAAATTACTAGTCATAGGATGAGGGAAATGGCCTCAAGTTGCACCAGGGGAGATTTAGACCGGATATTAGGAAGAAGTTCTTTCTGTCAGAGTAGTTCAGCACTGGAACAGGCTGCCCAGGGAGGCAGTGGAGTCACCATCCCTGGAGGTGTTTAAAAACCAAGTAGATAGAGTATTTGAGGCCATGTTCTGAGGGTTAGGGAGATGCTGGGATGAAGGTTGGACCTGATGATCCTGGAAGTCCTTCCCTGCCACAATGATTCTATGATTCTATAGTCTCCAAGGAGCCTTTTTGGCATCTCTTACTTTACAGAACACTTCAGAAATTGCCATCAGATCCACTGAAGTGAATTTTGTTACCACCCAATTTATCTACTGTGTCTTTGGCTGTGGGAAGGTATCAGTCTCAAAAAAATCACAGAATCTCTTCGGTTGGAAGAGATCTTTAAGATCATTAAGTCTAACTGTAGACCCAGCACTGCCAGATCACCTCTAACCTGGGTGTGTGCTGTTCTCCTGATCTGCCATCACATTTCACATGAGTATCCCGGCCCTTTGCCTCTTGTTTGTGTTTGCCACACTTACCACGTATCTGAGCTGAGAGTGGAAACCTTCACAGAACCAATTGCTGAGAGCTGGTGGTGTTTTATGTAGACTATTGAAATAAGTGATTAATACACCACACAATCCACTGAGGAATGTCTTGTTGAGCATGGCTGTACACAAGGGGTGTTTTCAGAGGCTTGGATGAGAAGGAAACACATCTTATTGTCCTGAGGGTGCTAATGGGCCTTCATGGTCCTAACCAGCCTGACCTCTACAAATCCCTTTCATCTCAGTGAAGCTCCATATGGGACATTCAGTGTGTCCTAGTGTGATCTGTGCTGTTGGGGAGCTGTTATCTCATTCATCCATTGCTCTGGCTTGCCAAGACTGTGTTGTTCTGGACCTTGGCTTGACTTTGGGTGTAACTTGTTGCTGTGGACCTTTCGGTTACTCAGTCTGATTCTGACCTGTGGATTTAAAACCTGGCTTGACCTGGGATATGGATTCCTTCCTCGCCATGGATTCACCTAATTACGAATAAACGAAACTTTATACTGCAGATCCTTCTCCAAATCATGATTCTTGGACCTGCCAGTTCTGCTTCATGTTCTAGCAAAACCAAAGAACTCTCCAGGGCTTCAGTAGCTGGAATTGGACCTTCTGCTAGGAAGAAATGATGTTAGAAACAGGACAAGGGATTCGCATCTGAAGTAGTGATGTTTGTGATAGTTTCTCACACAGAATCACAGAATGACTGAGGCTGGAAAAGAGCTCTAACATCATCAAGGCGGGTGTTCTCAGCTGCCTAAGCAGTGCAGAATGCTCTGGCCCATCAGCTCAGTATCCAAGTAAGCTTATGGTGGTGTAGAAATTCTAGAAGGCTCTGCATCTGATGGTGTGCATGTTTCTTTCCAGCTGCTATTTATTTCCCAGCTTCTGTTCTATTTCAGTTATCAAAATCTAATTCTGATGAAATTCTAGCTTTGATCCCAGAAGCCTCATCTGTGCAGTGTCTGAAAACCGTAAGTGGAAAAGCAAAGTAAGTGGAAAAGTCCATTTGAAAAGGCAAGGGAAGGATTAGGAACTAAAGACACCACAGGTATTAAGTAGAACAGGAATTCTTTTTCTGCCCAGCGTGTCCAAGGCAAAGATCTGTATGAGCAGAAGCTTAAACGAATGGCCTGAAAGGAATCAGGCAGTGCTGCAATTGCTGTTCCTTATCCGGATCTTCTCAGAATACTGTCTGTCACCTGCTCATCGCTGGTGTTCACAGTGGGCTCATCCTGGCTGAATCAGAAGTAAAAATAACAGCTTTTTCTCTTCTTGGTCTGAGAGTAAGTTCTCCACGGGTCGGAGCAGCGCCTAAGGTGAGTGGATCTGTGCATCTGACAAATCTTAAAGAAGCAAGTAGGAAATTAATATTTGAAATACTCACACTATGTGGGTGTAAAAACAGAGAAGACAAGCTTAGCCACCCTGGCTGCTTTTTCCTCTGTCATGCTGAGAAAACATAACTCATTCACTCTCTGTATTCCACCCACTTTCTTATTTACTCCTACAGCACCAAGTAAGTGCCTTCTGTATGCTAATGCAGCCCTACAAATGGGATGTGTTACCAACATGGATATTAAATACAGACAGAAATAAATCACATCAAAGTGTCTGGCTTTATATCTGCTGAGTGCATTCCCCTTCCTGCCTTGGAACATCTGTCTGTGCTCGTACTGGTAGTTCACCTGGTACAGCAGTGTATGTGTGTATGTCTGTAGAAGTCACCTTCTGCTGATTCATATTGTTTCAGCCCATGTTAATTTTAAGCAGAAAGGATTTGAAGTTTGGGAAGGTGGCTCTTGCAGTGCTGTTTATCTTTACCAGCAGTAGGATGTGGCTCCAGAGTGGCCACGTCTTGCATTCTCAGCCAGTGGGTTCGTTCACAGAAATAGGGTGCTGAGACAATCAGACACTTCAGTGATTTTGAGTTACTCATATTCTATCAAGCAAGGACTTTAAATAGCCTTATTTGAATGTCCGTCCTGCTACATCCACTTGTGTTATCTGTGTTCGTGTATCCCCTTCTCTCTGCCAGTGGAGAGAATGTGGCCTGTTACATGGGAACTTTTGCCTTCCTGATGACAGAGGGTACAGTATGAACAACATTTGTCAGTCATAAGGTTCACAAAGGTGCCCTTGGTATTGGTTTTAATAGAAGGATGATAACTAAGGAGGAACATTGATGCCTTTCCATGCATAGCTGGGGACCCTCCTGGGCAGGTTTGAAGCATGTCAGAAGGAAACTGGCAGTGATAACATCAGCACCAAGAGCTTTTCTTGTTTCTAGGTAGGTTTCCCTAATTAGACTTTTAAAGTTGGCAGTATCCCCGAGAACTAAATACAACAGGGAAATCTGCTTAAAATTCACCTGGCTTTATGGACAGCTCTTTAGTTCCTGTCACCAGAAAGGCTGGAAATCCTTCCTTGCAAGGTAAGGGCTTTCCTCAGGTGCTGGAAACTTTCAGATACTCTACAGCCAGCTCTGCTGTCATCTAACCATCTGGTCCCAACTCACCCAGCAACAGAAGGGCTAAAAGCTGTCACTCTGATTAACTTCACTGCCTACCACTTTGGCAAGTTGAGTTTGAACATAACTAAAATCACAGCTTGCAGCAAGAATATTTAGGAACTAGGAAACCCTCCTGTGAACACAGCAGGGAAATTATATTTAAATATATATATTTTTTTCCAGGCCCCTCCCTTTCCTCCTCTCACCATGTAAGCAGTGCAGCCACCCTGGTTGCCTAGGAAGCTGATTGCTGCTCCTAAGGGATCTGTTTAAAATATCCATCCAGATTCTAGTAGGGTTTGGGAGACCCTGGGAAGGGAGCTGTTGAACTGGTGGGTACTTTCCATTTTTCACCCCTGGACTGAGGCAGCCACTTTGCTAGACAGAGCAGCTGGCCTTGGGTACCCCTTGGAGCTGTTAGAGGGCTGTAAGAAGGGTTTGCCTTATTGCAGGGAGGCAGAAGGAGCTGCTTAGGACCACAAGTGACACCAAAGAGTGGTTGTATGCATACGCAGTTATTTTAGGGGTTGGTTCTGAGGCTTTTTCTAAGCACCTGCTGACTTCTGGGGTGCTCATACTTTCATCTGCATTGTTTGAAGTGAAAATGGTATCAATGATACATATTTGGACATTCTGATACCTCGTGTTTCAGAGGACTGTGCTAAACCCTTTTGTGGAGTTTCTCTTAACAAGATAATCCTAGTGGAAAAATGCCAAAATGAACTTTAAATAGGTGAAATAATACAGCAGCCAAAAAGGGCACCTTCTAGAGAGGCAAAGGAGGGTGCTCCTCTGTTTGCATATCAGAGCCCTGCAATGCTGAGACAAAACATGGTGATTTATGAGTCCCTTAGCCTTTCATTTTGGTTTCAGGCTGTTGTTGGAGCAGTTCTCTGGCACGACTCATAATCTGTGCTATTCAGACTTGGAGAGGTGCTCAGAATACCACCTGGATAGGAACCTGGGAATAGCATAACTGATTACCAGTGTAACCCATATTCACTAAGAGAGATCTGGGATGGTAACGAGCGCTAGACTGTGAGTCACTTGTGTGTGCTCTCAGATGAGTGTAGGATCTTCTTTAAAACTGTTTTGAAGTGTGAACCATGATCAGGAGCTCTTTGATCAGAATGTGTCATGAGGCATTATGCCAAAAGAAAAAAGAAGTCACTTAAGCTTCCTCTCTAGTGGCACCGGGTGAAATGAGAGCTCACCATGAGTCTCACACTGGTGTGTCCCTGCTGAAGACATTTGGCTGCAAAGGTCACTGCTGAACCTCTGCAGAGTAGAAAACAGTGTTTAGTTTTCTATTGGAAAAAACCAGCTTTTTCTGTTGGTATTGGTTTTCCTGGGAGAAACGAGCAATGCAGGACACTGGCATTTTTTCGGCATTTTCTTAGCAATGATTCTAAAGGCTCTTAATATTACACACAGTCCTCCGAGAGCATGTGCCAGCTCAGACTTCCTCTTTCATAACCTCCATCCCCAAATTTAGTTCGTAGTTTCTGCTGCTTGCAGTCATTTCTCCATGAAGGAGTGACAACAAACTCTTTTCTTCAAAGACACCCTGATTAGACGTTCAGAAGAAGACTAGAATGTGATGAAGCTTTTGGTTATACTTGTCCCATGGACACTAAACTCATCATCCCTGGATGTGTTTGGAGATTTGGAGCTCAGCAACAGGGTTTAGTAGTGGCCTTGGGACAGCTGAGTTAATGGCTGGCTGTGTGGGAGGCAGATTTTTGAAAATCCTGCAAGTAAGAGCGATTATTTTCAAATGAAGTGGTATTATTTACCTGTTTATAGTCCAGGAGATAGTAATGTGAAAAACAAATGGGGTTTTATGATTTTATCTGGAAGAAAGGGTAATAGCAGCAAATGCAGCCAGATACAGCATCTTCTGCTATGCCTGTTTAATCCCACCTAGAAATAATGTAGAATTTTCAGTTGTTATTGTTTGGGGTTTAATAAGTGAAAGAGTAGAGGAAAACTAATGAAATACACAGTAACACTCGTAGAATGTACCTGAGTAGCTGACTGCATGGTTGCTGCTCACACTGATGCAGCTGAGGGTGATGATACCATCAGGAAGATAAGCCCGAGAGCAAGACATGAAAACCTGACATTGTGCAAAGATGCCTGGAATAAGGAGGAACTGTGCACAAAGCTGCTGAAGGAGGTGACATCACTCCTCAGATATGTGGGGCAAACATCAGGCATAAGTAAGTGTTTTCTAAGAGCTTTCCTTCCAGAACTGTCAGCGGTTTCTTTCCTTGGAGACAAAGCATCTCAGTCAGTAATTAGCAAACTGAAAACAGGCTTGCTAAGAATGGGGTATTGTCAGTGGCAGCATTTTGCTAGATAAAGAGTGAGGATGCTGGAAAGCATTGGGGCATGTCGCTGAGAAATCCAGCCACAGGCATACAATGGGACTCAAAGAATAGTTCAGACCACTGAAACTCTTCTGTTCTTAAAAGAAGAAAAAAAAGCCTTCCACAAACATAGGGCCTGAAACTGTCAGAGCACAGTAGCCCTGAAACTGAAGCACTTTATTCAAATACGATCTTGGATGAAATACTCACATAGCTCGGATGTACAAAAGAGGTGCTTAAAACCCTCCTTTTTTAGGCAAACCTGACCACAAACTTGTCTGTAGAGTGACTGCTCCTCCTTTCCTCCTCTCACTAGTGCCCATGTTCTCACTCCATCGCTGCGATGGCTTTGAGGAGCAGCAGGAGCTGGTGTCTTGGCTAAAGTCTTGGGCTACCTTCCCGGTTCTCATTCCTTGCAAAACTAAGGCTATTAACAACTTCTGGTTACACAATCCTTTGTATTATAATCATCATAATGACCTTACCTCTAAGGAGGTTGATTTATTTTGGATGCAAAGACAATTACTTCACATCTACACAGGTTAATTTATTTTGAGTGCAAAGACAACTCTGTTTTATTCTCCAAAGCAAAAACGTTCTGTAAAGAAAATCAAATCAGAAAAGAATTGAAAGACTGACAGTTCCTGAAACTGAAATCCTTTGTGAACTGCACTTTAGTGGAAACATGACCACCTTGGCAATCGTTTTGTGTTGTGGTAACTCATTGTCTCCATATGGAGGTAGTTTTCTTGTAAAGCATGTTCTGATTTCTGGGAGAGGCTGATGCTGGGCTTTGAGCAGTTGGTAAAGGCTCTGGTCAAGAGACATAGAGATGGAATGTTGGATTAGCTAAGCAGGGCCAGGCCTGGTTTGTACTTGGATGGGAGACAGTCTGGGTACCCCAGGTGCTGTAGGCTTACCCTGCTCCAGCAGGGGAGGTTGGACTTAGATGATCTTTTGAGGTCCCTTCCAACCTCTAACATTCTGTGATTCTAATCTGCAGCTGGGTGACCATTTCCCATACCACACTGCAGTCTGTTGGTTAAAACTAGCTTTATTCCCACCTCTTATTCCAAAAGGAAAGAAGATGAAGAATCTCAGCATGTTTCCTGGTGAACTCGTACCAGCCAGGCCAAAGCACTAGTCTGGCTACAAAGATGTGCCCTGCTTTTTTGCCAGATGCTGACTCTATGGGTGTGTGCTATCAAAGCAAGCAAAGCCAGCTCCATGCTGCTGTTTACAGGGCAGTGACCACCGGTCACCATGACCCAAAAGCAGAGACCACAGAGCAGCATGACAATGCAGCTTGGAGCTGACAGAAGTCTCACCGGTTGCAAGTAGAACAGTAGGACTATATGGAGCACACACACTCTTCGAGGTGACTCCAGCCAGCAACAAAACAACCCCGCAGCCATTTTCCATGAAGACTGGTCCCAAATGTGTGGTGTCTCCTTTGATCAGCCGCCTGTATTTGCACAGGTTCTGCACAGATGTGTCCAAGGAGGGATGCAAGGGCAATGAAGGGAGAATTAATCTCAGAATGTCTTTTAGGGTTACGTGAGAAAGATGATCAGCTTGTGGGATTTGTCTCCTGCTGCTGGAGCGGAATGAGCCTGTGTGAGGTTAGCTGGGAGCTGCTCTGTTGGCAACAAATCCTGGCAAATCCTCTGCAAGTTGTGAAATGACCTCCACTTGCGTCAGCTATACAAAGGAATAGGTTTATCTTTTTAATGAAATCTGTAGAATTCTCCTTTGACAAGGACTTGGAGTTGGCATTTCTCATGCTGGGGCATGACAATGACCAGCTGTATTTCCTGGTAAGTTAAGAATGAGAAGAATTTGTGAGCAGAGTCAGTCGCGGTGACTGTTTTGCTGAGCTGTGTTATGTGGCTGTGCTGAGTCTCAAGGGAACTGAGGGCCAGCTACTCAAACTCTGGAAGCACAGAATCACAGACTGGGTTGGGTTGGAATGGACTTTCACAGCTCCTCCAGCGCCTGCAGTGCGCATGGCCATCTCAAACCAGGGCAGGTTGCTCAGAACCCTAAGGTCCAACGTGACCTGGGATGCTCCCAAGGATGGGGCTTCTTGCACCGCTCTGAGCAATCTGGGCCAGGGTCTCACCATCTTCACCATAAAAATTTTCTTCTATCGAGTCTGAATCTCCCTCCCTCAGTTTAGCCATGGCCGCACTGAGCTCTCCCTAGCCCCTTGTCCAGCAGAACTGCCCCGACCGGTCCCACAGCAGAACCCCAAAGCACGGGGTTAGCAAGCGCTGTGCAAACCGACCCTCCTCCGCTCGCACCCCACTCTCTCCTCGGCCTTTTCCCGCCGCGCTGGGCCCATCCCGTCCCCCCCGCGGGGCGGTGCCAGGGGCGGGGTTGGATGGGGGGTAGGTAGGCGGTGCTGGCGGGAGCCGGAGCCGTGGCGGAGTGGAGCGGGCAGCGGCGGGCGGCGGCTCCAGCCGCAGCTCCAGCCTCAAGTCCGAGGGAGGCAGGTAAGGGGCGAGAGACGCATGGGCAGCAGGGGGCCCGGCCCGGCGAGGTGGGGGTGGGTCTCAGCTCCAGCGAGAGACCGCGGCCGCTCGACTTTGTCCCCGGAGCCTGGTAGACCTAGTGTGCGCCCGCCCCACGGCCCTGCCATGTAGGTCCGTGGGGAGTGGGGTCACGCACCCGAATTTATCGTGCGTTTGATGCTTGTTGTCTGTAGAGGTCTGGCAGCAGCCCCTCGTCGTGTCTGTGCTTTAACCTCGATATTTGTAGAGCCTCGAAGAGGCTTCGGAGTGTATTTCAGAGAGTATTTATGTTCCTAACGAGTAACCCTGAACCTTGTAGCACGAGTGGGCTGGCAAGGAGATCGGCCATAGTCTTCGTGCCGAGTGTTGCACTCAAAAAACACCTACAAAAGTAAAAATAAAAAAAAAAAAAAGTGAAAATGTTTTTTGGAAGCCTGGGAAGGGAAGGGGTTAAACGATTTGTGTTTGTAACTAGTTTAACCTGAATTTCTGGACCGATGGCTTTCCATAAAGGCTGGGAGAATAGAAATGACAGGGTGGGAACAGCGTGTGTGATGACCTTATAAGCCTTTTATTATGTCTGGCATAAATGAGATGAGCATCCAGTTCAGCCCTTACGTTCTCCTCTCTTACCAGTGTAGTTCTATGTGGATGACAGAACGCCAGAGTAAGTGGCTCTATCCTTGACTAACTGCACAGTCTGTCACATATAATAAGTTATTGTGCCAGTATTACAATGGTAATGGGATATTAAGCCAACACATTTTGGCAGTAAGTAGCTGTAATACTTATGCCCTGTTTTGACGTTTGGAGAAGGAGGATTAGCTCAGACGGAATTTGTAGTGGGAGGGTGTGAGTGGGATGAAAAGCAAAAGCTGCTTAATTTTAATCTTCTCAAAAGGTAACTAAAATTGGTGCACGTGGTTAAAAATGTATGGTAGAGTTGAAGCATTAATTTGCATAAGATTCAAACATAGTAAAGGAGCTCCCTGTTCTGCAAAAAACCCCAAAGTATTGAGGCATTGCGGGGGTCTCCTGTGAAAGTCTGACCGCAACAGAGCTGTAAACCACCCTGGTGTAGCTGGGTTTGGGCACCTGAACAGAGGTGCACCTCTGGTTATGCTTGAGTTGTGTAGTTTCAGTTCCATAATGGTGAATTTGCTTTTCTTTGACAAAGTTTTGGGCTTGTTTCTTCATTTAAAAAGCATAATTCTTGGAACGAACACACACAAAGCCATGCTTCAGGGTGTGCAAAGCTGCTGTCCACCGTGCAGTCTGTTTGCTCTGGTGGGGTATATGTTTTCCTGTGCTTCTCTCATAACCTCCTTGAACAAATGAAACCTGCAGTGTTCTTGGATGGTTTATTATCTAGAGCTTTGTGCCTTTTCATAGTCTTATGGAACTTTGAAACCCGTTAAATTTTTCTGGATGCCTTTTCTGCTACAGTTGCAGACTATAGTTTTAACTTAATAAATTTTTTTAGTTATTACAAATCCCTGTGTTTTAAGTCTAGCTGCTTATTATTGCCTGAAAGATGAGTGATGAACAAATGAGATCTTAAGTGTGGCTTTTATCTGGATTTATGGCTGGTTCCAGTTGAGTGTTCTCTTGCTCTCCCCAAGGTTTTGATTCCAAATAATAAAAAAAAATAATTGGCAATGAATATGCAACAAGCCCTCCATGAGAGATGTGTTGCTCACAAACATACATCAAATGAGCGTAGGAATTAAATGTTAAGCCACCTACTAACATATGCTTTATGATTTAGATCTGATTAGATTTATGGATCATGAGGGATGTTGCAGAGGAGGAGGTGATGGTACCCTAATTGTTGATGAGGATCGAGTCTTCCAGTCTGCCTCTACAAAAGTGATGAATTACAGCATCACAGAATGTTAGGAGTTGGAAGGGACCTTGAAAGATCATCTAGTCCAATCCCCCTGCCACAGCAGGATCACCTAGGCCGAGTCACATAGGAACACATCCAGGCGTGTCTTATATGTCTCCAGTGAAGGAGACTCCACAACCACCCTGGGCAGCCCGTTTCAGTGCTCTGTCACCCTCACTGTGAAGAAGTTCCTTCTCATATTGATGTGGAACCTCCTATGTTCTAGCTTACACCCACTGCCCCTTGTTCTGTCATTGGGTGGTACTGCGCAGAGCCTGGCTTCATGCTCCTGACACCCACCCTTTCCATATTTATAGACATTAATGAGGTCACCCCTCACTCTCCTTTTATGAGAGCTGAAGAGGCCCAGCTCTCTCAGCCTGTCCTCATAAGGGAGATGTTCCACTCCCTTCATCATCTTTGTGGTTTTGTTTGGGGCTGCCCTTATAAGCAACAGCTATGGGTACAGCTGAGGAGGACAAAACCTTTGGAAACTGAACCAATTCTCTTTGCACACGATGGTGCTCTCTCTAGGAGGACTGGGAGATGCATGCAAAACATGCAGTGATTGCTTTAGGTGTGGAAGGAAGCATTTGGTGAAGGGAGTATGAGAAGAATAAAGAAGATGTGGTATTCTATAGGTAAAACAGGAAGATTTGAGGAGTTACAGGTAGATGTGCAAGACAGTTACTAAGCGGGTTGTGCTCTGGTTCACATCTGGAAGGCTGTGTTTGAATGTACTCCAAAGCTTGGGTGGTAAATTAGCTATAAAAATAAAAACTTAAGTTGTGCAGCAAAGAGGAAAAAAAATGCCCAGTGCCTGGGAGGAAGCAGCTTTAAACAGAGAGTTTCTGCACGGTTTGGACTTGCATGGGCTTTACTGTCGTGGTAATTGCACCAGAATTGTAATAAAATATTTCCGTGCTGATCAAAAAGGTTGGGCTTTAAAATACATCTATTTTTATTCTTCTTTGAAAAGCTTTCCAGAACACTTTCTGTAATGAATGCAGGCCAGTGTGTGGTATAAATTACACAGAAACAGAAATGGAAGCAGCTGATCATAAAGCTACACACGGGATGATGGTGACCGCAGTTTTGTGGAGCAGCTTTCCAAAATGATCCTAGAAATGATCAGACAGCCCATGACATGCTTTACCTTCTGTTAAAAACTGCCTGCACTTTGGTGAGGCCCAAGAGTGCTCCTTGTCAGGAGGTGTTTGGACTTGCAAACCATTTAGGACAGAGAGATTTGCATATTTTATTGTCTGAAAATGGAGGATAGTCCCTGTCCCTGGAGGTGTTGAAGGACAGACTGGATGTAGCACTTAGTGCTCTGGCCTGGCCAATGTGGTCATGGGCTGGGCTGGATGAGATCAGAGGGCTTTTGCAGCCTCAATAATTTTGTGTGATTCTGCGACTTCTGTCTACATCAGTAGGTGTGTGATTCCGCGCTAAGTGGTTCTGATGACAGGCTGTTTTGTATTGATTAGGTAACTTGAGGTTTGAAATGCTGCAGAGCTGATATATTTCTTGAAAATATCCCATTTTAGGAAGCTGAAATAATAAGGCTGATTTGTTTGGGCCACATTGTTCAAGAAAACCATTTGGAAACTCATCAGTGACAGCTTTCCAGCTGTTTCCACAGCCACCCTGAGCTCTTTCGTGTCCCAACAATGAAAAGAGTTCCCCTGGAAAGTTATCACCGGATTCAAGGCTTCCCTTGGGAAAAGAAAACTAAATAAATGTCATAACTTTGTGTTGATGTCTGCTGTGATAAACTGCAGTTACAAAGTGGAAGATGCCATACAATGTCTTCCTGAAGCCAGGGGTCTCTGTTGGTAGAGAGGGAGGTCCAGGGCCTGGTGTCCTCTGCTGTTAGCAATCGTTTTAGTAGGACAAAGCAGTGCTGATGCTGGATCTGGCATTTTGCATCATCTTTCATTCTCTGTTCACCTTTCTCACATCTTGGATTGTGGTGTTGGTTTACTGATTGGCTCCAAAGCAGAAGTCTGAAAGCAGTGTTGTGTTTCTGCCTTCAGAGTCTTTTGGATGCTGTCCTGGGGAGCTTCTGTTGGGCCAATACATTGTGAAAGCAACTTTGTGGGCAATAGGCCTTTCAAGAGAGATACCAGGACGTAATGTTGAGTGCCAGCTCTGGGTTTGGTGTTCCTTGGGAGGAAAAACCTGGCCTGCTTTGCACCTCCGTGTTCAGGTTGTCTCCAGGTCTCAGATAGTGTATGTCTAGAGGTTAGGCAGTGCTCCTGCTGTGGGAATCAGTGAGTAAACCCTTTAGCCAGCAGCACAGCCTTTTCCCAGTATGGTGCCTGTGTCATCATTCTCTATCCAGCTTTCCGACAGCCAAGTTGGCAGTTGTATGAAGAGTTGTGGGGAAGAAAGGGCGGTGGAAAACACTGACTGCCTGCAAGTGCATCTGTGCAATCATCATTCTGGGCCTGGATTGCAGGGAGACAACAAAATTGCTGAATAAAGTCTGTTTAGCCTTTTTTCCCCGCTTTTTCTTTCCAGTATGAGCTGCCAGCTGTTGGTACTGCAGTGGGTGACAGCATAACCTGTGGAGAGAAACAAAAGTTTTCTGTTTGGAAGACACACACTACCACGTAATTCCAAATCCTTGGGATTGTTTCGTGTTGGTAGAATATGGAACTGTTTGGTATAGGATGGATCATCTCAGACAAGGGCTGTAGTTGGGAGTAAAAGTGTTTTGGGATGAGGGTCACAATCCAGCACAAGGATAGAACACGTGTAAAGCTGTGTTGTTGTGCTGCTGTTTCTCACATGTATCATTTAGGCAATTTAGTGAAATTGTGGTTTGCTTCATGGAGAATTCCCAGTAGTGGCCACATCAGCAAGCTGGAAAATGCTATGTCTTAGCATAAGCTGAAGGTGGAGTCATGAGTGAGTTGCCAGGAGAACTTAGTGGATTCAGATTCTTGCAATATTCAAGAGAGTAAGGGATAAAGGACTGAAGAGGGGATATGAGACTGAAGAGCTTGAAGTAATTAAGTTGGTGAGCTCTTAGGATTTTACTAGACCATTCCCCAAATCCATTCAATTTGAGTACTGTGAGCAAATCCACTGTGCTGTGTGAAGCCCTGGGAGCTGTGGGCGTTAGAGGAGACACATGTGTGGGCAGGTTACAGACAGACCTAGAGCAAGATCTGGAATGAAAAGAACAGGGAGAGAATTGGGAGCACAGGTCCTGTTCTCAGATCCATCTAACCTGAGTAGGAGGGCTGAAGAAATTCTTGTCGTTCATACGAACGTCATCTCAGATGTCAGACAGGATAAATTTGACCTGGAAATCCATGTTTTCCTACATTTGTGAGCTCGTTTCACTGACCTGTTTAACCAGTTTGATTTCACTGGCTGATGGTGCTGCCTCTGAGCACATCCCTGCAATGTCTGCTTCCCAAATTAGCACTGGCAGAAGGAATTTCCAGCCTTCTGGCACTGGAGCAGCAGGAGGCAGGTTCAAAGGTCTCTACTGGAAATGCCTGCAGACGGGTGTCATGGAGTAGGAGAGGGGATTGTCCAAACTGTTAAAACTCTCAAAAGCAAAAGTTTAACAAAAAAAATCAAGCACAACAATAGCCCCGTAACTGTTTTGCCATTGCATGTGTTCTGGAGCTGGGACCTTATCTGATCAGCCACTGGCTGAGGTCTGTATGTGATTGGGATCTATGCTCATGCAATTGCGAGCACACGACATACTGGTTTAAATTGGTAGGTTAAAAGAAAATCACGTTCTGGTGCTGGTTTGTAAGAATTACTGAATTAATATCTTACGTTCTGGAATTACTTTGCGGCCAGTTAAGATTCAGCTCTGTCCCAGAGCCAACAAAATCATAAGGTTTCTTTCAAGTTTCATAATGATGTTCAGAAGGAGTCGCTCAGTTTCCTTTAAGGAAGTAAAGCGCTTCCTTTGTTTGAGCTTTCACTTTCCCTGCAGTTCAGAGTCGTGTGTGACCCACTGTTGCATAGGTTTAGAGTTCTGGAGGCATTTCTGAAATGGATGGTGAAAGGTTGGGCTCATGACAGATTTTCCTACACATTCAGGTTCTGTTTCTATGGCACCTCCAGGGACGGGAGGGTCTGGTGGGGTGTTAACAGCTTGGGCTTTTTTTCAGGTTTCTATGAGGAAACAGAAATCTGTACAGCTGTTGGTCACTGACCTTATTTCCAACCAACAAGTCAAAGCACTTGGAAGAGGTTTGTGTGAATGGAAGGATCTCTGGAACTAAGGGTTTAAAGAGACCAGAAGAAATTGAAGTTGAGGACATCTATTCCTTGAAATACTTGGTGCTCTTGTACATTTGCTGTTCAAACAATCCCTAGAATCACTGAATGGTTTGGGCTGGAAGAGACCTCAGAGATCATCAATTTCCAACTCCCCTGCCATGACACCTCTCACCAGACCAGCTTGCCCACAGGCCTATCCAACCTGGCCTTGAACAATTCCAGGGATGGAGCAGCCACAACCTCATCATAAACCAAATGAGACCTATAAAATCATAGTTGGAAAACTCAAAGCCTGGAAACTTAAAACAGTTCCACAAGAGAAGAGGCATCAAGACAGTGAAGGAATCATGGTAGTCTTTTCAGTACTTAGGTTTATGGATGGGTTTGGGTAACTTCTGCACTCTGAGCAGCAGTAGATCTGTGGTTTCTACCTGCTGAATGAAGCTGTTTGAGCAGGTTTCTAGCAGGATGGTACAAAATGAATACTCCTGATGGGCTGAGGTGAGAGAAGAAAGAGTTGGGAAGGGAACGGCATGAGAAATTTTGGTCCTTAGAAACCTCAGATGCCCTCCCATGGCAGCAGGGTGTGCTTGTTTTGAGTGCTGTTGGAAGTAGAACTTCCATGGGACTCTCTGTCTTATCTAAGTAAGCTGTAGGGTCACCTAAATCTTTTCTATTCAAAGAATGACTAGGGCTGGAAAAGCCCTCTGAGCTCAGCCAGCCCGGCCCATGACCATCACCACATCAGCCAGACTAGGGCACTAAGGGCCACAGCCAGTCTGTCCTTAAACACCTCCAGGCATGGGGACTACACCTCTACCCTGGGCAGTCCATTCCAGTGTCTGATCACCCGTTCCATGAGGAAGGGCTTCCTAACATCCAACCTAACCCTTCCATGGCAGCTTTAGGCCCTGTCCTCTTGTCCTGGTGCTGGTTGCCTGGGAGAAGGGCCCAGGCCTCACCTGACTGCAACCTCCCTTCAGGGAGCTGGAGAGAGGGAGAAGACCCCCCTGAGTCTCCTCTTCTCCAGAACGAATGTTTCTGTATAAACCCTGTTGTCAAAAGCAGGCTAGAGTATGATCTAGAACATGGAAAGGTTTACATTTATAGTTACCTTTCAGACATGAAAAGAACCTATTGGTTCAGATATTTCCTTCGTTTCCTGTGGAAAATTAAAACTTTGATGATATTTTGTGGTTGTAACCAGAGAAGCAGAAGCAGTGTGTGACGGGCAGGCCTCGCAACTTGCTCCGGGTAATCCTGCTGTGGTGGGGCGGTTGGACTAGGTGATCTTTCGAGGTCCCTTCCAACCCCTAATGTTCTGTGATTCTGTGATAGGTCCCTGGGTATGTGTAAGTCTGGGGAGAAGTTGCTTGAATCTCTGCAGGGTTAATGTTCTAGGAGGTGGGGGAAAGGAGAGTAAAGTGATTTTGTGCAAGACATAGAAATTCTACTTGAATTGCAGCTGTTCAGATGCTCTCTCCCATATGCTGATAATTCAGGAGCAGCAGAGAGACTGGAGGAGGAGAGGAGTTATCTAGGGTAATGGCAGCATCCCAAAGGAGTTAGGTGTTCACAGCACTTTACATTTCAACACTGATGTTTCTTTTGTCTCTCTGTTAGTTCATGCATTTACTGATTTTTTTCGTATTAGCAATCCTATTGATTATTAGGAAGAATCAATTATTAGGAATATTCCTACAGTTTATTAGAAATATTCCTACTGTTAGAATAATCCTATTGCTTATTAGAAGTAACAGTGGTACCGACTCCCTTCAGAGACTACCTGGCAAACATTGCTGTGCTTGGTCTTCAAAAACATACTGGGTTGGTGTTCGGATGTACTTTTGCAGTGTTGCTGAATTGACAGAGATATTTGTCGTTGTCAGCTATGGCACTTCTTCCCAAAGTTCTTGTTTGAAGTGTCCAAGGAATTAGGTTTTAGAAGCAGTCCCTTGCATAAGGGGTTCAGGTGATCCATCTGACTGGTGTTCAGTGGGAGGGTGAACAAGTTGAAAGAATCAAACATCTAGGGTTCTTGTAATGCTTTTTAACAGGTCCCACACTTCCCCCCACCTCCAGTTATCTTTTTGCAGGAAAACATGGCCATAATTTCACCTGAAAGCTGATAGAAGTCTGCAGAAATTCCAGAAACCAGGAGATCTGTGGCTGCAAAGTAGGTCAACTTCCAGTAGTGGGAAACCCATCAAGGGTAATCGCACTGTTCCACCACTACATTAACTATAACGTTAATGTCCTAAACAGAAGTTGGGGCCAGATGTCTCTGCGTGACTCTGCTTATTGCCCAGTTCAAATAGAGTCACAGACTTGTAGGTGCTAATTTAAATTAAAAAAATATATTCTACAGGAGTTGGAATGATAGAATTGTGTAAAACTTGTTCTACTTGTGTATCTTAGCTGCTGATCTCACATATATGAATTTATTGTATTTCTTTTTTCCTGAGGTTGCAGACCTGTTGGTTCTTTCAGTCGAGTTCCGGGTTTCCAGTGACTATTAACTTCCATTTTAAGTCATGGGGTGGGTTAACATGAGTAGCATTACTGGGAAGATTTTTGGGGTTTTTTTAAACTTAAAAAATAGAAGTACAAATTAGTTATAAATACATTATTAATAACAAATAAAATCATTTAAATAATTTAAATAGTTTTAAAATTATTTAACATGATTTGTGGCAACCAGTTTATGCTGCTGACCTTAAGCGGCAGGGGTGGGTCTGAGAGTGTTTCCTCAAAGTGGTGATTACAAGCACAAGTAATTAAGCAGTTTGAGCTGACCAAGGAATTGGTTCTGCTGCGTTCCCATTTCCCCTCCGCTCTGTGTGAAGTTCTTACACTGGCTGAGACCGTCTGGATGCTGCACTTGTGTGTTTTAGTGGATGACAAATGTACTGCCTGGCAGCCTGCTGCCGAATGGCTGGGGAATATGTGCTGGAGCACCACGAGCTGAAATTAAAGTAAGGGCACAAGTCTTCATGGTAATTGTATCAGGAGCTGTCAGCTTCGTTTCAGATGCCTTCAAAACAGGCTTTGTCAGAAAACCAGCCTGCAGATAGGGATGAAAGAGGGAAGATGCATCAAAAAGCAATTGCAATTACAAATTCTCCTCTGCAGGGTAGAGACATTGGACTAGTAAGTGGGTCCCGGTGTTCTTACATGATTTACTCTAAAACTGCATCTATGAAGCTTGCTCCTAATCAACTTTACATTGTGTGTAGGCGTTTTCTCTCTCTCTTGTACAAAATACACCTCTGCCTTTGGCATAGAGTTGCCCTTTTGGGCCAAGTCTCCATCTCTCTTTGCTGTTTCACTGTGACCACATTTCCTTGCTGGTATCTCAGTGTCTTTTTGATGTTGCACATCAGACACAGCCAGTCATTTCGTTAAGGCAGACACTGAAGAGCACTATCGATTATTTATGGGGCCTTGCTATTTTAATCAAGTCAAGTCATTTAAGCTGCTGCGCCCAGTCAGTGTGATCATGTGCTTACGCTTCACGCTGGATGTTTTGTGCTCTTGTTGGCCAGTGGGTGATCTAGAGGATGTAATGGCATCGGTTACTCAGCAGAGAATGTTGGCAGCGGTGGTCTAGCATCACCCAGGCTGATGTCAGGTTATTTTCAGGGCCTGACTTAAAATAATTCAAAGAAATAGTTTAGCTGCAATGAACTGGCATCTTTCTGTTTTGCCTGGGAGGAGGAGGTGCGGTGGGAGGAACCCTGCTAGCTGAACAAAAAGTAGGTTAGTCCCGCCAGCTGCTCTGATGGGAGCTGCGTGCATAGCCCGGCCTCTGAGCAGACATGCTGCTCTTCCCACATTTCCACCCAGTCAGTGAATTTTGCAGGGAAATTCCCTAAACCAGACAGTGTGACCACAGCTTCCAGAGGCTGGGCTGTTCTGATTCCCTGTGGGGCTGTTCTCACCCCAGTGTGAGCATAGGATCATAGGATGTTAGGGGTTGGAAGGGACCCAAGAGATCATCGAGTCCAACCCCCCTGNCCGGGGGGCCCAAAACTGAACACAGTACTCAAGATGAGGCCTCACCAGGGCAGAGTAGAGGGGGAGAAGAACCTCTCTCGATCTGCTGGACACACTCCTCCTAATACACTCCAGGATCCCATTGGCCTTCTTGGCCACCAGGGCACATTGCTGTGCCATGGTTAACCTGTTGTCCACCAGGACCCCCAGGTCCCTCTCCACAGGACTGCTTTCCAGTAGATCACCTCCCAGCCTGTACTGGTGGAGTTTGTTATTCCTCCCCAGATGCAGGACTCTGCACTTGTCCTTGTTGAACTTCATCTGGTTTCTCTGTGCCCAGCCCTCCAGTCTGTCCAGGTCTCTCTGGATGGCAGCACAGCCCTCAGCTGTATCAGCCAAGCCTCCCAGCTTGGTGTCGTCGGCAAACTTGCTGAGCAGACACTCTGTGCCCTCATCAATGTCACTGATGAAGATGTTGAACAAAGACCAGTCCCAGCACCGATCCCTGGGGGACACCACTCTCCAGCTGGACCTGGCACTATTGATCACCAATGCAGCATGCAGGAGCTGAGCGCCTTACACCAGCATGTGCTGGCACCGGCTTGTGGACAGAGGTAGTAGCTGAGGGTGCTTAGAGTCATTCTGGTGTGTTTGGATGAGTTGAGATGTTTGGATCGCGTTTGAAAGAAGGCAGGTGTGCTGCAAGGGCTGCCTCAGAAACAGCACATATGATGCTTTAGTAACACCCTTCAGAACATCTGGATTGCTTATGCGTTTAATCAGTGCTGCCAGAATAAGTTTGGGGTTCTGTAGGTTGATGGATGTTATCATAGAAGCACAGGTTGCAAAAGACCTTTGAAATCATCAGGTCCAACCATTAAACCAGCACTGCCAGGTTCCCACTAACCTCTGTCCCTCAGCACCACATCTCCACAGCTTTTTGGGACCTCCTCCAGTACCACTTCTCTCCAAAGCAAAGACTCCGGACGCATTCCTGGGGTTGAGTGCTGGCACTTGTGATAGAATTGACCTTTTGATGACAAGAATGTGAGGCTGGCAAAGGGGAGCATGACCTGCTCCTTGGCCTGAGCACTGGCTAAATGGATAAGGATGGATATTTCCTAAATGTCATGTCAGCAGTGGCTGCTCTGCAACTGCTCTTTCTATGGGGTGATGTGTTCTGAGCACCCAAACTGGGAAGCAGAGGCTTCACCACTCCATCTTATGGGTGTTCAGCTGATTCCAGCAGCTTGATGCTAAGGAGGAGCTGGTGACAGACTGCATTTACAAGCTCTTAGTTATCAGCTACTCAACAGGAACTCCTCCTGAGTTCTAACCCAGCAACTTTTGATTTGGTAATAGGATATTAAAAAAGAATCTCTCCACCTTGTTCAGAGTTGCATTTAAAAATCAACTTGCAGTCAAGGCTACAGTTAATCGAACTGTTTCTCTACAACATTTGCGAATCAGAGCCGGGCGTGATCTTTTTTATGCCCAATGTTGTCGTTTTTCCTTTGTTGTGGCAACTTTTCTTCATGCACCACCAGCATTAATGAATGCAGATTGTGCACAAGACCTCTTGTTCCTGAGAGTCTTTTAATAGATTTTTACCTTCTCTCTGCTAAATCTAATTTTGCTTTTTCCTGTGGTTCCCCTTCTGTTCTTCCATCTGTTTGGCTGACCTGCTTTATTCTCTCCTGGAAGTTTGTGTGGATGCTCCAACCCTGATATCTTCTAGGGTTTCGTTCCAACATTCCATCTTTCACCAGGATGGTCTGTAGTTTAGCAAAGCTGAGACTGTTAAAATCATTCCTTCTGTGTCTCCTCTCTTGTCTGTTTTTCTCCTAAACTGTATTTTTATGACTGCCTGCTCATGCCATTTATGGTGCTGCTGGCATTCTGGAAAAACACTGTCTCAGAGCTCTGGTTTCTTACGTCTCAGCATCTCCGGTTCTTTCCATTTTTTCACAGTTTCCAAGAGCTGTAAAGGTAATTCTCTAAGTAAAATGAGATGGAAAGTACAGAGTCCTGCAAAATTACATGTGCAATACATTTTGCTCACTGCAAGTCCCAACACTTTTGGGGGCATCTTGGGGCCTTCTCTTCTCCGGGCTGACCAATCCCAGCTCCCTCAGCCTGTCCTCACTGGGGAGAGGCTCCAGTCCCCTGATCAATTTCATGGCCTCCTCTGGACCCGCTTCATCCTGTCCTGTATGTACGCCGCTGTCCTTCCTGTACTGAGGGCTCCAGAGCTGGACACAGGACTCCAGGTGTGATCTCACCAGGGCAGAGTAGAGGGGCAGAATCTCCTTTCTTGATCTGTTGGCTGCATTGCTTTTGATGAGGGACAATGGCTTCAAATTATAGAAGAGGAGATCAAGCCAATCCTAATGTTCTGTGATTCTGTGATGTGAGGAAGAAGTTCTTTAGCAGGAGGGGGGTTGAACACTGGAACGGGTTGCCCAGGGAGGTAGCTGTGGCCCCATCCCTGGAGATCTTTAAGGGAGGCTGAACGAGGCTCTGGGCAACCTGATCTAGTTGAGAATGTCCCTGCTCACTGCAGGGGTGTTGGACTAGATGACCTCTGAGGTCCCATTCTATGATTCTGTGATTCTATGACTTTGGGTCCTATTGCTTCATCCTATGGAAGTCACCCTGGCCAACTCATAGATAGCACAGCCACAGCTCTTCTCAAGATGAACCACAATTTTTGGAGCGTGAAAGAGCATGGATAAATAAATATCTATTAATTACATGCATTAAAAGAAACATGTGTGGATGAGAACAACACCCCCAGTGAAAAATGGGCATCTGTGAAGACAGGGCATGTCAGCAAATTCTGTGCACTTGGTACTGCCATTCCGCAAGGAAAAGTGAAGTAAGACCTACTGATGGCGTGTGCTGCCTGTTCAGTGTTTTCAGGAGAGGGCTGGGGGTTTTATTGCTATTTCTTTTATTTTAAACTTAAATACTATTGATTTGGAATTTTTTGTCCTGATCCTTGTCTAAACAATTGCTTAAAAACCTGGCTTGATGGAATTATTCCCTCTATTAATCTTGAATCAGAATCCTTTTCATTTCTCTGCGAAGGGGTGCTGGTAATGTTTTGGTATTGTTTTATTCTTTTGAAGAAGAATGGAGAACTTTGTGTGAGTTAAAGGGCTGCTGTTTAGAGAAAATAATTTTTAACCTGTTTTTTTTTCACCCCTTTACTTAAAAACAGAAAAGAGAAATTTCCTAAGAAAGGTGAACATGATTTATATTTAATTGCACGGTGCACCTGCCTTTAAGAAACTTGGTGCTGTCATAAAGTTACTTGAATTTTCTTTGCTCTAACTGATGCTTCTACAGCTGAAATATATTTACTCATGTTTTGTCCTTCGCAGGAACCCTTGATGTCTGAAGATGAAACCATGAAGAGAAAGCAGAACGAATAATAATGCTTTTCCGTAACCGTTTCCTGATCCTGCTGGCTTTGGCAGCCTTGTTGGCCTTTTTGAGCCTCAGTCTGCAGTTCTGTAAGTGGTTTCTTTCCTTCCTGTATGTAGATGTCTGTGTGTCTATTTCAGAATTCTTTGTGTATTTAAATATTTGATGTGATCATATTTATTTACAAAAATAAGACAATTAAATTTAGAAATAAAAATAGAGAAATACAGTTTTGGGTGCCATATAGGAACCTGCTGAATCCAGAGACTTTTCCAAATCAGGCGCTCTCAGGAAAAAATAATCAAACTGAATATTCTGGTGCAGTTCAGTAGTTGAATGTGGTTGTATCCTTCCATGAAAGCAGACAGAATACGTTGCAGTACAGACTGCTGCAGTTCCTGGCTTACATTGCATCAGACCAGAAGGGATTGAGAAAAACTGCAGGGAGAGGGTTGAGTGTTGGGGTTTCTCTGGGGCTGTCCCCTCACAGTTGAACTGGCTCATCACAAGTGGTCAGTTTCTTTCACCAAACATAAAGTACAGTGCAGTTTGTATTTGTTAATTGTGGGTCTGTCCACATGGTCGTAACTGCCTGAGGCTGCCTGGCTCATGGGTGGGTAACTGCTAAGTGATGCTTAGTGCAAATCCCTGTGCTAACACACCCTGGTGTAATGAGTCCAGTGCACCCTAGTGTATTGCTGGTGTAATTCTAATAGACGCCGGTGTAATTAGTCACTGTGTAGGATACACTCTTTGTCATTGTGTCTTGCATCATGTTTTAATGTAAGGCTGCGGTCCTTCTGGTCTCTGCTTGTTTTGCATCGTGTTAAATAAAACCTAGTGGCACTTTCAGTCTCCTGAGGGTCTGCACCAGTGGGTCTGAGTACAGGTTGTTTTGCCTGTTCAGCTCATGAATGTGGTTGGGTGTTGACTGCGTGTAGGGAGAAAGTCCTAGATGAATTTCAGCTGAAATCTGAAGCTGAATTGTTGATGAAAAAGAGCTTTATTTAGAGTTGAGGAGGTAGGCATGTCACAGAGTGAATCACATTGCATAAAATGAGGAAGTTATTTTCCACTTAATGTGAAGATAACATTTGTGTGAGAGGAATTCCAGGAAATGAAGATGTTGAAGGGGCACTTTAAAAAGCGTTTGGGCTACAGTGGGGAGACATCCTGAAGCTTAATGCTGACGCCAAAAAGCTGCAGAAATTCTTACCTAATGAGAGCTGCACTCCAGGCTGGCAGGAACCAAGTCGTTGGTGACATACAGTTACCCTGATGTTTTAACTTCTGCTGGCTTGTAGACAGGCCAGTTTAAACCATCTCCAGCGCAAAGACAAAACTCTCTTCTCCATCATCAGATAAAACCAGCTGGAGTTCAAAGAATGTAAAAACCAAACCAAAGTCTTCAAGCCAACCCCAGTTCTTCCTCTTCTTCCACAAAAGGATCCCTTACTGCAGAATTGGAGTCACCAAGGGCTTGATGTACTGCTTTCAGATTAAATAGAGCTGCAAATTGTTTGTCTTCTCCAGATTACAGCTCCTGACTCCTCATCTCTTCTGATACCACATGGCATGGAGCCTTTCGCTCTGATGGACTGCTAAAGGACTGAAAGTACCAATGTCTAGCTCCACAGCACATGGGCACGGGGCACTCAGTAGATCTATATTTCCTGTTCATGTTGAAGGTCCCTCCTTGCAGGTCTGTTCCCCGAAGGTGTTTAAAAAGCAAGTAGAGAGGGCACTTGAGGCCATGGTCTAGGGGTTAAGGAGATGTTGGGATCAAGGTTGGACTTGATGATTCTGGAGGTCCTTCCCAGTTATATTGATTCTATGAATTCTGTGATGTAGTTCAGAGGCCTGGAGGTTCAAAGCCCTGGTAATTCATTCTTGATGCTGCAAGCAGTGGTAGGGATGTTTGGTTCCGTATGTTGGTTTTCATAGTGCAAAGTAATCTTTACAGGTGATTTGAAATTTAAGTTTGGATTTCAGTGTACACATAATTTCTCCTTTGCCTTCCTTCTGCTCCTCTTGCCTCTGCTTTGCTTTGCCTCGCTGTAGCTGTCAGCAGATGAGATGAATTATAAGGAATTTGTAGAGAATGCCCCTTGTGAGTGTTCTGTGTGGCAGGGGGATTGGACTAGATGATCTTTCGAGGTCCCTTCCAATCCCTAATGATTCTATGAAGGGCACAAGCCTGGAGGGACAGGAAGAAAACACTGCACGCAGGTGTTTATGTGACCTATTTTTGTAGTGATGATGAGAAATCATACTTGTATGACAAATCCTAACCCACTGTTGTGGTTTTGCGGTGCAGCTGAGTCTTTCACCACTGAGTGTGCTGCTGCTTTGTTTTCTGCCTCTTGCTATGGGATTGTACTGTGCTTGGGGATTGGTCTTGACAACTGAACTCCATCTGCACAGAAAGTTGTGAGCTTTGTTATTGGGATCCTATCTGGAGTCTTGACATTCAGACACTTGTTAAAAATCAGTAATCAGTCCACAGAAGAGTGTAAATCACAGTTCTAGTGATGGGGTCAAGTTGTGCTGGGGAGGTTCCAGTTGGATCTTAGAAAAAAACTTCTTTGCAGAAAGGTTGGGGAGGCCTTGGAACACGCTGCCCAGGGAGGAGGTGGAGGCATCGGCAGCTGGTGTTTCAGGAGATGGGTTAGTGTTTGGGGGTTGTAGGGTGGGCGGCTGGACTTGATGGTCCTCAATGTCTTTTCCAATCCTGATGATTCTGCGACTCTATATAAATAACTTTTTTGGGGTTTTTTTTCCTGAAACCAAGGTGCTGATTTGCTTTTCCTTCAGACTGTAAAATCCAATTTCCAAATTTTGATCTCTCTTGAGCTGCCTAGAGAAAAGTTCTGATGATTATGTCTATCAGAAAAGGAGAGGCTGGAGTCAAGAAAACAATGAAACCACTGATTATGGCTTTGTGTTTGTTTTTCTAGGGGTTATTTTTCATTGTGTTGCTTGAAGGGAGTGGGAATGGATGTTCTACGCTGTTGGAAGAGGATTGGTTCCCTGTCAGCCAGCAGTGCTCAGCTTTGAGCGGGAGAGTACTGCTCACTTTAAATCATGCAGCTGCTTTTCTGTGGACATCACTCCTGTGAAGGTTTTATCTGCTCTTGTCCACATGTGGTGATTTAAATACAAACCTGTGAGATGTAGCTGACTCAAGTGAAGGGAGTCATGAAGGCCAAGTTTAGATAGTTTTCTGGAGAGTCTGCCTCAACCTTACCAACAGCCCCCACTGATGAGATCGTAGTGTGCTCTGAGCTTGAGCCAGGAGGGTTCACAATAGCTTGTGGCAGTTTGCAGCCCAGTCAGACAAAAATCAATGCCAATTTACTTCAACTTCTGCTCTTGAAGAGTCTGCAAGTGCAGTGATCCTGCAGCCACACTGAAGTGGAGGCAATTGGTTTCATGTCAGCAGTCCTAACGTAAGTCTTCTCTCCTTGTAAGACAAGGTCTCCAGACAGTTGTTTCAGAGCTGGTACTTGTCACATCTTGGGTTTAGACAGAAGCAGAGAAATGCTGAAGAAAACAAGCACTATCAGACCTCGGAGAGGTTGGCATTGGTGGGCTGGGGATTGACTTGGGATTGATAGAGAACTTGTCCCTTTCTCTTCTGTTGTGCTTTGTGAGTTCCACTCTGAGTTCTAGCTGCTTTTCTGGGTTCTTTTCTCCCCCACAAGACTGGTGCTTTTCATGTTTAACTACCTGGGTAAATCATTGAGAAATTGTCCCCATAATCTCTCTCGACAGCAACAGACATCTCTGTGAATCATTTAGGCTGGAAAAGACCTTTAAGATCATTGAGTCCAACCATTTAACTTAGTGGTGCCAAGTTACCACATCTAACTGATTCTCTCACCCCACATCTCCACTGCTTTGCAATCCATTGATACTTTGGGACTCCACCACTGCCCATGGGCAGTCTGGGCCAGACCTGAACAACCCTGAATGGGGTCCTTGATCTTAGAAGTATCTTCTGGCTAAAGAGGTGTTGTGATTCTGTGATGCCTCTGGTGGGTAGTTACAGTGATGGGAGGTTTTTCGTTGGGAAAGTCATGGGGTAGGGTGGCTGGTTGGCTCCCAAACCAAATATGATTGGCAGATTTATTGGGAATTGTCGTTGTTTCCGTCTTGTATAATGTTTGGGGCCAGAGCTATGGAAAAGGGTGGAGGAGCTTTTCCCTCATAGCATTTATTGCTCCACACATGTTTTTATTTCCTCCTTTTGTTTCTATACACGGTCATGGTTCTAAAATTACTTAAAACTTCAGTCAGAACTTCAGAGAACTGGTTTTGTTGGACTTTTCAGCTAGACTGCTCTCAAATGGAGTCATGGTGGGTTTCTCTCAAAAGACCTCAATGTTTTACTGTTTTGGAAAACTGCAGAAAGGACAAATAACTTGTGCAGGGTTGTGATCTTATTTTTTTCTCTGTAAATATTGTCTGCGATGCTGCTGACCAGACCTGGGCAGTTGCTTCTGTGTAAACAGAGGGAACCCAAGTTAGGAGGCTTCATTCTTTTTTTTTGTCAAAGAGTTTGCAGTGGGGGTGAGGAGTTCTTACGGCATGGCTGGATCTGAGTGGGGTATAAGAGATGTGTCAGAATCCAGCTGTGGTCCTGCTGCCTTCCGCTGAGGGGTGAAGGCATCACTTATGATCCTGTCAAAGTTAATTACGTTGGCTCACCCTTAGGATCAGGAGGCTGCAAGTGTGCTGGAAGAGGTCTTGTTTCCCCTCAGGACTGGTGTAATATAGCAGAACTCAGTTGCTGGGCAAGCACAAGGCTTGCAGTGCATTGGAACATCTGCAGAAGCCTGAAGGTGGGTCTCTCGGAGTGTATCTGCTATGAGACAAACTGAATAAGCCAAACTGAAGGGGAATGTAGGAGTTGGCCGTGGAGATGCCACATGTAATCTCTGTAAATTTTCTTTGACGATGACAGTGAGTTTTTATTTATTAATCAAGTGGGTTTTATTTTTGCCTCTGTTCACTGGAAAGGAGCAGCAGACGAGGACTAGGTCCATGGCTCTTTCTCTCAGGACTGTTCCAGCCTGTGGTGAGCAGCCCCTACAGCTGGTCCTTCATTGCTGCCTGGTTTGGGCACTTGGGGAATCGCCCATCCCTGGCTCTCGGGCAGAGCTCTGAAGTTTGGTTCCCTCAATAATACTTTGGGCAGTGATTCAGCCTTGTTTCTTCCATGCTGCTTCTTCTTTTGCTACCTGCTATGGCTACCCGAGCAGAGTGCTGTGGGGAGTTTCTTTCTCCTTTTAAAAGCTTTCTCTGCCTTTGTGGTTCAGGCTGGTTGGTGTTCCAGCATGTCTGGAGATGACATTTTGCTTTTCCAGTAATAATTTCTTTTTACTGTCTGGCATCTGGTTTTGCATGGAAGGTTTTGGTTCCACAGATGAGTCACAGGAAACAGAAATCAGGATTCTCCACAAGGAAAAGCAGCCAGGTTGTATTTTATTGGTGGGAGTGCTTCAGGCAGCTCTTGTTTTATGAGAGAAGCTGTGACTTCAGATTACTCAGTGCAGAGAACTTTTAGTCGTTTTTCACCAACATCTGAAATTAAAAAGAGACCAAATATCTCCCTTCTGAGTTTTGCCTCCAAACTCCTAAGATGGACAGATTTTCCACTAATGAGAAGCCTCTCTGGGTTTTCTTTTGAAAGCAGCAACTTAATCTGAATTTAAGATTTAAGGGAGAGCCAACCAACAAATAAAATATCCAGGGCCATTTACGTTTTGTTAGTAACTGAAGGAAACAACCTGTAAATACACAAATTTGGGCTAAAGATGCTTTTTATGTGCCAAGTGGAGACCTGAATAATGTTTTTGTGGTTCTTGAATGTGGTGGTTTGAGAACCAATACAGAAATTAACCCTTGATGGACAATCACAGAATCACAGACTGGAAGGGACCTCAAAAGATCATCTAGTCCAATTCCCCCGCCACAGCAGGATCAACTAGACCAAGTCACACAGGAACATATCCAGGTGGGTTTTAAACGTCTCCATAGAAGGAGACTCCACAACCCCTCTGGGCAGCCTGTTCCAGTGCTCTGTCACCCTCACTGTGAAGAAGTTCCTTCTCATATTGATGTGGAACCTCCTGTGTTCCAGCTCACACCCATTGGCCCTTGTCCTAGATGACATTGAGAAGAGCCTGGCTCCATCCTCCTGACACACAATAAATACTTAAGAATGATGTTATGGGACAATATTATTTTCACCTACAAAACTGGGGAAGTAATTTAAAAACACGTGCTTTAGCTACAGGTGAGGTTAAGGTGCTTCATACAGGATTTGACCAGCAGAAGTTACCTAGCCCGCTACAGAGCTTCATAAATCTTCTTTAAATTATTGTATTTGGCTTCTTAGTGATGGTTAATTGAACTGTATTGAAGCCAAGATTAACATGAGCTGTTATAACTCCAACTTGAGCTGTTACAGCTCAACTTCAGCCACGGCACAGAGTGTGATTGTGAATGGTGCTGCATCCAGTTGGTGTCCAGTGACCAGTGGTGTTCCCCAGGGATCAGTACTGGGCCTAGTTCTCTTCAACACCTTTACTGATGAGGGGATTGAGTCTACTGTTAGTAAATGTGCAGATGACACCAAGTTGGGGGTGTGGAGGGGAGGTGTTTAGATTTGCTGGAGGACAGGAAGATGCTGCAGAGAGATCTGGACAGGCTGGGGGTGTAGGCAGAGGCCAATGGGACAAGGTTTAACAGGACCAAATGCAAGGTCCTACACTTTGGCCACATGAACCCCCTGCAGCTACAGACTGGGGGATGAGTGGCTGGAAAGCAGCCTGACAGAGAGGGACCTGTCAGTACTGGTTGACAACTGACTGAACGGGAGCCAGCAGGATGCCCAGGTGGCACAAAATGCCAGTGGCATCCTAGCTTGGTTCAGCAATAGTGTGGCCAGCAGGACTAGGGACTTAATTCTCTCCCTGTACTGGGCACTGGGGAGGCCTCCTCTCCAGTACTGGGGCAATTCTGGGCCACTCACTTGAAGAAAGAGAAGGAGGGGCTGGAGCGGGTCCAAAGAAGCAACAAGGCTGGGGAAGGGACTGGAGGGAAAGTCTGATGAGGAGAGGCTGAGAGAGCTGGATGTGTTTAGCCTGGAGAAGAGGAGACTCAAGGGGGACCTTCTCCCTTTCTCTGGTTCCCTGAAGAGAGGTTGTAGTCAGGTGGGGATTGGGCTGTTCTCCCAGGCAACTAGTGCCGGGACGAGAGGGCAGGGCCTGAAGCTGGCAGGGGAGAGTTAGGCTGGATGTTAGGAAGCCCTTCCTCATGGAAAAGGTGATCAGACCCTAGAATGGACTGCCTAGGGGAGCAGTGGCTGCTGTGGTGATGTCAGGTCCTGGGCTGGGCTGAATGAGCTCAGAGGGCTTTTCCAGCCTCAGTCATACTATGATTCTGTTGTTGAAGGCTACTGTAAAGAAGAAAACTGGAAGAAAGTACTGTGTGTTGTTGGGCTGCTGCATCCTCTGTGGTTGCTAAGGTTTCTCCTTAAGCTGCAGTGATTTGGAGTATTGTCGTGCTGCAGGCAGGTTTTTCTATGCTTTTAAAAATTGGTGTAATCTCTGTTCCCAAAATTCCTTCCCTTTTGAATTTTCCAAGCCCGCTCACTGAGAGAAAAGCTGAGCTTGCACGTACTGAATGGCTTTGTGGTTTATTTGTTAATGAGGTGGGTCCTAAGCAGCTTGTGTTTAAAAGGCTGAGGCTTTTGTGGGCTCACTGCATTGAATTATGAAGCCTTGGAAAGTCGAAATCATTTCCCATTATGAATTTTGTGAGTTGGTTGGATTAGAAGAGCTGGCAAGCCAAGCTACATGCTGTCATTCTGGGTTTCCCCACTGTGCACATTAATACTGGATGAAGACAAGAAAGATTCACCATCTTCCTCTGAGCTACTTTATGGCAAGTGTCCCCAAGATTTCATTAATGCTCATATAAGGAGAACATTGCTTTGAGTTTCTGAGGTTAACACCTGTGTCTATCATGACAGGGTTCCCCTGCACCAAAATCTCTCAGCCTTTGTTGGACTAAATCTGTTGTTTTGGGATTTGCTGCTCCAGATTGCTGACAGCTCTCTGCACCCTGGTGATGACAAGGACAGCAACTCGAGCTGACTTGGCATGGGTAAACAGTGGCATATGGTGTTGAGGTCTCTTCCCTGAGCAGGTCACTTTGAGGACAGAAAACAGTTGCAATGAGATGGGAAACAGAAAGGTGCTCATTTAATGCAACAGATAAAATAACAATTTGAATTTGTAAGGCTCTTTCTGGTGGAAGGACACTGGAGTACAGAAGTGCCAGATGCCCGCAGATTGTGTTGGACTGATGACATTAACATGTTAAACAGTTTGTGGAAAGCCTGAACCCTCAGCGCGGTGGAGTGTGAGACGAGAGAGGTGATCATGTCTGGGTCAGACACTCAGATACTGCTGAGAAGGGCAGGAAGTGGCTCTGTGCAGAGGGGACAGGATGGTGCTTTCACTGGTGACCAGACACACAGAATTTATTGCAGCCCAAAGAACCTGTTACTTGGTTTTCTGAAATGGGAGCAGCAGCAGTTGAGATGCAGTAAGCAAAGTTGTGCTTTGAAGTCCTTTTCTTTCTTTGGCTTTTTACCTGTCTCTTTTGCAATTTCTACTGCAAGTGATTCAATCCAGGATGATAGGACAAGAGAAAATGGCTTCGGGTTGCACCAGAGAAAGTTTAGGTTGGACGTTAGGAAAAATGTCTTCATGGAAACCTTCAAAGGGGACCTTATAGTGACTTTCCAATCCCTGAAAGGGGCCTGTCAGAAGTCTGGGGAAGACTGTTCACAAGGGCAGGGAATGATAGGATGAAGGATCATAGAATCATAGAATCACTACGGATTGGAAGGGACCTCGAAAGATTGTCCAGTCCAATCCGCCTGCAACATCAGGATCACCTAAACCAAGTCACACAGGAACTTATCCAGTCGGGTCTTGATTATCTCCAGTGAGGGAGACTCCACAACCTCCCTGGGCAGCCTGTTCCAGTGCTCTGTCACCCTCACTGTGAAGGAGTTCCTTCTCAGGTTGATGTGGAACCTCCTATGTTCCAGCTTACAACCATTGCCCCTCGTCCTATCACTACATGACACCCAGAACAGCCCAGTTCCATCCTCCTGACACCCACCCCTCAAATATTTGTAGACATGAATGAGGTCA